>JAZKJV010004873.1:600000-1159986 GCA_037367405.1 Ottelia alismoides
TTTAGTCCCTCCCAGGGACCTGTTTGTAGTTATCTTTTCATGTTTTATTGAGCTCTGGACCGAGTACTTGAACAAGTACTATCCACTTGGCCGGACCAACACATTGCGAGCTATGATCATCAACTTCTCTATGATCTCGAATGAGCAGTTCCATGAGGCTCGGGATCGATTTAGAGAGCTCGTTGACCGGTGTCCACATCACGATATATCAAAGCCCAACCTGGTTCAGAGTTTCTCTATTCTAGGGCATATTTTCATTGCATTCTGTTGCATTGATCTGCATGATTAAAATATAAAAAAATGCATGTTTTATTTTAAATGCATTGTCCCATTCTTATGCATACTTTGACCTATTGTCTTTAATTCAACACTTAGTTAAATAGATGAAAATATGGATAATTAGAGAAAGGCTTGTGTCCTTGAGTTTGACCTTGGTTTCTTGCCAAGTAAAATAATAATACAACCATCTGATTTTGATTGCTAGATCTAAATTAGATGGTCTTTTGATGACCCATTTCGGCCTGACTGCGATGACAACTTCAGGTGTTAATTCAACAATATTAAAGGGCCGATTTTGCGGCTTGTCAGAGGGGCAACAGTGTGGGGGCACACGATCTGGGCGGTCGACGGGAGGAGCGGCGTGCGCGGAACCGCGTTGGTGGGAGGTGAAGGCTGGCGTTGGGGCGGCGCGCGTGCCGCGGAGGGCAGCAACACGTGGGTGGCTGCAGGCGGCCACTGTAGGAGGGCGGAGCGGGCTGAGCAAGCGGGCGGTTTGATGGCGGTCCGGTGGGGGGAGCGATGAGGTGCACGGGCGGAGCACTGCGCACAAGGGTGGCATTGGGGCTGGATCCGCGGGGCGGTGGCCACGTGCGAGGGGCGGAGCATCGGGGAGCACGTCGATGATCGTCCTGGAGACGGGGCTTGGACGTGGACCTACAACTTTTTTTTCTTTTTGTTTTTGTATTTTTTTGTTGTATTTTTTTTAACAGGGAATAAAAGTTGGAATGAAGAAAAGGCGTGTGTGTGTGTGATGGTGATTGTGGTGATGTTCTCCTGATGAAAATGATGGTGATGAATGAAATTGTGGTGTTGTTTGGTGTGCTTTTTGTGTGATGAATAAGATAGATAAATAATGTTAGATAAAAAAATGACAAAGCAAAGATAGAGTATATTTACCTGTGCGGTTCGCCGAAAGTGGAGTCGCGTCGTGCGGCTTTCGGTTGTGGCCTCGATTCGATTCGATGAAAAATCGAAGAAGCTTGGTTGTGACCTTAAATGATGCACAATGACACGAGGAGGAGCCCTCGTGGATCACGCCTTCAAAACCGTCGTTGCTCGACTGAGAATATTGACGCTGTCACCGACAACACTCGGGGGCTGGTGGTCTCTCCCTCTCAATTGAAGAAATGGCGGATAAGGGAAAATGATGGAGGTGGTGGTGAATAAAAAGAGGAGGAGGGAGTTGGAAAAGAGATGGAGAGAGTGGAGAAGATGGTGGAGGAAGTGGGGTAGATGTGGCTTGGAGTAGAAGATAAGTAAGGGGAGAAGAGGTAAAAGGGAGATAAATAATAATATAATATAAATAAAATAAGTAGGCTACTAAAAATACCAATAATTAAAATAATAATAATAAAATAATAAAATCCGAAAATAATAAAATAAAAATCCGAAAATAATAAAATTGGAGTGACATGTGGTGGCTCTGGGAGCAGAGAAAATTCAAAAATTAAATGTAAAGAAAAATAAAAAAAAGAAATAACAAAAGGGATGAAATCAAAAAGTGGTCAACACGAAAGTTTCTCGTCTCGATGAGATCTACAACTTTTGTAAAGGGCCAAAAATCAAAGGAAGGCATCTGTACAAAAATGTATTTTTGGGTGGTACCTTATAGATATAAAATACCGCATTTTTCCTTTTGTATTTTTTTGTCATTTTTTAATAAGAGAAAAATCAAAATAAAAATAGAGAAAATACGAGAAGAATATCTAAAACTTAATCTATATTTTTTAGATTTTTAATAATGAAGAAAATAAAAGGATAAAATACAGGGGTAAAATGGTCAATATGTACAATATACAAAAGGGGCCCAAAACCCAAGTTTTGCATACGAGCTCCGATTTTAATGAAATTAGTCTTGTTTCGAAGGTCTTTGAATGTATATTACTCTAAAAGTAAGTAGAATTAATTCAGAGGTTGTATGAGAGAGATATATGCACTTTAAGGTTCCTAGCTTTAAACTTGGATTGGGGTTTTATTGGTCAATTTTACAAGTTAGTATTTTTTAGATATTTTTCTTTAATTAGTGTTAGTAATATATACAGAATAGAGTTGGTTTTATTGGATTTGGAGTTAGTATAAATTATATACAAATAGGGTATTTATGGTGAATATACAGGTGAGTATTTACAAGTGAATTCGGTTTCTTATTTTATGCAAATATGAATGCTAAAATGCATCTATTATGCTTGCATGCATAAATGTTAATTATGCCATATAAGTGGAAACATGCATCTAATTACTCGGGAACAAAGCTCTATTTTCAACTTTTAGAGTGATGAATCACAGATTCATCACACATCGCTATGTAGATAGGTTTGAAAATTTTGTTTTGCATACCACATGGAGAGAGCTGGGAAGCACTATAAGTCCTCTAACTCTACATGCATTATTAGGTTCAATGATGAGATTTTCATCATAGAATCGACTTGCACGGATTTTTCGCTATCTCCCTCTGATTTTGAGCACCTAGGAGTTAAATGAAAATATACAAAATTGTTAGGTGCTTTTATGTAAAATATCCAAAAAAGTGAAAACCAAAAATCTAAAAACAAGGGGACTGCTAAATAATCTTTGACCTTAATTAGATATGTAATGGACTTAATTGCCTTTGGTTCATAAAGCCCTCATTGTTTTCAGGCACCATAGGAGAGGACCAAAACCTCTCCCATGAGCGAGGCGCGACCCGTTAACGATTAGAGCCCAAACCCAGTATGTAACTGCCTTGTGTATCGCTTGGATTTCTGAAGTTTTGGTGCTTCTATTGTACATGACCAAGTAGGGCCCAGTCATAGATGGTGTTCTCACATTGTATGGAACATCTACTTGGTTCGAAGTACCGAGCTTAGGCCACACCCTCACGGGCGTGTTTGTCTCATCTGTTTGCGTCCGAGTAGGTCCTTGCACGCTCACGGGTGATTTTGTTGCGAGCGAAGTCCGAAGTATGGTTTCGCCTATCAGCTTGCTCCCTCTTATTATTTGGATGAGTAGGAATTCAGAAGGGTTACAAGAACCTCAAAAAGTGGAGACTGCATGTTACAAAGGAGGAGGAAAAGTACAAGATACTTTTCCGACAGTGCTCGTTTTCCTATAGGGTTAGCATGCTAAGGACTTGTTAAAAGATATGCCTGAAATAACAACTTTAAAAATAAAAAACATAAAATAGATGATCCTTTATGGCTTCACATTGTGTTGAGTTGGTAAATCCAATTTTGTATTGTGTTTGTATGGATCTAGATTAAGATTCAAAGATCAAGTCCTGCACACCTACGCAAATTTTGTTATATGTGTGTCTGTTCTTTGACCCCCTGCTCGTTTGAAGACTTTCTGCTATTTCACACTCCTCTTTATTCCTCATTGACCATCATATCTTTCTTCCTACATCGATCCTCTCTTGCTTCACAATGTCGATCTATGGATGATTTAGTCGGGACTCCGCTGACACCTACGTCAATTCCATGGACTTGACATTGTCAATAATTCGAGACGATTCCCGAGAACCCGGTTTGGACCTAGCAAACTAATCTCCAGACTTCTCATCTTCTTTCCACTTTGCTTCATCTTCTAATAAACTGGGATCACTCTTGTCCAACTTCTGCCTGTTGCAAATGTAGGTTAATTTAAGTCTACATATTTTACTCCATTCACAACCATCTGGGATTGACCTTAATCTCAGATTCATTATGGCAACTGGCATTCAATTTTAAGTGTTCTGATTGGGATTCTCTTACATTGTAGATAAAATCCTATACCAGTCTAGGATCCCAACATATAGTTCATCTCTTCAGACTTAGACCATGAAAGGGCTCCTCAAGGAAAGGGCAAGGGGCAGAAGTCGCCCCAGTTAGAGAAGGGCCAAGTGCCCGACCGAAATCAGTGAACGCTCAGTTGCTGGCTTCCATCCAAGCCATACAACAACAACAACTGACAGAATAAGCTCTCACATAGACTACGTTTCAAGATATGCTGAACAACTTGAGGAAAAAACCCAAAGGAGGAGGAGGAATAAATGAAGGTCCACCCCACGAAGATCAAGAAGAGGAAGAACAACCAGGGATTGGGAATCACAAACCAATGTTGAAGGATACATACAATCCTGGAGTCAGCCGGATGACCAAGTGAATTCACATCCCACTGGAGCACGCTCACTTTGAGCTAAAACCTCAGTTCCTTGTGCTTCTACCCTCATTCCATGAGAATACCAATGAGATGCCCTACATTCACCTGCAATAGTTCTCTCGCATATGCAGAACCACCCACTACCCTAACATTTTGTTAGGTGTAGTCAAGATGTATGCATTCCCCTTCAACTTACAAGAGAAGGCCCTGTACTGGGTCAATCATTTGGGAAAGGCCGTGATGACCTGGGAGGAACTAAAATATGCGGTCCTTCACAAGTATTACCCTCTCGGTCGGCTCAACTAGATGCGAGCCAGGATTAGAAACTTCACTCAGGCTACTCACGAGTTAATTCAATAAATGTGGGAGCAATTTACTGAGCTGCAGAAGAAGTGCCCCCACCACGATATTCTGAAGACCAGTTTGGTCCAACACTTCTTCAGGGGTGTGGATGTGGAGAGCCAAAGATTAGTTGATGCTGCATGTAGGGGATCCCACTTTAACAAGGATGAAGATGTGGTATGGCAGATCTTCGAAGAAATGGATGAAGGAGAGGCCACCCTCTCTTTATCACGTTTTTATCAGAAATAGCCTCAGGTCCTCCACAAGCCAGTCCACTTGGCAATGTCTCGTAAGGCAGAGAGAGATGGGAGCTCCAATCTCAGCATCATTGGGGGCCATCTCTACAAGGTTGACATTATCGAGAAGCAGTAATAGGATATAGAGAAGTTTGCTGTGATAGAATAGAGGACACAAAATTTAGATAAACTGGATCAAATCACCAAGCAGTTGGAGCTACTAGTGAGTACCATCAGCTCATACAGTCTGTGACAACATTGTCAGAGACTCCTGTTGAGAAGAAGGATGAACCAGCACTTCTACAACAGCCGACGATCCAACACGTGTACTACGTGCAGGCACCCGAGCAGGCCCCGCCACAATAACAGATGGTGGTCTGCTAGCCATACTATCTCTCATCTTCCGATCCATCATTCCTGCCACGACCCCCAATTCAAGAAGTCAACTGTGTCTGAAGAAATGACGCATAGCTGGCCTGTCCTACTGGACAACCCCAGGGCCATCCACCTGCCAACCGACCTTACCACCAACCTCAGGGTGGTCACTTTGCACAGTAATCCCAACCTTAGCCTCAGTATCAGCATCACCAGTCTCCACAGTATCATAATAATTAGAGACAGTCTCAGCAGTACCTATAGCCGTAGTAACGTCCACACCAATACCACCAGTACGCGGCTGTACCTCTACATCAATATCCTCCTCCTCCATATCAGCTTCCTCCTCCTCAACAACACTATCATTAGTCCCAGCCTCAGTCTCCCAACCAACAATCACAATGTGGTTAGCACACCGAACCTTGCAAGGCAGTTCCTGTGAGCTCGGGCCTTGATTGCTTGGCCCAATTAGTAAAGGGTCTCACAGAGATGACAAGAAAGCTAGACGACCTAACAACCACCAAAAGTCCTATTCCGACCCAGGTCGAAGCTAATCTCAATAATTTCAAGAGAAAAGAGCAGGTATAATGTTATGTCCACTGTGTTCCTATAGAGTCAGATGATTGTGATTTTGCTTTATCTAATGCTATTAATCTCAGGAGCGGTAGGACCTTGCCTCCGTATACGACAATCAAAGGGAAGAATAAAGCTTCATCAGGTGAGTCATCATCTTCTGCATCAATCGTGCCAGCTACAAGTTCAGGTGAGGATAAAGAAGTAGGAGGAGCCATGCCGGCTGTCAGTCATCACCATCTCCACCAACAAAAAGAACAAAACAATCAGAAAAATAAAAAAGACCACAAAGAAGATCACAGTCGACGTGAAGTTGCACCAGCCATGGAGGGGCCAGCACCAACAACCGATCCAGTGCTAGCCGATGGAATGGAGACTGCAGTTTTCACACTTCCACCCGGAGTAGCACCAACATTCCCAGAATGTACACCTTTTTGCATTCTAGATGTAAAGTATATTGTGGACAAAAATATCGTTGTAAATAAGAACAATGCTTTTCATTTCATTTCTGTAAATATTCCTTTTTCTGATGTAATAGAAAAGTCCAAAAACATTGCAAAAAGAAAAAGTGGATTGTCTGATCCAGGAGTTGTGCATATTTTTAAAAATTTAACTGTTGAGTTACCTTTAATGCAAGCCATGGAATACATGCCTACTGTAAAGAGGGGCTTGAAGGAAGCGTGTACAAACAAGCATCTGTCAAACCTTAATAATAGATTTCAACAAGTTGAGAAGCACATCCTTACGATGGCTACAGTTGCAGCCATCAGCAATCTCCCTCAGAAAAGCCAGACAAAGGAGCACCTTTGATCAGATGCATGATTTTTGACCAAGTCTTCAAGCATACTCTGCTTGACAGCGGCTCTTCCATCAACCTCCTGCCCTCATCGTTACTACAAGAATTCAGCCTGGGTTCATTGAAGCCAACACGTATGATCCTTCAGTTCACTGATTGATCCATCAAGCGATCCCGAGGTCTGTTCGAAGACGTTGTCGTAAAGGTGCAGTACATGCAGTTTCCTATTGATTTTACAGTCCTTGATATGGACTCCCCTGCACCATTACTTCAGACCCCAATCATTATTGGATGTCTATTCTTGCGAACAGCAGAGGCCATGGTTGACTATGGGTCTGGGAAGATCACGTTCAACACGAGCAATGACAGAGTTACCCTAGACATGATCAGTGAGATGAAAGTCATATATGATGAAAGTCATATAGCAATGCCTGAAGAATACTGTGATTTTATTGCAGAAACCAGAGACACAGAACCCTCTTTGAATGACTCATGGTCCCTGCAAATCCTCTCTCCTGAGGAAGACCTAGAAAGCACAGTCGACTCCAGCTCCGATGTCACATGGGAGACATAATCAAATTGTCTAATGCATCTATTTGATTCAGAAGATCCATACCAGTCCGAACATGATGAATTCATTACGGATCTGTTTGACACATTGTTAGTGGAACAACAAGTTACTGAGGTGGGTAGCACATCCAAAGGCATGGCATATCATCCACCTACCAGCACAGTTTCCGAAGTGACCGAGAAGCATGCCAGATCAGAACCAGAATTAAAGCTACTTCCGACATGCCTTAAGTATGACTTCCTTGTGGGTGTAGAGAATATGTATTCAGTCATCATCAACAACAGGCTGACCCAGGATCAAGAATCTTGACTTCTCGAGGTTATAGGGAAAAACTGCAAGGCACTTGGTTGGCACGTATCAGACCTCCGCAGGATAAATCCTTCTCTGTGCTAACACCATATTTACTTGGAAGAAGATGCCAAGCCATTTAGAGAGTTTCAAAGAAGACCGAACCCAAATTTGTGGGACGTAGTCATGAAAGAAATCACGAAATGGTGTGATGCAAGCTTCATTTATCCCATCTCCGATTCAAAATGGGAGAGCCCTCTGCATGTAGGTCCAAAGAAAGCTAAGCTCACTGTTGTTACAAATGACGAAGAGAGGATATTTCTACTTAAGTACCGACATCCTGACGCATATGTGTTGACTACCACCGCCTTAATGCAGCAATAAAGAAGGACCACTTCCCCTTGCCATTCATCGATCAAGTTCTGGAGAAATTAGTCGGCAAGGAGTTCTTCTATTTTCTGGATGGGTACTCCGGGTACAACCAAGTGGCAATTGCCCCAGAGGACCAAGAGAAGACTACCTTCACTTTCCTGTTCGGCACATACACCTTCAGAAGACTGCCATTTGGTTTATGCAATGCACTTGCCACATTCCAGAGATGCAAGCTTGCAGTTTTTGCCAAGATGGTTGGCAGTATTCTTGAGGTGTTCATGGATGACTTCTATGTCTATGTTGACAACTTCGACACTTGTCTTGAACACCTAGACTGAGTACTTCAGAAATGCCTTGAAGTTAATCTCATGTTATCTTGGGAAAAGATCCACTTCATGGTCACATATGGAATTGTGCTGGGTCACGTCATCTCCAAACGTAGCATGGAAGTCAACTCAACAAAGGTGGATGTGATTGCCAATCTAGAGCTACCTCAGACTATCAGAAATGTGAAGACATTTCTGGGGAATGTGGTTTTCTACAAAAGATTCATCAAAGATTTCAGTCGCATCACCCAACCTCTATATAATTGTTGTGCCAGAAGATCGAGTTTAATGTTAATCATTGGGTTCTCCTTTCATTTAATCATCTAAAGGAGCTAATCACTCAAGCTCCCGTCCTACAACCAGATTGGTCTCTCCCTTTTGAGATCATGACGGATGAGTCCGACTTTACAGTTGGGACTGTTCTAGGATAAAGGCAAGGCGCCCCATGCCATTTCACTATGCACCAAAATGCTATATGAAGCTCCGAGAAATTACACTATCATAGAGAAGGAATTGCTGGTTGTGGTATTCACCCTTGAGAAGTTCAGATCCTATCTGCATGGATCTAAAGTCACCATCTACACTGACCACTCTGCTATCCGGTACTTACAACAGAAGAAGGATGCCAATCCTAGACTAATTAGGCAGATCCTTCTCCTCCAGGAGTTCAATTTGGAGATCAAAGACAAGCCTGGAGTCCAGACTGTGGTAGCAGATCAACTCTCCAGAATTGAACAACAAGAGCCTCCATTGAGCAATTCACCCATCACAGACACCTTTCCTGACGAGTCGATTCTTGCCGTGGACTCACTCCCTTGGTATGTCAATGTTGTGAACTACCTCATTTCCCGTGTAGTACCACAAGATTAGATGAAAATAAAGAAGGACAAATTCTTGTCCACTATCCATTTCTACCAATGGGAAGACCCACTCCTATTCTAGAAAGGAGCATATTGCATTTGGCGAAGGTGTATCCCTCTGGAGGAGCATCATAGCGTCCTCGACTATTACCATTCGCTCGAATATGGTGGAAACCACTCTGGAGAAAGAATGCCAATGAAAGTATTGCAGTGTGGCCTCCGGTGATCGACACTATTTAAGGATGCTGCATCATTTGTGAAGCACTACACTGACTGCTAGAGATTGAGAGGTACCCTTAAAACTAGAGATTCTATGCCCTTGAAGTTCATTCATATTTCAAATGTATTGGATCCGTGAGGCATTGATTTCGTATCACCCTTTTCTAACAATCAATGATTTGTGCACATCCTTCTTGCCGTTGACTGTGTGAGTCGTTGGGTTGAAGCTATTCTCGCCCGATCCGCTAACAGTAGCGCTGTATGCCGATTTCTGAGAGAAAAGATCATCTCACGGTTTAGGATTATGAAGATATTGATATTAGATAGGGGTAGTCACGCCATTAGCAGATAGGTCAAGAAATTAACAAAGAAGTACGACATTGAGCACCGAGTCGTGTCTCCTTAAAATCCTCAGACCGATGGCATGGCATAATTATCAAACAGAGAAATCAAGATGATATTGCAGAATCTTGTGAAGATGGACAGAAAGAATTGGTCCCAACTTTTGGGCTCCGTCCTTTGGGCATACAGAACCACTTAAAAGTCTCCCTTTGGCATGTCACCCTATCGTCTCGTGTATGGAAATCCCTGCCATCAGCCCGTGGAACTAATCCACAAATTACTATAGGCAATAAATATCTGCAACCTGGACTCACAAAAAGGTGGTCAGAAAAAGAGAGGAACTAAACAAGTTCCTAGAATTTTGAGACTATGCGTATGATAACACCTTGATGTACAAGAAGGTTAAACACTAGCAGGACCGACACATCAGATGAAAGATATTCAAAACTGGATAGAAAGTGTGGGTATTTGACACAAAGCTGAAGATATTCTCGGGCAAATTAAAGAGTAAAAGTATGGGACCATTCAGAGTGCAAGAAGTACGTGACAACAGAAGCATCATGATATCAGATCTGTCACCTGACGCACAACCATTCATCGTCAACAGTCAGTTGCTAAAACTGTACCTTCAGCATGATACTTTCTTGGCCGTTGTCGATTCAACTCAAGTGATATGCAATGAGGAAGCATCCACAACCTCAGCAACATTGAAAGACTCAAATAATATCCCTCAAAACTCTTTCTCTAGTTTTTCTTCTTTTCTATTTTTCAGTTGTATGTTCTATTTTATGATTTATTTTCCTCACTCATAGCTTCTACGCTTCATCCTAAGTATGTGTGGGGGTGGGGGGTGAGTGACTTCATATATTCATTCTTTGTCCCATCACATGTCTCCTCTTTTGTTGATACTCCTATCTATACTTAGGGATATTATACCCTAAGTATAGGGGGGAGACACGATGAATCGTTGACGTTGTTCATTCCCACCCTTAACCCGCCCTACCTTGTGTACATACTGCTATTCTTAGGATTATATGATCCTAAGGGGGGGGGTTGGTCGACTTCACATTCATTCTTTCTTTATTATTTAGTCATTGTAGTATAGGCTTCTCTATACTTAGTATGAGTTTTATCTTTTCGTTTCTCTTCGATCTATGAGGACCTAACTCAAGCTAAGTATGGGAGGTCATATATACGTTATATATACTTTAGCCATGACTAGGACTTTTGTATTTTCAATAAGTATGGCTGAAATACAATTAATTAGTTGTAAAGAACATATTTGTCAAAATTCATTAAAATTATTTTTATATACCGATTAATAAATCATGTAAAAATGTTTTGCAAAATGTTCGAAAAAATGGTTTGGAAAAAGTCTTTGAAAAATCTTTTGAAAACTGTTTGGAAAATATTTTGTAAAATATTTTCAACCTTTGTATAAAGATTTTGTTTGCAAAAAAAATCTTTTCTTTGTTTAAAATAAAATGTTTTGAAAATCTATTTGCAAATGGTTTGGAAAATGATTGCAAAAATAGTTTGAAAAATCTATACATACCATTTCAAAAATCTTTGCAAAATGATTTTCAAAATTTTGTAAAAATTATTTGTCAAATTATTTTGCAAAATAAAGTTTTCAAAATGTTTGCAAAAATCTTTTCAAATTATTTTTACTATGTACATAATTCGAGCAAATGAAGATTCTTTACGAACCTTGTACAAACAATCCTGTAAATTCCTATAACCCAACCCCTGTAAATAAAAGGATGAATGCTTGTATAAATATCTGTACATACTACCTCTTTGTTCCAAAAATCTTTTATTTTTGAAACATTCCTAAAAAAATTGCAAAATAAAAATCCCAAAACCATTTGTATAAACTTTTTCAAAAATTTCATAAGAATTTGCAAAATCATTTTCCTCCATAAAAAGTTCAAAACTAGAATATCGCATCATAAAAATATTTTTCTTGCATTGTACAAAGAATTCATATTTTTTTGGAATAATATAGAAAATTGAAAAATTTCAAATAAAGTCTGAAGATTGGAGCTTGGAATAGACCTTAATACACTTAAATTCAGAGGAACCCATTGATGACTGGAAGTGGAGATATTTCAGGTCACCTTGACTTAATTCTTTAGGTTCCATAATACTGTGTTCATGAGTCAATTCAATGTGCTTAAATAGAACCCTTCGTACCATCCGTACGACTCTTGAGATAGTGACTTGACTAGAAACCTCACACCTAGCCCTTAGCTCAACTCAGATGGACCGTTGAAAAATCTTGGAGTCTAAGTCGAGACGATGCAAGTCCGCTTCGTTAAGGGTGGCTCAGGAACCATTCTCGGGGATTTCCGACACTGGTACTCTAACCCCAATCTTTTGTTAATAATGATATCTAAAGACTGAAGATGGATTGAGACAATGCTTCGGATGAGGAATGGTCTACCAACGCAACTTTCTTTAAGACCCAAAAAATGGGTGGAATAACAAGATTCTATATCCATCGGGGCACAAACAAGAATGCAGAAGCTGTGCAAAGTCAAAAAAAATCCAAAGAAGCCTATATCAAAAATTCCACAAAATATTGAGCTTATGAAAAAACCTGCTTCTTGGGGAAGAATCGATTACACTTACCAACTTCATAAGGGAATGAAGACTACACTGGTCCTTTCCCATTTGTTTTCCCATTCTTCTAACTTCTCCCCCATTCGGTTGTAAAGACAGGGAGCACCTGGCCTTAGAAGGGAATATCTGTCTCCATGAGGACAAGATACCAGAAGAGTAGACGTCTTGATGGTTCAACGGTTTTCTCTGGGAAGAGCTGAACGAATTCACACAAATTTTTCTATCATTTCAAGGTAGCAAGAGTATGCGACTGATAGGATGATTCTGATCCGATGGTGAATTGGACTAAATGATAGGAGTATGGAACCTAAGGACTGTCATGTCACACTTCCCAACTTCCCTGTGGTTCCGAACACATTACTAATCCAAAGGCCTTCGTTGAGCTCCAAACTTTGTCATTATTAAGACAAGTTTAAAAGTCGACAATTATTCCAAGTTATTTAAAAGTTGACAATTATTCCAAGTTATTTCTTTTCTTTTCTTTATTTTTATTTTCTGGAATCATTGAATATGTGTTTGCTAGGGACTAACAAATATAGGGGGGGTGATGAATATCCATATAGGCTATGGCCTTAAAACCATAGCTAAATGCATTTATATATCATTATTATGTCAAAACAAGCACTTCATTATTTGTATAAAACAATGTATAATTAGTGTATAAAATACATTATTTAAAGCCAAAATAAAAGAATAAAGAAAAAAAGAAAAAGAATAAAATGCCAAAGATATTTTATTATCCTAAACCCTGAGACCAAGTCAAGAATTGACTTGGTCGACAAGGAATAAAGTAGGGGGAGATAAGGGCCAAAAATACAATAAAAATTCCATTTGTTTATTCAACAATAAATCATTTTTGGGTCCCATTTTATTCCTTTTTATTTATAACTCAAATAAAGAAACTTTATACATGCAATTGTAGATAATAATATAAAGAAAAATATAAAATTGAGTTTACACAAAACTAATATACACTGTACATTTTATGCTCAGAATAAGAAGCGAAAACCCAATCTTCCCAGACCCATATTTCCTCAATAAAAACTTAAAATGTATCAAAATCACTTTAATTGTATATAACTTTCAATAGGCTATCTAATGAAGATGGTTTCATTTAATTTGGAGTTAAGGTGTGACAGTTAGGTTTTGGAGTGCTATTGTACAATGCACATGAATAAAATATTCATTTTATTTATTCTTTACTATTTTTACAATTTTATATGTTTATAATTTTGTAATATTATTTGTACTGTGTGTAAATATTTATAATAGAATAATACTATAAAGAAAACACAAAAATAAAATAACCTATAGGAATACATAAATGGAATACCTATACTTATACCTATATTAGATATACATCTATTTATATAAATGTACAAACAACATCATAAAAATAAAATAAAAATATACTTGTGTACATAAAAATAAGTTATAAATATATAAAAAATATGAAAATAAAATAATAAAATAAAGAATACAAAATAAAAATAAACAATACAAAAAATAGGTCAATATACATATAAATACACTTGTAAAAAGTAACTTGTAATAGATTAACTCATAAAAATAAATAAAAATCATATTAAAATACTAAATAAAATAATAAACGCTTTTCATTTTATTACTAAAATTCAATAGAATCATTTATTATTTCTAAATTATTTATCTTTGAATAAAGATCATTTTTTGTCATGTAGCATCCCATGTGGACTAATCAGGAGGCAAGGACTGTTGTCCTCGATCAACCGTCCTTCCCCACCTCGGACTTCTGTCAGAGCCTCGAGCACCCCGTCTTCTCCGCTTCTGCCCAATCACTCTGATCGATGAAATGCCTTGAGAGTTTCATGAAAATGTTCACATCACAATCGGCATCCACACCCACTCATTAGATTACTGTGATCTTCATCGAGCCTCTCAATTATATCGATTAAAATTTCCCAGAACCTTATCTTAAAGAAAATCCAAATTTGTTCTTTCATCCTTTGATCCCTCTCCGAGCTCAGTAGAGTCCCCATCCGTGTGTGTGAGAGTTCACTAGTGACAGAGGTACTTTCCCCGAGGTTCGGAGCATCACATGAGGATGAGAGGAGGTCCAGGCGACGCTCCAGCGTCGTCCTGCTCCTTGGCTTCCCGACCAGGTAAGAGCTGCGCATTTTACTTTCCTTAAATAGTTTTTCATCCTATCATTTCATTTCCATAATTCAGTCATTAGATCATTAGAGTAGTGTAATTTCACTAGTTTGGATCGTCAGAGCTATTAGGGCTCCAACCATTTCACCGTGATTCGACCCTCTTCCCGATGCGCCAACCATCCCATTTCCTCCCCCATCTGCTTCTCCATCTATCTGACCCCTATCACCCTTTGAGGCCTCCTACATCAAACGGCTAGTGTTCCATACGTCGCGTATTGTCGGAGCACCTTCATCTCCGCTCATCTCACCGTGAACTCCACTCATAAAGACCCATATATGCTCGCCCCTCTACCGCAAAGGTTCTTATATCTTTTGCAGGTCTAGAGGACCCTATCTGAGGGGTCTCTGAGGTATTCTAACAAGCTCAGGTCTTCCAACCACCCTTGCCCCTATTGATGGGGTCTGGATCCATTTGATGGGTCTCCCCGCTGTGGATCGCCATGATGAAGTGTTTTCCCCATCTCAGGACCAAGCGAGGAGGTCTAGAGCTCGAGATCCGAGCAATCAAAGGATTAGGGGAGCTCAGTTCTTCTCAGTACATCCATCGAGCTTCTCCACCGTCCGATCAAGAGCTGCTCTCTAGATGCAACAGATGACGTTTGATCCAGCGAGCCTCAATCGTTGGATATCTGCCCGAGGTCTAATCTCAGTTGTCATCGCCAAACCGTCATCGCTCGCTATGGAGCCGCCACATGTCCAAGTGAAGAGATCTAAGCCATCGGTCCGCACACAAAGAGGAGCAATTTGCACTAAACCCCCACCATTTTCGTTTTTTCCTTTTAGTATTTAAAATATAATCTGAAGTGTAAATAATATTGTAAAAATCACATTGAGGCCCCTATAGTTTCCTGATATTACATCCATGTCCACGCCAGCTCAGCTCACGTGGCTAGCCACGCGAGTTGGGGATTTTGTGAGCATACCCATCTATTTTTGTATGTTTATTTTTAATACATTAAATTGTATATTCAGTGTATAGTGGAAAAATTGCATAGAGAACTAGAACTCTTGTATATTTGCAAAAAGGCCCTTCTAGGGTGTTTTTAATCTATTTATTTTGCAGAAAAATGCATGTATACCCTTAGGTTTTGTGAAGTGGTTCTGAAATGCATGTATACTTTTTTTAATTGCAAATTGGTTCCTGCTAGAACATTAAATATTATTACTTGTTTATTTTTGTTAAAAATGCCTATTGTTTGCCTTTAATTTTGGAAAAATACATGTAATGCCTAGGATGATATTTTCATGATCCGATTTTTAATTAGCAATTTAGGCAGTTATCTATTTATTTAAATACAGACAATGAGCATTAATTTTGAGATATAAAAATGCCAAAAAATATTAAAATGCCTCTAAAATTTAAAAAAATGTGTTGTTTATTATGATCTCTATTAACTCATACCAAAAATCCCTAAAATAGAAAAAAAATTAAAATAAAAAACTCCCAAAATCCAGTAAAAAATAGGAAAAATCACCAAAAAAAGTCCAAAAACAATTATTTTTGTCCCTAAATTTTCTTAGTACTATTATTTATGTATTAAAATTGATTTGGAGATTTTTGACACTCTTTGCTATTTTTAACCTTCAAATCAATTCGACCTATTTATTTAATCCTTGTTTTGGGATTTTTTTATTCTAAAAGTACCTAAAAATATGAAAAAATTCCAGAAAAATCACAAAAAACATGAGAAAAATATAAGAAGCCTAAAAAAATACTTTTCATGTATTTTGGACTATTTATAGATATATATACTATATACTATCCATATATGTATTATCTATATAATTAAATTATGAACTACGATATTCTTTATAAACATATCTTTATTCTATTTTCAGAGAAATAAAAAAGGAATTTAAAATTTGCAAATATATATAGAGCTTGTTTGTATTTAATTATTTCTTTCTCTTTCATATTCCTACCTATATATATTATTAATATAATAATTATTAAATTATTTTTGTAAATATATTCACTATCAATTTAATTTGAAATAATACATTAAAAATAAAAAATCTCACATAAAATGTGTAAAGATAATTATGTACATAATACACATCGATAGCAATAATCATAGGCTACCTGGCTTGCTCTATGTGGTCCGACTTCTACATGCTTACATGCTATACATTTTTGTTTGTAGAGTATAATAAATTGTGCCTCACATTTTTGGCTACTCATTGCTTATTTTTACCTTATGGGTACTTGTTGATCGATTTAGGGATTTCTTGTGGGTCTCCTCAATGACAACTCATCTTCGCACTCCATGAGGATACACTTCAGACCCGCTTGAAAAACCCCTATCCATCAATTGGCGTTGTTGTTGGGGAGCAACGTTTGTATACTAATTTGTATATATTTACCTTTTATTTATTTATTTATTTCCTTGTACAAATTATTCTATCTCTTACTTGTACATCCTTCATTTCTTATTTTTGTTTACATACATTATTTGATTAATTGTCCTAATACAACTCTTTTGTCATATTTGTTGCGAGGGCTCGCTACGTGAGGACGACCTCTTAGGAGGACGATGCAGCTAAGCAAGGTGGAGACTGGTCTTCCTCACATGACCAGTTGGAGAGGCAGCAAGCATAACAAAGATACTAATTATAATATATTATTAACTTAGTATTTTCATTTTGGTGAGATAGAGTAATTCATTTATTCATTATTAATTGTAATAATTATGGACTCGGACACTACTCTACTCTACGAGGTCCATTGCTTATGTGATTGCTCACTTGGGGGCGTCGTTGTGGTTTTCTCGCATTTTCATCGCTTTATTTTATTTGTTTCTCGATGTTTTGAGTTTTCTGCCTTTCTTTTTATTTGTTTTATATGCATGGAGCCCCTAGAATTTAGGTTGTTTGTATCGATAATTAGGTCCAAACCCTAATAAGAATTATGTGCCTATTGTCTCTTACGTTTGGATATAGTAAAATTAAAAATTGCTAATTATTTGGACTTGAGATCACGTGCCGAGAGAGGTCACATGAAGGATATGGAAGAATCCTCAAGCGCATCACAGAAGTGTGAGGATCGCGTCATATACAATTGAGAGAGACTACTCGCACTAGTTACTCGGTGCAGTTGAATTTTAAAAATTTAAAATGATGAAACCACATGATCCAAGAACATTTCTTGGATTGTTTCATCTAACCGCATAATAGATATAGGAATACCTCTTGTAGCATGGCTGTGATCGAGCCTCTAAGAGAAGGGACCTCCTGTCTCAAGTCTGATCTGTCGGAGGAGATGCTTGCAAGCACGGGGATGAGTCGCAAGCTTCTCGCAATCCAACTCGTTGATCCAAGCAATGGATCTCCTGATCTCGTCTCATGATATCGAATGCCTTCTTCACGAGAGAGGTGCACCAAAGAAGACAGAGACCCAAGAGTTGTTGAAGCGATGACACAATGGCGGAGCGACGATGAAGGCAACCTGCTCTCTTTGAGAAGAGTGGACGACCACCCAATGAGAGAGAGAAGAGTTGGCATGAGAATGAGAGAGAGAGAGAGACGTCGTAAACGTGTAAATCAAAGAGGAAGGGGTGCCTCTTCTTATATAGGGTTTTGGGAGGACACACAATAAATGGGTGAGATTGATTTGTATTTCTTTCAATGGCCATGATGTTGTTAAAACACAACAACAATTAATTTATTTTAAATTAATTTATATTGATAAATGAATATAATTAATTTCAAAATTAATTCATTTGATTAGTCTTGGAGATAATGAGGAGATTAACCTCATCCCCTAAAAAAAGGGGGGGGGGCACCCTTATCCTAATGGAGATTAGTGGCTGTCCACCCTCTTTGGGTGGAATGAGTCAATCTCCTCAATTTCTCATGAGATCTCATTATCTCATGATATATTCAAGATTCACAACAACTCTTGTTGTAAATAATTTCACAAAGAATAATTCATAATTATCTTGTGAACATTGCAATCATGCCATTGGAATTATGTGAATCACATTCACAACCCAACATAAAATTGTAGTTATATTTTCAATTAATCATTCAATGTGAATCCAATTCACATTATTAATTAATCAACAAATTTAAATCACAATCGATCTCTCTTAAGTATATTATAAATCACATTTATAATATATATGAATAATTGGATAGTGCTATCCACATTATTCATATCCACAACAACTAAATCACATTTAATTATACTGGATAATCATTCTCATGTATTCAAATAATATGGATCAAATGCACATTATTCATGATAATTAAATCACATTTAATTATCCATTTCTCAATGCTTAGATATAATTCAACAATGGATATATTCTTGATCTCTTTCAAGAATAATGTGCTTTCTCCGCACATATCTGGAGATAATGACGTGACGATTGTATTGTTCTACATATAGTGACTTGGATATTGAGATTACATCTCAAATACAGATCTCATGGACCTCTCATAGATGCTTGATTTAACCAAGGCTACAAATCTAATCTTCTCATTGCATCTGAATCTCATTCAGATCAATGTACAACACTTGGACCAATATCAGATTACTTCTCTACTAAGAGGAGTCACTAAAATCCAGACCTATTCATCACTCCCTCAGAATGGAAGCGTCATGGTTATACAATCGTTTATAATAACATCTCCCTCAAGTATTCCTAATACCTATACATCTTGCATATTAGAAGACCTATGATCAACCCGAAGATATAGATCAATTTTACACTATCATCTTTAGGGTTTCATCATCAAGTTTCTCATTCTTGGTCATTAGGATTTGGTATCGATCATATGCTTTCCAAAAGCATATATTATACCTTCCAAATTCTTGTCATGCTTAAAAAGCATGACGACCATGCATGGAATTTGATCGGTCCAAATACCTCATGAGTGAGCTCATGTCTTCCGATTCACAAGTAAACCTGCACAATCCCTTTGAGAGATCGTATTACTCATATGCCCTCATATGCACACCAGCTCGCCGGTGTATAGACCTTGGTTAGGTCATCAACCTATTAGTCTTCCAAATGGACGCACTCATACATATAATAACACATCTGTCTCCGGTCAGAGGATGCGTGCCCATATCGTGATAGTTTACGATATAGGATTTTGGTTATCTCGATCTCATTAAGTCAACTCTTTGACTTAACTAATCTGACACCTCTGAATCTCTATTCCCATGCAGAGGACCTGCATCAAGAGGTCAGCCAGATATCAACCTAAATGAGAAAGGATTGCCATCTCCTACTCATGCTTGAGATCATCTCTTAACATTCAGTGGATGGTGCTTAATGAGTCCTCAATCTATCTCCTTAGATATTCATCCAAAAACCAACCTATATGATTCAATTACTGAATCAACAACTATATGATTATTAAGATGGCCATGGTACAAAACCCTAATTGTACAGAGGGACCTTACAGTGCATTCATTCAATTAATATCAAAAAGGGAGTGAAAAAAATCAATAACTTTTATTGATAAATCAAATATTACAATAATATTTATTGTTGGAATAGTTCCCCTCGGGCTCACATGACTAACAATCTCCCACTAGCCCTCAGAACCATTTAGGTACAATCCTTAAACCCATACTCATTACATGATGGTCGAAAACCTTCTGTGTCAAAGGTTTGGTAAGAGGATCAACAACGTTGTCGGCAGAGGCCACCTTGGTGATGATGATGTCACCATGCTTTCGAATCTCCTGAATGATATGGTATTTCCTTTCCACATGCTTTCTCTTTTGATGCCATATGGGTTCCTTTGCCTGGGCAATGGCTCCAGTGTTATCGTAGAGTAACGGAATGGGAGTATCAGAGGAAATTATGCCAAGTTCCAGGATGAACTTGAGCAACCACATCATGTCCTTTGCAGCATCCGATGTGCAAATGTATTCGGCTTCTTTTGTTGAATCTGTTATAGTGTCCTTCTTGTTTCTCCATCTCACAACACAACCATTCAACAGGAACACAAACTTTGATGTCGACTTTCGATCATCTATATCCAACTGGAAGTCTGAATCTGTGTATCCCAAGACTTGGAGATCACCGTCTCCATAGACGAGGATGTAATCTTGCGTCCATATTAGATACTTGAAAATGTTCTTCACTACATTCCTATGTTGTTCTCCATAACAGGATTGGTAACGACTTACCACTCCCACTGCATGGCAGATATCTGGCCTAGTACACATCATGGCATACATTAAGCTTCCTAGAACTGATGCATAGAGGCATCTAGCCATGGCCTTCTTTTCCTCAATAGTTTGAGGAGCCATCCCTTTAGACATGTGGATACCATGTCTTAAGGGGAGGAAACCTTTCTTGAAACTATCCATACAGAAACATTCAAGAATCTTCTTAATGTACCCATGTTTTAATAATCCCAATATCCTCTTTTCTCGATATCTGAAAAGCTTCAGACCCAAGATGTAAGAGGCTTATCCAAGATCTTTCATCTCGAGGGTATGAGATAGCCAAATCTTAACACTGGTCATCATCCCTATATCATTCCCAATGATAAGGATGCCATCTACATAAAGCACGATGAACACAATGGCGCTCCCACTAAGCTTCTTGAACACACAAGGTTCATCAAGATTCTGCACAAAATCATAACTCTTTATGGTTTCATCAAATCTGATGTTCCAACTACGAGAAGCTTATTTGAGCCCATAGATGGATTTCTTCAGCTTGCATATTTTACCTTCCTTGATTATGAAGCCTTGGGACTGCTCCATATTGCCAGATCGTAGAATGCCCTTGTTAAAATACGTCATGGAATGTCATGCACTAAATAATGTGTTGTTTCATTGTAGGCAGGCAATCACAATCGGTCAAGAAATAACCACAATTATTTAATCAACTTTAATAGCGTGGTTTTATGTTTATTTTACTTGGGCAAATCCCAAGGTCGAACACAAGGAGGCAAAGGAACAACTTAGAGTTTTGTCTATCAAAGTTCGTGCACGATTTTCGAGGCAGTTTTTTTCTATTTCTAATGCAATTTGAGATGAAAAATGTAAATTAGGTCGATTTTAAGGACTAGAAAATGATTAGCAATCAAACGATGTCTGCAAAATGTGAAACTTGGCCAATGTGATTATTACAATGAAATGAATGCACTGTAATATTTTTTGAATTTTTAGATGCAAGATGATTTTTTTATGAATTTTTGAATGCAAATGAAGTGAATTTCAATATTTAATTATAATAAATATTAAACCTAATTATTCTCAAGGGATAAAATTATCCAAGATCTATCACTAAGTGATGGATCTCAGAAAAATCTAAAACCTCAAAAGTGTAAGATTTAATGCCTACTAAAAATTAAATATCGAAATATGCAAAATGATTTTTACAAGGCAAACCATGCATGCAAATTCAACTCTTTTTAGGAACATGTAACATACAATTAATTCTACAATCTATGACTTTTCGACACTTTTTTGAGCAACGATTAATTAGTTATGAATTTCAGAGCACAAAATGGGAAAAGTATGCAATTTTAATTAATTAATAATTAACCACTGATCACAAAAATATTAGACATGTATCATAATGTAGAGAATTAATTAACAAACATCATGCTATTTTAAAATAATAAAAATATGCAATTTGGAGGTCCAAAACTATGAGGGAACACAAGGTTATTTCTGTAATATTACAATAATTAAATAAATATAAAAATGCAATAGAAGGACAAATGTGCAATTACCGTAATCTAGGGGGAACATTTCTGCAAATTTCTAAGGGGCACATGGATGGGGGGTTGGATGACGAATTGGCGACTCCAGGGGGGTTCTTTTGCAACTGTCTCACGCGATCACGTACCCAACACATGACCCGTGGGGATATATGAAGTCCCCCCGGCACACATGCCTCGCACGTGCGTGGGGGTCTCGGGCCTCACACCCGGAGGCACGACAGGAGAGAGCGGTGGAGGGCCGGAGTGGTTGTGTCTAGTGGCCGTTGCTCTGGCAGAAGCTCCAGCGGGTGTGGTTGGCGTGGCAGACAGAGAAGACACGGCTGAGCAGCGATGACTGTCCTCCGGCCGACACACGGCCAAGGGGACGGTGGGGCGGAGGCGTGAGATCGTTGAAGCTCCATATGCCGATGAAGTTGGCGGAGCTGCGGTGATGCGTAGGAGGTCGGTGAAGCGGGCGTTGAGTGGAAGATGGCATAAGCGTGGACGATGAAGATGGCATCGGGAATAAAGTCGATCGTCTTTGGCTCGACGGCACTCGAAGAGGGCCGGAGCAGGAGCAAACGCGAGGAATGGATGCGCGCTGCAGCGAGGCACCATGCCTCGGATCTCGTCACGAGAAGAGGTCGGGCTGTCACCCTGGCGGTCGTTGAAGGAGCAATTGGTGGATGGAGACGATGAAGGATGGCAGGGTCTCTTTTATAGGCTGCAGGGTGACGGCCATGGAAGGAAGGAAATCGGGGTGATTTGAGGATTGCGTGAAAGAGATGATCGGATGCGAAAGGGGTTTGATGGAGGGATTCACGGGGGAAGGAGATCGGTCACTTGATGGAGATTTAAACAACGTAGGGATCTCGGAGCAGTGACTGATTTGGTGGTGAAATCATCAGGCGGATGTCGGTGGAGGAATTTTGGGAAAGGGGATGCAATGAGGAAGAAAGAGCAATGGCCCTCTGATCGGCCGAGATTGGATGGCCACGATGATGCCACGCGGCGACAAGAGAAGGTGGCCGGCGAAGCACGTGCGTGGCACGTGCGTGTAGGCACGTGCTACGCACATGCGGTTATTTTAATGTTTTAATTATTAATTTAATTTTTGTAAAACAAATTAATAAATCCTTCAAAAATGGCTGACACGTGGCGGCTCCAGGAGCTGTCACGTGTCAGCCCCAGAAAATTCAGAAAATAAATAAAAAGATAAAAACTTAAAAAATAGTAAATGACCTCAAATCGAAAAATTTCTTCACGAAAATTGCTTGTCTTAATGAGTTCTACAACTTTCATTAAGACATAAAAACCAAAATCGATCAATTGCGCAAAGTGATATTTTTGGGGTATCCTATGTACATAGAATACCTTGATTTTTGGGTTTAATATTTTGTTATTTTTAAACCAGATAAAAATCCGGAAAAAATATGATAAAAACAAAGATAAATATTTGCATATTAATCTATTTTTTGGATTTTTATTGAGTAAGAAAAATAAGAAATAAAATAAAAGACAAAAAGATAATTTTGTACAGACAGTTAGCGAAGACTCGTACTCAGTTAGTTTCTTTGATTTGAAGCTCAGTTTGGATTTAAATTTTTACGCATTTTAATAAAACTTTCATCAAAGAAGACAAATGAAAAAGAAATAAAATAAAATAGGTTAATTATGTACATAAAATAATAGCTCAAAAACCGCTAAATACAAAATGTACAAAAGAGGCCGAAAACCCAACTTTCACATATGAGCTTCGATTCACTTGAATTTGATCTTGTTTTGAAGGTAATTGAATGTACATTAGTTCAAAAGTGTGTAGGATCAAAACGGACACTGGATGAGGAAGATATGAGGGTTTTAGTTCGGAAATCCTAGAACTAGGGTTGGGTTTTGGTCTACTTATTTGGAATAGTGATTTTTTGTATTTTTCATTTATTCCTGTTAGTGATATGTACACAGTGGATGTGGTTTTGGATCAATTGGAGTTAGCATGAATGAGTTAAAAATCAGGGAAGTTAGTCTATTTATAGGTTAATTTTGGCTGGGATTTTTGGCTTCTTATTTTGTGCGAAAATATGTGATAAAATGCAATTCTTATCAAAACATGCATGAATGCTAATTATGCAGAATAAATGAAGAAATGACAATGGTTTTTAGTGATTTGAGCTTAATTAACCAGTTTTAGAGTGATGAATCTGAGATTCATCATCCCCATATACTTAAACCATGCTCCTCCCTGAGTATCTAAAGAAATGCCATGAGGTAAAATGAGATTGGGTTCCATACCAAGACCATGAGCTGAAGGTGAAAATGAAACTATACTTGACCTTTGGATTATTAGTATGGCGGAACTTCTGTGAGACTTAGAATTTTAAAATCAACAGCCTTCAAGTTCTACACATCATTGTCACAGTTTCAGCTCAGAAGTCATCTTAGATTAATCCTCCTCCCAAAGCATACCCTATGAACATTGAACAATCGACTCATGTGTGTGAAAGGTTTTAGCTCTTCCCATTTAGAATGCCGGACTACCATGCAAACCTCCTCTCCAGTAACTCGTCCTCGGGGAGTCAGGTATTTCCTTCTAAGGTCTGTCGCGCTGTGTTCACAATCGAATTGGAGGAGAAGTTAGAAGAAGGAGAAAAGAACTGGAGGGTGACCAGTGTAGTCGCCTCTCCTTGTGAAGCTGGCCAGTGTAGCAGAGTCTCCACCAAGATCTGCAGGTTTACTTGAAGCTTGGACCTTTTTGGTCAGATATTTATTTGGTAGAATGCTTCTTTGTATTTGGATTTTTGGTGGTTCTGCTTGGATCTTGTTATGCCCCTACGGATATAGAATCTTTTTTTTTCCGTACATGTTTTGGTGTCTTAGAAAAAATTGTGCCCAGCCGTACATCCCTTTTCTGAAGCTTTATTTCAACCCGTACTTCGGTCTTTAGATGTCCACGCTACTAGAAAAGAAACTCATACAGTCTTCCAACATCCTGTCTGAGTTGAGCTAAGTGTATAGTGCGAGAGTACAAATTAATTCCTTATTCCAGAGTTGTACCCAGAATGAAGAGACCAGGTTAGACACTAAGAGTAAGCGTTGCACATTGTCATGTGGAACTCAAAGAATTAAGTCATAGACCTGAAGCTTCTAAAATCTTATTTCTTGGTGAAGTTCCTCTGAAAATTAGGTGGATTAAGGTCAAGTCCAAACCACTCTCGGTTTCTGCTCATAACTCGGTTCAGAACCCAAGGTCTTTTCACAGATACAAATGAATGTATTGCTGGATGAAGTGCAGGTGCGTGAAATGCAGACACATTTTTTTGTGACTTTTGATTTTTTTTCTTTTTTTATGAAAAAATGAATAAGAAGCCTTTTTTTCAAAAATTTTGGGTTGGACATAGTCAGTGTTAGTAGCAAAACTCTTTTTCTTTTTCTTTTTGTTTTCTTTATTGTTGTTTTTTTTCAAGTTAGTTACCCATCTCATAAATACATATAGACTTACATGAAAGTACGAGATATGGGTAAAATATATACACAGTATATATACAGACCCTCCTATACTTAGCGAGTGCTGTGTCCTCAGAGCACAAGAAGCGTAAAGAAGACATAGCTTAGGCTAAGCGTAAGAAAGTGAAAAAGAAAAAGAAAAAGATAGATCGGTCCGCCCCCTATACTTAGGCTGTGAACAATCTAAGTATATAAGTAGAGCGAAGATGATGTGGTCGGGATATGTGAATGAGGAGAGTATATACAGATGGGCATCGATTCTCCCTATACTTAGGCTCTGGTCAGCCTAAGTACAGAAGAAGGGTGAAAATGGAATGATCGTGAGATATGAGAGTGGTATGTATAGATGGCATCGGTTCCCCCATATACTTAGTCCAAGGCCTAAGTATAGGAAGAAGATGTACAAGGAGACCAATGTGGTCAGGAGGGTAGGTGGGTAGCTGATGATTAAGGTGGTTTTCGGTCGATCTTCTTGTGAGCATGTGGTGGGAGATCGTAATGATGAGAAGGAGATGAAGCATATGATTCCCAACTATTATCGATGTTATCCTCGGAGAAATTATGTTGGATAGTAGATGAAGCGTTTGAGTCAGATGAAAGGTAACCACCATCAGAGTTATCCTCAGAGGAATAGTATTTGAAAGTGGACACACTCCAGATATTCTTGTCTTTTTGTTTCTTCAGTTGTTTTCTCAGAATTCATTCCTTGTTGAGATCGAGCATTTTGTCCTTGGATGAATATTGTGAAGCACCAGTCTCAGTCAACTCATAAGAAATAATTCCAGTGTATTTGATGAGAGCAGGAGCATCGGCTTTGGATGAGTAATAATGAGGAACGAGAGTCGTCCAACGGGAATTGAAGTTTGGATCCTTGCAAAGATATGGTTTTAGAACAACCGAACAGAATTCACTCATGTAGATTACCTTTTCTGGAGCTGATGAGGGATCATCAGATGATGCCTCTTCTGGAAGGTCAAAGGTGACTTTCTTTTTTGATGAAGTAGTAGTCATTTTGTTTCGTGAAGGTGTTGGTCCACTTGAGTCTCCAGACGAAAAACCATTGGAATTCTTCTCCTTGGTCGGTGTTCGTCCTACGTACTTATTCTTAATCTTCTTAATGTTGGTGCACTCCTGATTTGGGATGATTTAGTCAAGGTATTCAGAGTAGGTTTACCCAGGGTGCGACCATGTATATGTCTCATGATCATATAAGAAACATTCTTCTATTGTGAGATCCGCAGGAATTGAAATAGTGGGGAGATCTTTGCATGTTCATTCTCAATTGATTTGACATTGGAGCATTCATGTGTCGAGTTGATGTGACCAAGATAGTCAGAATAGGTTGACCCAGGGTGCGACGATGCATAAGGCTCCAGATCATATGATTCATATATTTGATTTTCCATGGTGAGAGCAGTTGGGAATGGAGCAGGAGGGAGAGTCTCTAAACCAATAGTCTCATCAACAACCACTATCTCATGTGTAGCAACGGGGTAGGGATCTTCTACCGCTTGATGGTTACGGCTGTCGAGGACTTTGTGGGTTACCTCATAAAATTGTGGATCCTCAAAGACTTGTTGAGATTGAAGTGCTTCCAATGCTGTAAAATTGATTTTCCAAGTCTTACACTCAATAATTGCCTTAGCCAATGCTAAGAATGGCTTTCCGAGAATAATTAGAGACTAGGTGAATTCTCCTTAATGCTCAATATCAATGATCGTGAAGTCTACTTTGAGTGGAGCACCTTGGAATGTCATGATGACAGAAATGATTCCTCTCGGCTGCTTTATCGATCGGCCAGCCAATTGAACGATCTCTCGTATCTTCCTGATAGGTTTGAGTTTGAGCTCATGAAATACAGAGGTCGGGAGGATATTGATTAGTGAATCGTCATCAATTCGAGCATGGGTAAATATCATGTCTTTGATTCCACAGTCAAATCTGGGTAACTGCTTCACTATACGGCTCTTGGTTTTTCTCCTCAACACCAAGGATGAGGCCATTAACAAAATATGTCTTTCAATGTTTGTTTTAATCCTGCCCGACTTTTTCATCATTAATTTGTCCATTACAAATCCTTTAAGGTCGGTGAAGTGTTCAATGGCTTGTATAAAGGGAAGTTCAAAAATCAATCTTTTCTCCAGTGCTTCCCGTAAAGCAGGATCCAAATTCTTCAGATCTTCTTCAGTTTCAATTTTTTGTATTTTTTGAGATTTTCGATTTTTTGGGAGTTTTTGAATATTCCAATTTTTTGGTATTTTTTGTGTGGTGTGGTGATGTAGTGTTTTCTGTAAATGAGCATGGGCTATGATGTTCCGAGTAAGACTCGAAGGCATAAAAATCCCCGGGGGAGTAATATGCAGAATTGTCGCTGTTAGAGTCGTCCCTAGGGTGAAAATATTATCTAGGTTTCTAAATATCCTCAAAATTTTCAACATGAGATCCAATCTTTTCGTCATCTATTTTTATGTCCGAGCTACCAGAGAGTGAAATTAATCGGTCGGCAAACTTTCGAAATCTATCCTCCATTAAATCAAATCTCTTATTTATCCTCGAAATGTCTTCCTCAAAAATCTATTCATGATCAATCATAGGAGCAGTTGGGGTGTGTTTTTGCATTTGAAATTTAGATCCAGTCATTTCATCTTCCATTTTCCTATTTAAGCTGGGAGAGAAGTCTCTGGAATATCCAATATATGATCATTATTTTCTGAAAATTTCTCCCCAAAAATTATGGAAGGAGGCTGCTCAGTGGAAAGACTTTGCAAGAATTTATAGGTCTCATACTCAACATGTCGTGACTTAGGCATGTAATGCTGGTTTGAGTAGAGTCGACTTCCATGTTCATGATTGATCGTATACTCAAGTAATGGAGTCATCAGGGTGCATATGTGTCGATATCATCCATTTGGTCCTCTATGTGTAGAGGCTGATCAAAGGAGTGGTACTCAGGTTGGTCAATAGGGATCTGATTGTCATGGTCAATCCAACGCTGATGATCATTAAGTACGTGCCTCTCCATGTGGTGTGATCGGGTTTGGTCTCTCGGCCAATCATGACTCTCAAAAGTGATTTGATCTTGAAATGGTAAGATGGTTCAGTCCAGGATGGTAAGTGGTCATGGGTGGTCGGATGATTTGAGTAGAATGGCTTGGAATTCAGTGAGGGGATCAGATTTATTCGAGAGTGAAAATCTCCCTTAGATGTTGGAGGATTCTTGAAAGAAGAGAGTTTAGTTGATTTGGGCCTGACCGAGACAAATTTGTTTTCATAATATAGATCAGATGGGTGTTCGGACTATTGTCTTGTTATTATCAAAGGTGGTTGATGATGAATCATCATGGTTGATCTCGGTGCAAGTGCACGGGATAGTCAGAAGAAATTTTTATCAAGGAAGTTTAGGGCACAAATGTGCGACTTTTGATCTTCGAAATCGGTTCACGTACACCAATGCAAACACAAATCAAACCCTGGGTTCATCAACTCACACAATGAAGCCGCAAGAGTTCGGATATTATATTTTCAATTTTAATTGGTGATAAGACAATCTTGGAAAGTAATTAGCGAGCTGTTAGGTGCTGCAAATTTTCTTAATGACTGTCCCGAATTCCTACGACTAGTTTCACCTACTTTCAACCAGTATAGGTGTAAGTATGGACCATAAAACGGCTACCCGTGTTACTTAAGGACGGAGCCTTACGCAATGTCCATTAAACCACCCACTCTACTAAGGAAATCCAGACCGTTTATTGGCTACCCGTAGATCCTCACTGAGAAGTAGCTAATCATTTTTAGAATCAGTAGTCTCAACAAAAATTTCGTAGTTGGGCTCTACCTTAAGTGTCATCTCTCGCTCACTCGGAAAAATAAATGCATCCAAGGACGGGGTTGATCTCCCGCAAAAATTCTTGATTATGGGTTAATTAAAATCGACTATATTTAGCAGTCCCAATTTTAATTAGGCGATCACTGAAGAGTTAAGTTAGCACAAATACACTTCTACCGTCCAATCCCAATTTCCTTTAAAATTATGTGATAAAACAGGAGGGAGAAATTCAGGAAAAGCCAATGTACACGAAAAATGATGATGTATGCTCAGATAGAAGACTTAGTGATTCCTCGCAATCTTCATGTGGGATGCAATGCAAGAATTGAAAATTTAGTCTATATGAATGCAAGCCGATGAAAAACCGCACTTAGCAGAAAGTTTTATTAGCGGGGAAGAATTGAGTTGAATTTGACTAAATTGAACGATCTACTGTGCGTCTCAATTAAAGTGAAGTGTGGCCCTAGATCCTACGAGCACAATCAAAAATTTAAATGCACTAAGAGCCGTATGTGCAGGTCTATCCTAAGCGCCACTCAAGTCGGCCCCACCCTTACCGGAGAGTGAAACATGACATGACATACCACAGAAAAAGTTCAAGGTCTTTTTATACACACGGGAGTCAAAATGGACACCGCTATAAATAAGCAATTAATTACAGAAAATAAAATTGCAGAAAATAAAATCCTAGACTCTACGCTCTCTCATGACTCGACTCGATCTTAAATTAATTGCGGCTTTTCGGAAGTCAATGAAGATGCGTCCATTCTTGAAAAACCGCTCCACATATGCCGGGTACCTCACAAGAAAAATAAGAGAGATGGTGTAAGAGAGTGACTCAAAAATAAAAACAAGAAAATAAATACTGAAAATAAAAAAAATAAATGCAAATAAAAGAAACGAAATGGAATTTACAGTGAATATTTGGGGGTCAGAGTACTCGAATGTGAAAAAACCGAACAGAATTTTTTAGACCAAAAAACTAAGCCGTTTGCCTCCCCGGCAACGGCGTCATCTGACGGATCGTAGAACGCCCTTGTTAAAATACGTCGTGGAATGTCGCGCGCTAAATAATGTGTCATTTCGTTGTAGGCAGGCAATCGGAATCGGTCAAGAAATAATCACAATTATTTAATCAATTTTTAATCGTGTGGTTTAATCGTGTCATTTCGTGTGGTTTTAGGCAGGCAAAGGAACATCCTAGATTTTTGTCTATCAAAGTTCGTGCACGGTTTTTGAAGCAGTCTTTTTTTGTATTTTTAATGCAATTTGAGATGCAAAATGCAAATTAGACTGATTTTAAGGACTAGACACTGATTAGCAATCAAACGATGTTCGAAAAATGTGAAACTTGGTCAATATGACAATTACAATGAAATGAATGCATTGTAATTTTTTTTTTGGAATTTTTAGATGCAAGATGAATTTTTTTTATGAATTTTGAATGCAAATGAAGTGAATTTCAATATTTAATTATAATAAATACTAAACCTAATTATTGTCAAAGGATAAAATTATCCGAGATCTATCACTAGGTGGTGGATCTCAGAAAAATCCTAAACCTCAAAAATGCAAGAATTAATACCTATTAAAAATTAAATATCCAAACATTCAAAATAATTTTTACAAAGCAAACCATGCATGTAAATGCAATTCTTTTTGGGCATGATGTAACAAACAATTAATTCTATAATTATGAATTTTCGGCACTTTTTTAGAGCAATGGTTAATTAGTTGTGAATTTTAGAGTACAAAATGGGCAAAGTATGTAATTTTCCACAAAATAATTAATTAATAATTAACCACTGATCACAAAAATGTCAGACATGTGTCATAATGTAGAGAATTAATTAATGAACATCATGCTATTTTAAATAATAAAAATATGCAATTTAGAGGTCCAAAACTATGAGGGAACACCGGGTTATTTCTGCAATATTACAATAATTAAATAAATATGAAAATGCAATAGAAGGACAAATGTGTAATTACCGTAATCTAGGGGGAATGTTTCTGCAATATTTCCAAGGGGCACGTGCTGCACACGTGCCCTTGGATGGGGGGTTGGATGGCGAATTGGCGATTCCAGGGGGTTCTTTTGTAATTGTCACACGCGGTCACGTGTCCAGTACGTGACCCGTGGGGATGGATGATGTCCCCCTGACGCACGTACCTCGCACGTGTGTGGGGGTCTTGGGCCTCACGCTCAGAGGCACGATAGGAGAGAGCGGTGGAGGGCCGGAGTGGTTGCTTCTGGTGGCTGTTGCTCTGGAGGAAGCTCCAGCGGACGTGGTTGGCGTGGCGAACGGAGAATACACGGCTGAGCAGCGATGACAGTCCTCCGGCTGACACATGGCCAAGGGGACGGTGGGGCAGAGGTGTGAGATCGTTGAAGCTCCAGATGTCGATGAAGTTGGCGGAGCCACGGTGATGCATAGGAGGCCGGTGAAGCGGGCGTTGAGCGGAGGATGGCGTAAGCGTGGACTATGAAGATGGCATTGGGAATGAAGTCGATCGTCTTTGGCTCGACGACACTCGAAGGAGGTTCGGAGCAGGAGAAAATGCAAGGAATGGATGCGTACTGCAACGAGGTACCAGGCCTCTGATCTCGCCGTGAGAAGAGGCCGGGCTGTCACCCCGACGGTCGTTGAAGGAGCAATTGGCGGATGGAGACGATGAAGGCCGGCAAGGTCTCTTTTATAGGCTGTGGGGTGACGGCTGGGGAACGAAGGGAATTGGGGCGATTTGAGGATCATGTGACAAAGATGATCGGATGCGAAAGGGGTTTGACGGAGGGATTCACGGGGGAAGGAGATCGGCGACTTGATGGAGATTTGAACGATGTGGGGATCTCGGAGCGGCGGCTAATTTAGCGGCGAAATCATCGGGCGGAGGTCGACAGAGGAATTTTGGGAAAGGGGGATGGAATGAAGAAGAAAGAGCAGTGGCTGTCCGATCGGTCGAGATTGGATGGCCACGATGATGCCACGTGGCGACAAGAGAAGGTGGCCAGCGGAGCACGTGCATGGCACATGCGTGTAGGCACGTGCTACGCACGTACGGTTGTTTTAATTTTTTTAATTATTAATTTAATTTTTTTTTATAAAAACGAATTAATAAATCCTTCAAAAATGGTTGACACATTGCGGCTCCAGGAGCTGCCACGTGTCAACCCCAGAAAATTCAGAAAATAAATAGAAAATAAATACTCAAAAAATAGTAAATGACCTCGGATCGAAAAAGTTTCTTCACAAAAATTGCTCGTCTCAATGAGATCTACGACTTTCATGAAGACAAAAAAATCAAAATCGATCAATTGCATAAAGTGATATTTTGGGGTATCCCATGTACATAGAATACCTTGATTTTTGGGTTTAATAATTTTTTTGTTATTTTTAAACCAGATAAAAATCCAGGAAAATATGATAAAAACAAAGATACATATTTGCACATTAATCTATTTTTTTGGATTTTTATTGAGTTAGAAAAAGAAGAAATAAAATAAAAGACAAAAAGACATTTTTGTACAAAAGTTAGCAAAGACTCGGACTCGGTTAGTTTCTTTGACTTCAAGCTTAGTTTGGATTTGGAGTTTTACGTATTTTAATAAAACTTTCATCAAAGAAGATAAATGAAAAAGAAATAAAATAAAATAGGTTAATTATGTACATAAAATAATAGGTCAAAAATTGTTAAAATACAAAATGTACAAAAGAGGCCCAAAACTCAACATTCACATATGAGCTCCGATTCACTTGAACTTGGTCTTGTTTTGAAGGTAATTGATGTACATTAGTTCAAAAGTGAGTAGGATCAAAATGGACACTGGATGAGGAAGATATGAGGGTTTTAGTCCGGAAATCCTAGAACTAGGGTTTGGGTTTTTGGTCTACTTATTTGGGTTAGTGTTCTTTTTGTATTTTTCATTTATTCTTATTAGTGATATGTACACAGTGGATGTGGTTTTGGGTCAATTGGAGTTAGCATGAATGATTTAAAAATCAGGGAAGTTAGGCTATTTACAGGTTAATTTTGCTGGGATTTTAGGCTTCTTATTTTGTGCGAAAATAAGTGATAAAATGCAATTCTTATCAAAACATGCATGAATGCTAATTATGCAGAATAAATGAAGAAATGCCAATGATATTTAGGGATTTGAGCTTAATTAACCAGTTTTAAAGTGATGAATATGAGATTCATCACATATAGATATTCTCCTCAAGGTATCCATTAAGGAAAGTTCTCTTGACGTCCATCTTCAAGATGTCGTAGTCAAGAGATGCAACTATAGCTAGCAGTGTCCTGATGGACTTAAGCATAGCCACAGGAGAGAACGTCTCATCGTAGTCGATGCCTTCTCTTTGTATGTAGCCTTTGGCTACGAGCCGTGCCTTGAAAGTCTCTACTTTCCCATCAGGACCCCTCTTTCTTTTGAAGATCCATTTACACCCAATGGGTTTAACCCCTTCAGGTGGATCCTCTATGGTCCATACATCTTTTTTATGCATGGAGTCAATCTTTGACTTCATCTCTAGTATCCATCTATCCATGTCATGATCCGCGAGTGCTTCATCAAATAAAGTAGGATCATTGTCAGTCTCACCTGACACATGGAATCCATACCTTTCAGGTGGTGCAACTACCCTCGAACTCCTTCGAAGAGGTATGGGTGTTTCATCTTTATTTATCTCTCCAGGTTCTTGTTCAGGAATCTCAGAATCCTCAGAGGATTCAATGAGTTCATATACTTCAATTTTGTCTTGACCTTTAAGGAAGTCATCCTCCAGAAATCTTACATCTCTAGAGACAAAAACCTTCCGGGTCTCAGGGTCATAAAGCTTATATCCAATACCATCTTTAACATACCCTATGAAGTAGCACTCTCGAGTGCGAGATTCTAGCTTACTTGCATGCATGTTCTTCACATGGACCAAGCAACCCCAAACCCTCACGTGTTTAACACTGGGTTTGGTTCCATACCAGAGCCCATGAGGAGTCTTAGGTACATACTTGCTAGGAATCTTGTTCAGGATACATATTACAGTCTTTACTACATATCCCCGGAAACTAAGTGGTAAATGTGCTTTGTTCGTCATTGAACGAATCATATCCATGATGGTCCTGTTGCATCTTTCAACAACACCATTAAGTTGGGGGGTTCCAAGAGGAGTGAGATTGGATACAATTCCATTCTATTTAAGGTACTCCTTAAATTAATTTGAGAGGTACTTGCCATCTCGGTCAGATCGAACTCGTTTAATCTTCCCATCAGTTTGGTTCTCAACCAAAGCCTTGAATTCTTTGAACTTTTCAAAGGCTTCAGATTTATGATGCAGTAGGAAGATAAACTCGTAGCTCAAATGGTCATCAATAAACATCAACTAATATCGATATCCATTTCAGGTCGTGGTATTGAAGGGACCACATACATCAGTATGTTTTAGGTCAATAATATCTTCGCATTGTGTAACGTTGTTACTAAAAGGAATCCTAGTCATTTTACCTCGAATACAATGATTGCAGGTAGGCAAAGATTGAATTTGTAGAAAATCTAATGGTCCATCCTTTTCTAATCTATTGATCATATCAATAGATAAATGACCAAGCCTTTGATTCCAAATCATGTTTGAATGATTTCCATTATCCCTGAATCTTTTAGGGTTTTTCTTAGTGGCAGTAACATTCATGACATGTTCATCAATGCACAATTCATAGAGTCCACCATAAGTCAAAAACACCATCATCAATATGTTTATCATAATGGTTTATGACTAGTTTATTACAGAAAAGGAATGAATATCCACTTCTAACAAGCTTAGATACAGATATTAAATTCCTTCTGACTTCAGGTACATAAAGACACTCTTTGAGTACTAGGACTCTTCCACTAGATAATGATAGTCGACAGGGCCTGACGGAGACTGCTATAACACTTGCATCAGATCCCATGTAGATGACTATCTCCCTTTCATCGAGACTCTTAGTTTCCTGAAATAGATGCAACAAACTGCATACATGAACAGAAACACCAGAATCTACAACCCAACTTCCTTCTTGTCCAACGAGAAAACTAGTTTCATTGATGAAAGTAGATTTCATAGGTGTTGGGGCTATACCTTTGTCGACTGACTTCAGTTAATACAGACAATTACGCCTCCAGTGCCCCGACTTCTTGCAGTGATAACATACATCAGTTTTCTTCGATGCTATCAGAGTAGATGTATTGGTGGATGATGAATCTCCATTTCATTACCTTTATTCTATCATGTTGGCATTAAAAACCCTAGCTAATGCATGTAAATAACATTTATTTGCAACAAATAGCATTCATCGTTTATTGTATTTATTGTGTAAATAATATTGTTTTTAATGCCAAAATTATAGAATAAAGATAAGAAAAGAAAAAGAATAAAATACCAAAGGTATTTTATGACCCTAATCCCTGAGACCAAGTCAATAATTGAGTTGGTCGACAAGGAATAAAGTAGGAGGAGATATGGGCCAAAAATACAATACAAATCACAATCTTTTATTTATCAATAATGCATTTTTGACACACACTTATTCTTTTTTTATACATCAAATCAAGAAACTTTTTACATGAAAGTTGTAGATAATAATGTAAATAAAATTACAAAATTGAGTTTGTACAAAATAATAAACAACGTAGTTTTTATGGACAAAATAAACAGCAAAAATCTCAACTTCACAGACCAATATCTTCCAAATAAAAACTCAAAATGCATCAAAATCACCTCTAACTGTATATAAATTTTAATAATCTATTTAATGGAGGTGGTTTCATATTTTTTGGAGTTATTGGACCCTCATTAGGTTTTGGACCCTCATTGTACATATACCCGAATAAAATATTCAATTTATTCATTCCTAATTATTTTTACAAATTCATATTTTATAATTTGGTAAATGTTATTTATAACTTATACACATATTAAAACCAAAATAAAACAAAAAAGAAAACACAAAATAAAATAAGTCTATGTAAATGTGCAGGCAAAGTACCTATGTTAACACTTGTATATAAATAAAAGCAAAATTCATTCTTTTATTATTTATTCTTCTACATTTTTATACTCTTCTAAATATTATTTATAATTGACTAAAAATATTAAAATACTACAATCGTCTTCGATCCCTTCATGAAAGTCCGTCATTGATCTATCGTCATCCACGCCAGCCACTTAGATCTCTTGTGTATAGCTTCGATTCGTTCCAATGATCCGGTCAATAAGGGTGCATACCCATGTTTATAAATAACCCCCTCAATCTTCAATCGCCTCTTTGGTCACCATTTCGAGTCTAGGAGCCCTAGTCCTTGGTCTAAAAGATCCCCTCATGATAGGAGGAGTCTTCTCGTGGCCGGGCGGAGCTCCGGAGGACGGAGGTGCACCCATGGCCACCTCGCCGGCGGCCCTGCTCCCTGGCCAACCCCCAGGTATAAGAGTTGTATCCTTACTTCTCTTTAGTTGAGAATTAGTCGTAGGTCTAATTTCGAGCATTTTATTTCATATTTTAGTTGGTTAATTAGGTAGATTCTCTCAAGTTGCCTTGCCGGAGCACTCGGGCTCCAGCCACGTTACGACCATACTTCGACCTGTTTTAGACCATCCTATCACTCCCATTTTGATTCTCGACACTTCTCCACCGCGTTTCATTGATCATTCACCCAGATCGACTCCTGATCAGGTTTGCCATGCTCCTTCCACTACCTTCGCCGGAGCACATCGCTACTCGCTCCATCACCACCTATTCCACGCCTAACCGGGTCGAGCAGTTCGCCCTCGACCCGTGTACGTTTCTGTTCAGGTTGCGCGCACAACAGAGTCCTCCTGGGCTCAAATTGATGTGACCCGAAGCTCTCCAGACCATTCTTCTTCTCCGAGCATTTAGGGGTCCATCGATGACCCCTAGTTTCTTTTGATGCACCTGGGACATACACCGGACCTATGGGGACATGAAGAACCAACTGATGTTGCTCGAGGAAGTCGAAGGAGGCCGTAATGCTCGATTGAAACTCGCTGCTTCCCTGTTCTTCCACCTGCCTTGAGAACTATCTGATCATCAACTATTCTCGAGATGCTACAGTAGATGTCGGATCGAGTTGAGGAAAAACCATTTGATCGTACCACACGATCTAATCCTACACATCCACCGTGAACCATCATCATGCAACAAGAGAGCGATGCGTGGCAAGTGATCAAGATTCCACCATTGGCCCGGACCTCTTTAAGGGTAAATTGCTAAATCTTTCCCCTAATTTTTGTATGTTTACTTGTTAAACCTGTAAATAAAATGTAGCGTTTAAAATAAAGAGGAAAGTTTGCCATAAGGCCCCTGTACTTATCTTAATTGCATCTGGGTCCATTCCATGTCACCTCACGTGCCATCCCGCGTAAGGTGGTGAAACTACACTGAAGCCCCTGACACTTTTTGTAGTAGTAAAGTAGTCTACTAAAATTTAAATTACATTGTATATTTTTGGGAATTTTGCAGTCAACCTTGTACTTAATTATTATTGCGTTCGGGTCCTTCTGATGAATCTCCATTTCATCATCTTTATTCTATCATTTTGGCCTTAAAAATGTAGTAAATGCATATAAATACCCTTAATTCATGCATTTTAGCATTCATGCATTTTTGTACAAAATGTGTATAAAATACTGTTTTTAATGCCAAAATTATTGAACAAATAAAAAAGAATAAAATATTGAAGATATTTTATGACCCTAAACCCCGAGACCAAGGCATCTTGATGACTAGGTCCACAATGAATAATATAGGGGAAGATAAGGGCAAAAAATACAATAAAAATCCCTATTTATTTATTCATTCTTTATTCATTTTGGAACCTATTTTAATTTCTACTTTTTATACCTCAAATAAAGAAACTTTGTATATGGAAGTTGTAGATAATTAAATATAGAAAAATACAAAATTATATTCATACAAAAATAATATAGAAAAAGTTACAGTCTAAATAAGATTCTAAAATCCCAACTTCTCAGACCCATATCTCTTAAATAAAAACTCAAAATATATCAAAATCATCTTTAATTGCATATAACTTTTAATAATCTATTTAATGAAGGTGGTTTCATATTTTTTGGAGTTAAGGTGTGAAAGTTAGGTTTTGGACCCCTATTGTATAGTTTACCCGATTAAAATAACCATTTTATTTATTATCTATTATTTTTATATTTTTATAATTTTATAAATATTATTTATATTATATGTACATATTAAAACTAAAATAAAACCATAATGAAAATATTAAAATAAAATATGTCTAGAAAATACCAAGGTAAAATACACATATATACATATATAATTAATAGACCTATTTATTTAAGTGTATATATTATATCAGAAAAAATATACAAAAAATGTATTTATGTATCTAAAAATAATTTATAAATCAATAAAATAATAAATTAAATTAATAAAATAAAAAATACATAATAGAAAGTAAGAGACCTAAATACATAGGTAAATATACCTATAATTTAACCCTAAAAAGTAACTTGTAAATAATAACCTTGAAAAAATTTATAAAAACCATAATAAAATAATACAAAAATAATAAACATTTTTTATTTTATAACTTAAAATTAATAAAATCATTTTTATTTATTATTGAATTTTTAATTATTTAGGCTGGTTTTTCTTGGTTGGTCCACGTGGACCAACCAGGAGGCCTGGCGTATTGGCCGCAGGTCAACTGTCTGCCCTACGACCCTAGATTTTGAAAGATCACGAGGATCCATCTTTCTGAATTTTTTTCACAAGATGCATTGCTCGAGGATACTTTGATCCTTCAAAAAATTTGTCCTCTGTACATACACGATACACGCCGAGCTCCTTGCTTCCACCAAATCTTCTTCCTGCACTCGTGATCTGTCCTCGAAATCGCCCCGTCGCCAACTCCATTCCCTGTACATAAGTTCCCTCATCGTCTTCTTGGATTTTTTGAGTCTCTTTTGGCTACTCCCTCTCTTCCCTTTTGCGTCCAAATGGTAATGGGTGGTGAAAACACCCATGCTATGCATCGAGGCAGGTTCAAGGAGGCGATCTCATGCGATCTCCACATCTTCGACGAGACCTCGTTGTTGAGGTACACGCTCTTGTCCCATGGCCGTTCGAGTGAGTTTTACGTCCCTTTTCTTAGTGCTTTAGACAGCTTTAGCATTTAGGATAGTTTTCATCTTTTGATTTTTCCTTTACTTCGTTGCTTGTAGTATGGATCATCCATCTTACACCCTCACCGGAGCTTTAGAGCTCTGACCACCTCCACCCGAGCTACCCACGCCTCCACTCCATCCAATAAAGCCCTAGGACCCCATTTGTTGCTTGTGCGAATTTCATTGCAGGTCCTGGAGGCTAGAGCCCCTGCGAGGGGTTGATTTTGTGCATACATCTGGTACCCGGAGGTCATTTTCTTCTTCAACTGTGACGGCCCTCTGTAGTGCTCCAAGTGCCATTTTGTTGGTGTCATCAGTCGCGCAACTTCACCAGGAGTCCTTTACGCCTCATAGCGAGGCAAGCCATTGCCAGAGTCGCAGGTGATAGGATTTGAGGATTTCATGGAGGATATGAATTCGAGGATTGACGAACTTAACTACCTAGATAAGAGCCACATTTATGCTTCACGATCTGACGATATGGATACGCTTGATGATTTCCATGAGAGCTTGCAATCACCCAAAATTGAAAAAAATGAGAAAATTTTAAAAACACAAAAAGATTTCGAGAGATACGTGATTGATTCAGACTGTGAGGAGAGGGACCACATGCCAGAAAATTTGACCACACCTGCACTCACATTTAGTACCATCTCTGACCTCGAGGATGCCAATATACAGATTGCTCTTGGCATCCCTCATGTATATGCTGATTCCGATCTCCTCCCTTGTATGGAGGAGATCCAAAAATTCAAAAAAAATATTGACTGAACCCAAAGTGGTGGCTACCATTCATGAGATCATTCAAACCCCACTTCAGCATACCATGACCCAATTATCTGCCTCATCATAATAAGAGAAAGCAAAGGAGCAGATCTGAGCATCATATTTTGACCATGGACACTGCCCATTCCATCACACACCGATCCATTCCTACGAAAAGGAACACATCTACTCCATTCATTAGTTGCACCATCTCTGACCATACATGTGATCACACTCTCCTTGACGGTGGTTCATCGATTAGCATTATACCCTTCTTGCTGGTACAGTCTCTTCACTTAGGGCCTCTCAAAAAGATCAGGATGATCGTTCAGTTTGCCGATGGATCAATAAAGAGGCCAAATGGTATCTTGAAAACGCCGTCATTTCGATTCAGGGCATGAGCTATACTGTCGACTTTGTCGTTTTGCCCATGGAGACCTCCATAAGGGAGCACTCTTCTATCATCCTGGGACGACCTTTCCTCGCCTCTACGAGGGTCATTATAGATTATGGATCATGAGAGATTCGCTTCCATCCTATTGATGAGAGTGAGGTGATCATTGATAAACACGAAATTCAAGAGAGCCTAAATGGTGTCTCACACAAGGCGGAGACGGCCGTCGCTGTGGCGACCCTCAAATGAATCTCGTATTTAATCAACAATTAACCCACACTATAGATCAATGGAATAGAAATAATTGTGGAGTTAAAATTTATTTTTAACTCTGCACAAAATGTATCGCAAGCAAGTATGCATAGAGTTCGAACACAGGGAGCAAATAGGGTAGAACAATCAAATGTGTGTGAGTGTGTGTGAAGTGTGTCTTCACTAAGCAAGCAAGCAAAGATTTTTGTGGGTTTTAAATTTTAAATATTTTTTTTAAATTTTTAATTTTGTATTTTGATTTTTTTAATTTTCTAATTTTTATAATTTTATATTTTATATATTTCTTTTTTTCATTTTTTTCAATATTGGAATATAAAGACAATGTAATAAAAGAGAAGCTAGAAAATTAATAAAAATATGCAAAAATAACCAAAAATTCAGAAATAAAATGTTTTTGGTATTTTTATGATTTTCTACTATTTTTGTGATTTTTGGTATTTTCCAAGTGTTTTTGGTATTTTTGAATAGCAAAATAAGGGAAAACAGTGAAATATGTACTGGCTGTGAGTAAAATAGGAATTAAAATTAGCAAACAGCCACCAAAATTTTTCACACTAATTTTCAAATAAAGATAATGAAATATAGAACAAAAAGAACTGAGTTTATATTTTTTTGAGTTTTCTATGATTTTATATATTTTTTTGAAGTTTTTATGTATTTTTGAATTGTTAAGGTTTGTCTTTTGAGATTTTTCATGATTTTTGGATTGACACTAAAATAGGTTAAAATACACATTAGGGATTTTTTTTGGAATTTTTCGAGGTCTTTTAATATTTTTTTGGTATTTTCTAAGCTAGACAGTAGGCAAAACGCATGTTTTTGATTTTTAATAAATAGAAAAAAAATAAAATCAAGAACTAAAAATATGGCGAGGAAGAACAAGCATACAGGAGCTTAACCCTAATTTTTGAGAATTTTTCAAGTTCAAATGATGCCCTAATTAATTCATGCAAGCATGCAAAAATATTAGGCCTAGCAGGGACCTATTCGTAAATAAATAGAAATCTAAGGGGCCTGCACGCAAATTTTCCACAAAATTGATAACTAAATGAAATAGTTCCTGCACTAAATATTAAATGCCAAAACCGCAAGGGCCTTGCCACAAAATACCCACGCGCATGTGCCCACGCACGTGCGCTTGGCTGGCAAGGGTCGAAATGTAATTACAAATACGTGCGGGGGGTTCTTAGCAAATATTACAAAACTAAATAACGGCCAAGGAAAGATTTAGTCTTAATAGTAAATACAAAACGTTTGCGGGTAAAAAGCAAAATTACCCACAAAGGGGCGCTATCCGACGGCGTGGCGAAAGCCACTTAAACACATGTCAGCATGGGGGTCCGCGATGCCTCTTCGCGATCCAGCGGCCTGGATTAGATCGGGATGGGTGATCGAACGGCTGGGCGCGATGAGATCCAACGGCTGGCGTCGAGACTGGGGTTGGCTTTAATCCGACGGCGGGGAAACAACAAGGAAGAACGAGGAGGAGCTCCGGCCAGGCGAAACTCCTCCAACCGGCAATCCTTCCCCCTAGTCGTTCGTTGAAGCTCCAAGATACCCCGATCTCTTCCTGCGAAGTTCCTTCAAGTCCTGGGGACGTCAAGACGCTCCGGCGAAGTTCGGAGTGGCCGCGCGAGCCCGGCGGTGCTGGGAAGCTCCCAGCACCTCGGCAACCCCTCAAAATCGCCCCAGGGACGCTCTTAGATGTCTGAACCTGCAAGGAAGAACTGAGAGGGTCGGGGGGTAAATTGCCCCGACCCCGCGGAATGGTGGAAACGAAATGGGAGGCGGAGTGATGGGTGGACAACGGCGGTTGGAGCGGAGCTCCGGCGAGGATGACAAAGTGAGAAGAACGGATGATGATCGAGATGGGAAGTGGCTGTAAGATCCTACAACTAAAGCTAAGGTAATAAAGCACAAAAATATGAAGAAAAAGGGTACCTCGAGGACTGGGGAGCCCAAGGTTAAACCTTGACGGCCAAATGGCCGGAGGTGGCGTGGAACACGACCGGCGAGCTATTGATGCACCTCGACAAGGTTGCGGACCATCCCTCTGTTACAGGGGGTCCAGCAAAAGCTGTCGGAGGGATTGGCTCAGGCCAAAGAACGGTTCAAGGAAGAAGAGAGGGCTGGAGGGTCGATTTTGAATGTTGGTTAACAGGGCACAAAGATCAAGACGCACAAGGCGCGTCAGTGATCCAGAGGCCCAGATAAACCTAGGGCGTGAAAGACAATACATCGAGGAAGAAAAGTCGTTCAGACCGCAACAACAAAGGATGCAAGGTGCGCCCTCCAAAAAGGGGCAAAAACCTTGAAAAACTCATTTCTGACAAGTAACAGGCTGGGGTCAGAGAGTTGACCGTGGGTCAACTCTCCAGCCCCCCTGGTTGGTCCATGTGGACCAACCAGGAAAAAGCCTGAAAAAAAGATTTAAAAATTCATTTTAAAATAGTAAACGATTTTATTAATTTTAGGTTACTAAATAAAAAATATTTATATTTTTTAAATTATTTTATTATGATTTTTAATTATTTTTATGAGATGTATTTTTACAAGTTGCTTTTATACCCCTATATAGGTATATTATCTCTATACTTTATTACTTTATTTTTATTTTGTGTATTTTAATTTTATTATTTTTAATTAGTATTTTATAAAATCATAAAATTCTTTTATATACACAAACATATTTTTATTTTATTTTTCTGATATATTTTGTATCGTTTAATAAAATAGAAGTATGTATGGTATAGGTATAAGTATTGGTGTAATACCTAAGTATTGTATATACAAATGTTTTTATTTTGAATTCTCTTTGCATTTTTATTCTGATTTTAATGCACAAATATATTATAAGTAATATTTACATAATTATAAAAATATAGAATTATAAAAATAATAAATAAATAATAAATTGAATATTTTAATCGGTACAAGTATACAATGAGGGTCCAAAACTCAACTTTCAAACCGTAGCTCCGCCAAATGCAAAACCACCGCCATTAAATAGCTTATTTTATTCTATATACAATTAAAGGTGAGTATGCTGCATTTGGAGTTTTCATTTGTGAGATACGGGTCTGGGAAGTTGGGATTCTGGATTTTTATTCAGACCATAACTTTTTATCTGTATATTATTTTTGAGTGAAATCAATTTTGTATTTTTCTTTGTAATATTATCTACAACTTTCATGTACAAAGTTTCTTTATTTGATGTATAAAAAGTGGAATCAAAAATAGATCCCAAAATAAATAAGGAATGAATTAATAGGTATAGGTATTTTGACTGTATCTGGCCCTTATCTCCCCCTACTTTATTCCTTGTCGACCTATTCATCAAGATGCCTAGGACTCGAGGTTTTGGGTCATAAAATATTTACAATATTTTATTCTTTTTTTTCTTTTAATTATTCTATAATTTTGGCTTTAATTACAGTATTTTATACACTATTTAGATGCACGTGCATGAATGCTAAGATGATGGAATTAATGCTATTTACATGCATTTGCTAGGGTTTTTGATGCCAAAATGATAGAATAAAGATGATGAAATGTGGATTCATCATCCCCCTATACTTTACCCTTGCTAATCCCTAGCAAACACTTATGCAATAAGTGCAAAAAGAAGAAGAAAGAAAAGAAAAAGAAGAACTTGGATTTAGTTTAATTATCAAACTTGTCTTCACAAGATCAAAGTTTGGAGATTAAATCGGACCTTTGGAATTTTAGTGCGGGCGGAACCTTAATGGGAACCGAATTTGAAATCCAACAGCCCTCGAGAATCCCAAAACTCTGTCCAAGTCTCCTTAATAGCCAGGTCAGAAATATTTCAACTCATACGCAAACCCTTACGACTATGAATCTGACTCGTACAATGTAAGTGGTGGTGGCTCCCCCCAACTAAAATGACAAAGGAACTGACTTCTCCAGTACGACAACCCAACGATTCCCCAATCCAACAACTCCATCCTCGAGGAGCGGGGTATTCCCTTCTAAGTTCAAGTGGCAACCAGCTCAAGAGGAGGGGGTGAAGAGAAGAATGGACGGTAGCCAGTGTAGCTACCTATCTTGGGATGCAAGACCAGTGTAGTCAAGTCATCCAGCTGCAGGCTCACATATTTGACTTTGAAACTCAAGCTTGCTTATTAAGTTTGTACATACTTTGCAGGCTTTTTATTTTTGTACATGCCTGAACTTTTTTTTTGAATATCATTCACAGCAGCATTTACATAAGGAGTTTTTCCTCTTGAGTCAGTAGACTATCCCTCTTTTGAAGCTTTATCGCAACCCACAACCTCCTGTCTTTAGACTTCCTAATCACTGGATGGGTTGGGGTGCACTTCCCTCCCTAGAGGAGGACAAGTGTTTCCACTTGTGTGCGTCTCATACCGGCAAATCCAATCTCCTCACCACTCCAACTGAGTTGAGCCATGTGAAAGGTGCAGGTGTCCAAGTTAGGTCATTATCAACAAGAGTCGTGCGTGTGCTCTGAAATACTCTACTTAGGCAGTCAAGAATCCATTGAACCAAGTCCCGTGATCCTCAAAGAATTAAGTCAACTAGACCTGAAGTACCTCAAACCCAGTTCCTATAAGGTTCCAGTTATTAGGTAGATTTTAAGGTCCAATCAAGCTCCAATCTCTGGATTTTACTTAGACTTGTTCAACTCTCAAACTTAATCCGAAAAATGCTCATGCCATGCAAATGATATGCAGAATGCAGAAAATTTCTTTGTGATGCAATTTTCAAAGATTTTGAACTTTTTTTGGATTTTTGAAAACTTGATGATGATGATGCATATGCATTTTTTTGTATTTTTCAAAAAGATTTTTCAAATGTTTTTGGATTTTAATTTTGCAAATGTTTTTGGGCTTTTTGAAAACAAAAAGTTTTGGCAGAAAGCTAGGTTAAAGTATGTACATGGGAGTGCTTCTTATATCTACAAGAAGTGGATTTTAAGCATTTACAAGGGTAAGGATCAATTTTATATACATATATATAGTGGATTTTGGTGAGATGTCAGTATTCCTCAAACTTATTTGACACAAGCTTTTTCACACAATTTTGAAAACTATAGCATAAATAATTTTTACAAACATTTTTACAAACATGTACACGCATTTGAAAATCATTTTTGCAAAGGGTTTCAAAACAGTATAGATAGATTTTTCAAAATATTTTTGCAACCATTTTTCAAACCATTTGCAAATCATTTTTCAAACATTTTATTTCACACAAAGAAAATAAGTTTTACAAACCACGCATTTTGCACAGGTTGGAAACATGTAACAAAATATTTTCAAAATAGCTTTCAATAGATGTTCACAAAGATTTTCAAACTATTTTTCAAACATTTTGCAAAAAACATTTTCACCTGATTTATTAATCAGTAAATACAAAAAGAATTTGAGGAACAGAACACCTTTTTATTAAGGTTTTTTAATGAATTTTAAAGAATTAAAGTCATATTATTACGACAATATGAAAGTACGAGTTATGGCTAAAGTATATACGCAGTATATACGACCCCCCTATACTTAGCTTGAGCTATGTCCTCATAGATCGGAGAGAAAAGAGAAGACATAACTCGTACTAAGTATAGACAAGTCTAAATAATAAAGGAATAAATGAATGATCGAATGAGAAGTTGACTGTCCCCCCTATACTTAGGATCAACTAATCCTAAGTATAACAGACTGTACACAACGCAGGGAGGGTTAAGGGTGGGAATGAACAGATCATACTCAGATTGTCTCCCCCTATAATTAGGGTAAAATATCCCTAAGTATAGACAAGAAGAGGAGACAATGGAGAGGATCGAAAAAAAGAAGAAACTCGAGGTGCGCACCCCCTATACTTAGGACAAAGTACGTCCTAAGTATGGAAAACTGTCTACAAGGGCGGCACCTTTTTGATAGAGAAAGAAGATAGAAAAGGAAAAGAAGAAAAGAAGAAAAGAAGAAAATAAATCTGGAGATGGAAGGATAGATCAGAGGATATACACATCACTCCCCCTATACTTAGGGTAAAAGAAGCCCTAAGTATAGGCAACGATAGGAGTGAGGGCACAAAATGATGAAAGAACACTCAGCTCGTCCACCCCCTATACTTAGGACAAAGTACGTCCTAAGCAAGGCAAACACGAGAATGGGTGGGCGAGCAATACGAGAGAGACAGAGATGAACAAAGGAGAATGTACAGCAGAGGTGGATGTACATATGATCAAGAAGGCTGAAAGCTAACCTTCTTGCGAGACCGGTGAGGGATAGATCTGGTGTGGTGTATGTCGACATAGGGGTCCACAGTGGACGGAAGCCGATCAGGGTCGACACGGTGAAGACCCTCAGTGGAATCAAAACGGAAAGGGACGAACTGATCAATGGAAGCAGTATGGCTAGGTTCTCCCTTGGTGGTCCTATGGTGTGAAGGCGCAGACGGGTGAGTGGAAGAAGTACGACTAGGTCCGGCCTTGGAAGTCTCGCAGATGTCAAAGTAAAATGGGACGAACTCATCATCCTCGGAAGAAGTGTAATTGGAGTCGTCCTGTGAGTGATCGTCCAGGTCAAAGTCAAAAGGAAGGAAATCATTAGTGGAAGTATACGAACTCTGTTCGTCCTCAAGACTCTCACCTGAATCCTTGTCTTCAACAAGAGGTCAGAATTTATCAAAATAAATGGCAGCATCATAACCGACCTCAATCATCTTTACTTGTGAAGGACTAGGCACGGACATATCAGTGGAAGTAGTCAAACCAGGTCCGTCCTGTCTAGTCTTACCTAGGTCATTTGTTTCCTTATGAGGTCTCTCATAATAATGGGCAACTTCATAAACGTCCTTAACAGTCTTGGTATCTGCCCCCCACTCAAATGGTTCAATCACGTAAATACTCTGGATTTCATCAACACATCGCCACACACCAGGAGGAGGAACTGCGAGATCTATGCTTTCCGATTTCCTCCCCTTCAGGGGGATCCATCGGGTCTCATCAACGGTCGCTAAGGAAGTATCTCTAGTATCGTCAGATCGGTCACAGGCCTCGGAGTCAGCTACAATCGGTAAAGGTGCATTAGGTGCAGGTCTCTGGTCAACTGTGGGTGCGGTGATCGCCACTTCGCTCTCGTCAACAGGACGGAAGCGAATCTCTCCTGATCCGTAATCAATGATGACCCTCGCAGAGGCGAGGAAAGGTCGTCCCAGGATGATTGGAGATGGCTCCCCTGTGGAGTTCTCCATGGGCAACATGACAAAATCAACATTGTGGCTCGTGCCCTGAATAGAAATGACGGCGTTTTCAAGGATACCCTTCGGCCTCTTGATGGATCCATCAGCAAATTGAACGATCATCCTGGTTTTCTTTAGAGGTCCTAAGTGAAGAGACTGTACCAGTGAGAAGGGTAATATGCTAATAGATGCACCGTCGTCCAGGAGAGTGCGATCACATGTATAGTCAGAGATGGTGCAAGTGATGAATGGTGTAGCTGTGTTCTTCCTTTTGGGAATGGGACGGTGTGTGATGGCGTGAGCAGTGGCCACGGTCAGAATGTGATGCTTAGATCTGCTCCTCTGCTTTCTCTTCTTGGGAAGAGGAGCAGATAATTGGGTCATGGCCTGCTGAAGTGGGGACACGGATGATCTCATGAATAGTAGCCACCACTTCGGGTTCAGATAACATTTTTTTGAATTTTTGGACTTCCTCCATACAAGGGAGGAAGTCGGAATCAGCATATACATGAGGCTTGCCAAGAGCAGTCTATACAGCGGCATCCTCGGGGTCAAAGGTGGGACTAAGTGTGAATGGATCTGTGGTCCAGGGCTCTGGCAAGTGGACTCTCTCCTCAAAATATTGATCAGCCAAGGGTCTCCTCAACTCTTTTTGGATTTTTAATTTTTTCTCATTTTTTTGTATTTTGGGCGATTGCAAGCTCCCATGATCACCTATAAGTAAATCCGAATCCCCGACGAAAGGAGCATTAATCTGATTATTCCTTAAGATCGTGAGATTGTCATTCATCAAATCAATGCGCACCATCATCTGATTCAAGATATCATTCACAGAGATCGAGGGAGGTGACTCCAATAGGTCAGACTCAGGTGGATGTGACGGTGGAGGTGGATAATACACAGGTGGGGATGGAGGTGGGTATAAGTTCGAGTCGTGATACTGTGGCTGAGGCGGGTATGTACAAAAATCAGAAAAGGTAGGAGGAGGATCCTCCTGATAAAAGGGAGGTGGACCGACTGGAGTGAGCGAGGGATCCGCAAAGTCCAGATAAAAAGCGCTCCAGGGGTCCATCTCGAAATCAAAAGGAAATGATTCGGGGGAGCACGACGGTCAAATCAAGAGAGTGAAGAAGAAGGCGCAAATGCGCAGAGATGATCTAGGATGCACACAAAACAATCACAGACAAAAATGTAAGGAATACAAACCCTCAATTCACCTACTCAACTCGGTAGAGACCGAAAAGTCGGTCTTTTTATCTTGTCTATTTTAGAGTTAGGTGAGAAGTCAAAGATTGCACAAACACTTAGGAGGCTGAATGGGATATGGCCACTATCCTTAGTGTGTGCGCGAGCAAGTAAAAACGAAGACAATGAGGGGATTACTCGCCCCAAGACAAGATTTTTCTTTTTGATCGGTTTTAGGGTCAAGTAATATTAGCAGTCCCAATTTTATTGATTATCACCTTTTTTTGTTGAATTTTTAGTGAGAAATGCACGTGCCTAACGAGGAGTCAATTCCTTTAAGCACCTAGGTTGGCAAAATCAGAGGGAGAGGCGGAAAAGCAATGCAAGCAGCAATCGATGATGTATGCTAAAGAGAAATGCTCACCTTGCCTCCAGCACTCTACATGCAAGGATGCTCAGCAGAATTGAAACCTATCTATATGCAAATGCAAAAGCCGATGAAATCGCCCTATGTTTCAGCAATTGCTATTATCGGGAAGAACCACAAGTTGACCACCAATCCTCAATCCTAGAGTCCGGTCTAGGCTCACCCCTCCTTTGCTCAACACACTTGAATTTAGGAGAAAGCGCTTTGCGGGGAGAGCTCGCGGCGCGACGGATTGAAGGTGATGATCAACTCTTTAAAATTTGACTAAGTCCAAACGAGACTATAGGTGCATGCAAAATATTAAATGTTTGACCTTAGTCTATCGCAAGCAATCCTAAAACTAGGGGCTCAATCACACAAAATAAATAAAATCGAAAAACAAAACAAAATAAAAATAATGCGAAGAAAAACGCGAGAAAAGCCGCGGCGAGCCCCCAGGTGTACAAACACCTGGAAGTTAGGCTCGAAAGTCAAATGTCCGGGGGTACCTGTATTATTACAATAAACAGTCTCTCTCTCACTACGAATTACAAAATGTATACAAGAAAATAAATGAAATAGAACTGTCTTCAAAATCCTCTCCTAACCGCCTTCGTGCTAAGTCAAGTCGCCTCACGTGGGTGCGCAGGTGCTCTTGGAAGAGAGCTCCTCCCTCGATCCACGTTCCTCGCAAGAAGTCAAACAAGAGAGAGGTTAGACAATTCAAACAAGAAATATCAAAAATAAAGAAAATAAAACAAGCAGAAATAAAAGCCGCAAAGGTAGACCAATAATCACAAACACAAGGCAAAAATGATCTACGTGTTGTTGCTCCCTGGCAACGGCGCCATTTGATAAACACGAAATTCAAGAGAGCCTAAATGGTGTCTCACACAAGGCGGAGACGACCGTCGCTGTGGCGACCCTCAAATGAATCACGTATTTAATCAACAATTAACCCACACTATAGATCAATGAAATAGAAATAAATGTGGAGTTAAAATTTATTTTTAACTCTGCACAAAATGTATAGCAAGCAAGTATGCAGAGAGTTCGAACACAGGGAGCAAACAGGGTAGAACACTCAAATGTGTGTGAGTGTGTGTGAAGTGTGTCTTCACTAAGCAAGCAAGCAAAGATTTTTGTGGGTTTTTAATTTTAAATATTTTTTATAATTTTTCATTTTGTATTTTGATTTTTTTTAATTTTCTAATTTTTATAATTTTATATTTTATATATTTCTTTTTTTTTCTTTTTTTTCAATATTGGAATATAAAGACAATGTAATAAAAGAGAAGCTAGAAAATTAATAAAAATATGCAAAAATAACCAAAAATTCAGAAATAAAATGTTTTTGGTATTTTTATGATTTTCTACTATTTTTGTGATTTTTAGTATTTTCCAAAGTGTTTTTGGTATTTTTAAATAGTAAAATAAGGGAAAACAGTGAAATGTGTACTGGCTGTGAGTAAAATAGAAATTAAAATTAGCAAACAGCCACCAAAATTTTTCACACTAATTTTCAAATAAAGATAATGAAATATAGAACAAACAAGAACTGAGTTTGTATTTTTCTGAGTTTTCTTTGATTTTATATATTGTTTTTGAAGTTTTTATGTATTTTTGAATTTTTAAGGTTTTTCTTTTGAGATTTTTAGTGATTTTTGGATTAACACTAAAATATGTTAAAATACACACTAGGGAATTTTTTTGAATTTTCCAAGGTCTTTTAATATTTGTTTTGGTATTTTCTAAGCTAGACAGTAGGCAAAACGCATGTTTTTGATTTTTAATAAATAGAAAAAAACTGAAATCAAGAATTAAAAATACGGCAAGGAAGAACAAGAATATAGGAGCTTAACTCTAATTTTTTAGAATTTTTCAAGTTAAAATGATGCCCTAATTAATTCATGAAAGCATGCAAAAATATTAGGCCTGGTAGGGACCTATTCGTAAATAAATAGAAATCTAAGGGGCCTGCACGCAAATTTTCCACAAAATTGATAACTAAATGAAATAGTTCCTGCATTAAATATTAAATGCCAAAACCGCGAGGGCCTTGCCACAAAATACCCACGCACATGTGCCCACGCACGTGCGCTTGGCTGGCAAGGGTCGAAATCTAATTACAAATACGTGCGGGGGGTTCTTAGCAAATATTACAAAACTAAATAACGGCCAAGGAAAGATTTAGTCTTAATAGTAAATACAAAAAGTTTGCGGGTAAAGAGCAAAATTACCCACAAAGGGGCACTATCCGACGGCGTGGCGAAAGCCACTTAAACACGTGTCAGCATGGGGGTCCGCGATGCCTCTTCGCGATCCAGCGGCCTGGATTAGATCGGGATGGGTGATCGGACAGCTGGGCGCGATGAGATCCAACGGCTGGCATCGAGACTGGGGTTGGCTTTAATCCGACGGCGAGGAAACGACAAGGAAGAACGAGGAGGAGCTCCGGCCAGGCGAAACTCCTCCGACCGGCAATCCTTCCCCCCGGTCGTTCGTTGAAGCTCCAAGATACCCCGATCTCTTCTTGCGAAGTTCCTTCAAGTCCTGGGGACGTCAAGACGCTCCGGCGAAGTCCGGAGTGGCCGCGCGAGCCCGGCGGCGTTGGGAAGCTCCCAGCACCTCGGCAGCCCCTCAAAATCACCCCAGGGACGCTCTTAGATGTTTGAACCTGCAAGGAAGAACTGAGAGGGTCGGGGGGTAAATTGCCCCGACCCCGCGGAATGGTGGAAACAAAATGGGAGGCGGAGTGATGGGTGGACAGCGGCGGTTGGAGCGGAGCTCCGGCGAGGATGACAAAGTGAGAAGAACGGATGATGATCGAGATGGGAAGTGGCTGTAAGATCCTACAACTAAAGCTAAGGTAATAAAGCACAAAAATATGAAGAAAAAGGGTACCTCGAGGACTAGGGAGCCCAAGGTTAAACCTCGACGGCCAAATGGCCGGAGGTGGCGTGGAACGCGACCGGCGAGCTATTGATGCACCTCGACAAGGTTGCGGACCATCCCTCTATCACAGGGGGTCCAGCAAAAGCTCTCGGAGGGATTGGCTCAGGCCAAAGGACGGTTCAAGGAAGAAGAGAGGGCTGGAAGGTCGGTTTTGAATGTTGGTGAACAGGGCACAAAGATCAAGACACACAAGGCATGTCAGTGATCTAGAGGCCCAGATAAACCTAGGGCGTGAAAGACAATACATCGAGGAAGAAAAGTCGTTCAGACCGCAACAACAAAGGATGCAAGGTGCGCCCTCCAAAAAGGGGCAAAAACCTTGAAAAACTCATTTCTGACAAGTAACAGGCTGGGGTCAGAGCGTTGACCGCGGGTCAACTCTCCAGCCCCCCTGGTTGGTCCACGTGGACCAACCAGGAAAAAACCTGAAAAAAAGATTTAAAAATTCATTTTAAAATAGTACACGATTTTATTAATTTTAGGTTACTAAATAAAAAATATTTATAATTTTATAAATTATTTTATTATGATTTTTAATTATTTTTATGAGATGTATTTTTACAAGTTGCTTTTATACCCCTATATAGGTATATTATCTCTATACTTTATTACTTTATTTTTATTTTGTGTATTTTAATTTTATTATTTTTATTTAGTATTTTATAAAATCATAAAATACTTTTATATACACAAACATATTTTTATTTTATTTTTCTGATATATTTTGTATATTTAATAAAATAAAAGTATGTATGGTATAGGTATAAGTATAGGTGTAATACCTAAGTATTGTATATACAAATGTTTTTATTTTGAATTCTCTTTGCATTTTTATTGTGATTTTAATGTACAAATATATTATAAGTAATATTTACATAATTATAAAAATATAGAATTATAAAAATAATAAATAAATAATAAATCGAATATTTTAATCGGTACAAGTATACAATGAGGGTCCAAAACTCAACTTTCAAACCGTGGCTCCGCCAAATGCGAAACTACCGCCATTAAATAGCTTATTTTATTCTATATACAATTAAAGGTGAGTATGCTGCATTTGGAGTTTTCATTTGCGAGATACGGGTCTGGGAAGTTGGGTTTCTGGATTTTTATTCAGACCATAACTTTTTATCTGTACATTATTTTTGAGTGAAATCAATTTTGTATTTTTCTTTGTAATATTATCTACAACTTTCATGTACAAAGTTTCTTTATTTGATGTATAAAAAGTGGAACCAAAAATAGGTCCCAAAATGAATAAGGAATGAATTAATAGGTATATGTATTTTGACTGTATCTGGCCCTTATCTCCCCCTACTTTATTCCTTATCGACCTATTCATCAAGATGCCTAGGTCTCGGGGTTTTGGGTTATAAAATATTTACAATATTTTATTCTTTTTATTTTCTTTTAATTATTCTATAATTTTGGCTTTAATTACAGTATTTTATACACTATTTAGATGCACGTGCATGAATGCTAAGATGATGGAATTAATGCTATTTACAAGCATTTGCTAGGGTTTTTGATGCCAAAATGATAGAATAAAGATGATGAAATGTGGATTCATCAATCATCACTGCACCCACTGCGATTAGAGACATGCACATGATGCACCTTCACCGATCTTAGCTGACCTCGAGGACCATGACCTTGATGAGACTATCAGAGACTTTTGTTGCATGTTGGATTCCACCGAGACCCAAGAGTTCCTCCCCATGGAGGAAGACTCATAAAGCATGGACCCTCGGAGTTCCATCTTCTGGTGTTTGGCGATCTGTTGATGATATCTATGGGATTTACACAATTGACACCTTAGAGCGGAGGGCAGATATTGATAAGTCTAAGATCGAATTTGATCTTGTTGCTTTTATCCACAAATTCGGTCCTTTTGATGAGAAAGATGATCTGGTTGAGACTTTTGAGAATGAATGTGATTCGACTACTTCCACAGATGAGTTCATTCCTTTTGGTTTTGACCTAGGAGAGACCTCACAGGACAACCTTGACTCTACTTCTTCCATGATGAGTTCATCCCTTTTCACTTTGATATCAGCGAGACACCCAAGGCCATACCTAGCCACACTACTTCCACTGACTCGTCTGTGCCTTCTCACTCTGCGACTATTGAGGATCTTCACCTGGTCAATCCTGATCAGCTTCTGTCCACTGTGGACCCTGATATCGACTTGCACCTTGTCAGATCCATTCCTCAGCAGTCCTGCAAGAAGGTTCGCTTTCGACCTTCTTGGTCTCTGTGCATCCATTCTGTTGTATATTCACTTTTGTTTTCCTCTGTCCATCTCCCCTATTGCTCATCCACCCCATTCTTATGTGTGCCTTGCTTAGGACATATTTTTTCCTAAGTATACGAGGGTGGATGAGCCGAGTTTTCATTCGTCGTTCCGTTTCATCACTCTTGTTGTTACCTATACGTAGGGTTTCTTTTACCCTAAGTATAGGGGAGTGATGTGTACATTCTCCGCGATTTTTTCTTCCATCTTCAGATATCTTTTCTTCTTTTCATTTTTCTTTTTCTACCAAAAAGGTGTCGCCCCTTTTTGTCAATCTTCTATACTTATGACGTACTTTGTCCTAAGTATAGGAGGAGTGTGCACCCTGAGTTCTTTGATTCTTTGATCCTCTCCATTGTCTCCTCTTCTTGTCTATACTTAGGGATATCTTACCCTAAGTATATGGGGAGACAACCTGAGTACGATCTGTTCATTCCCACCCTTGACCCTTCATGCTTTGTGTACACTCTACTATACTTAGGATTATTTGGTATCTTACCCTAAGTATATGGGGGACGGTCAACTTCTCATTCGTTTATTCATTTCTTATTCATTTATTCCTTAGACTTTTCTATACTCAGTACGAGTTATGTCTTCTCTTTCTCTCTGATCTATGAGGACATAGCTCAAGCTAAGTATAGCATACTTCGTATATATTTTAGCCATAATTCATACTTTCATATTTTTCATAATAATAATTATGGCTAAAAACACTATTAAATTCATTAAAAATACTTAATAAAAAGATGCATATTATTCCTTAAATTCTTTTTATATGTACTGATTAATAAATAACGTAAATATTTTTAGCAAAATGTTGAAAAAATAGTTTGAAAACCTTTTTGAAAAATCTTTTGAAAGCTATTTGGAAAACATTTTGTTTGTAAAATTATTTTCTTTGTGTGAAATAAAAATGTTTGAAAAATGATTTGCAAACGGTTTTGAAATGGTTGCAAAAATACCTTGGAAAATTTATATATATTGTTTGAAAAACCTTTACAAAATGATTTTCAAATGATGTATAAATGTTTGTAAAAATTATTTTGGACTATAGTTTTCCAATTTTTTTTAAATATTATTTTCAAATAAGTTTGAGGAATATATATATATATATATATATACACACATCACACTAAAATTCTTTTTATCTAAAAATGACCACTTACCTCTTGTAAATTCTTAAAATCCTAACTCTTGTAAATATAAGATGCGTCCCTATGTAAATATCTGTTCCTAGTTTTTATCCAAAATCTTTTTTTCAATAATCACAAAAATATTTGCAAAACCAAAATACCAAAAACATTTGCAAAATCTTTTTAAAATACAAAAATACATATGCATCATCTTTTTTAAAAATCCAAAAAAAGTTTATAATCTTTAGAAATTGCATCACAAAAATATTTTCTGCATTGTAAATAGCATTTGCGTTTTTCGGATTGAGTTTGAAAATTGAACAAGTCTTAGTAAAATCCGGAGATTGGAGCTTAGTTGGACCTTAAATCTACCTAATAACTGGATATAGGAACTGGAATTGAGGTACTTCAGTTCTAGTTGACTTAATTCTTTGCGAATTGTGAGAATTGGTTCAATGGATTCTTGACTGCCTAAGTAGAGTATTCGGGAGCACACACACAACTCTTGTTGATAATGACCTAACTTGGACACCTGCACCTTTTACATGGCTCAACTCAGTTGGATTGGTGAGGAGATTGGATTTGTCAGCATGAGACATACACACAAGTGGAAACATTTGTCCTCCTCTAGGGAGGGAAGTGCACCCCAACCTGTTCAGCGGTGTTGATGATATCTAAAGACAGAAGAGTGTGGGTTGCAATAATAGTTCAAAGGAGGGATAGTCTACTGGCTCAAGAGGAAAAACTCCTTATGTAAATGTTGCTGTAAATATTATTTCAAAATAAAATTCCAAAAAAGTGAACATGCTTGATTGAAAATAAAATGTATGTCGGAGTGTATATGTTGTATATTCAATATGCAAGCTTAATCTTCAAAGTCAAATCATGTGAGCCTGCAACTGGATGACTTGACTACATTGGTCTTGCATCTTAGGATAGGTAGCTACACTGGCTCCCATCCATTCTTCTCTTCACCCCGTCCTCTTGAGTTGGTTGTCACTTGAACTTAGAAGGGAATACCCTGCTCCTCGAGGAAGGAGTTGCTGGATTGGGGAATCACTGGCTTGTCGTGTTGGAGGTCAGTCTCTTTGTCATTTCAGTTGGGAAGAGCCAATATCACTTACATTGTACGAGTCAGATTCATAGTCATAAGAGTTTGCGTATGAGTTGAAGTATTCTGACCTAGTTATTGATTAGACTTGAATGGTGTTTTGGGATTCTCGAAGGCTGTTGGATTTCAAATATGATTTCCAATAAGGTTCCGTCCGCACTAAAATTCCAAAGGTACGACTTAAGCTCCAAACTTTGATTTTGTAAAGACAAGTTTGATAATTAAACTAAATCCACTTTCTTTCCTTTTCGTTTCTTTGTTTTTATTTTCTGCATTTATTGCATAAGTGTTTTCTAGGGACTAGCAATGGCATGAATAGGGGTGATGAATCTCCATTTCATCACATTTATTCTATCATTTTGGCCTTAAGAACCCTAGTAAATGCGCGTAAATACCCTTAATTCATGCATTTTAGCATTCATGGATTATTGTACAAAATGTGTATAAAATACTGTTTTTAGATGCTAAAGTTATAAAATGAAGAAAAGAAAAGAACATAATATTGAAGATATTTTATGACCTAAATCCCGAGACCTAGGCATCTCTATGACTAGGTCGACAAGGAATAAAGTAGGGGGAGATAAGGGCCAAAATTACAGTAAAAATGCCTTTTTATTTATTCAATCTTTATTCATTTTGGGACCTATTTTATTTTTTACTTTTTATACCTCAAATAAAGAAACTTTGTACATGGAAATTGTAGATAATTAAATAAAAATTTCAAAATTAATTCCATACAAAAATAGCATATAGAGGAAAAGTTATAGTCTAAATAAGATTCCAAAATCCCAACTTCCCAGACCCACATCTCTCAAATAAAAATTCAGAATATATCGAAATTACCTTTAATTATATATAACTTTTAATAAGCTATTTAATGAACGTGTTTTCATATTTTTTGGAGTTAAGGTGTGAACGTTAGGTTTTGGACCCTATTGTATAGTTTACCAGAATAAAATAATCATTTTATTTATTATTTTTATTATTTTATATTTTTATAATTTTGTAAATAATATTTATAATATATGTACATACTAAAACTAAAATAAAACCATAAAGAAAACATTAAAAATAAAATATGTATAGAAAATACATAGGTAAATATATACATATATAATTAATAGACCTATTTATTTATATGTATATATTATATCAAAAAATGCAATAAAAATATATTTATGTATTTAAAATATCTTATAAATCTATAAAATAAAAAATTAATTAATAAAATAAAAAATACAAAATAAAATTAAAAGACCTAAATACATAGCTAAATAACCTATAATTTAACCCTAAAAAATAACTTGTAAATAATAACCTCAAAAAATAAATAAAAAACATAATAAAAGAATACAAAAAATAATAAATATTTTTTATTTTATAACTTAAAATTAATAAAATCATTATATATTTATTATTGAAATTTTAATTATTTTCAGGCTAGTTTTTCCTGGTTGGTCCACGTGTACCAACCAGGAGGATTGGCATGTTGACCGCAGGTCAACTTCCTGCCCTACGGCCCTAGCTTCTGACAGATCACGAGGATCCCTCTTTCTCAAATTTTTCACAATGATGCACTGCATGAGCAGACTTTATCCCTTCCGAAGATTTGTCCTCTGTACATACACGATCCACGCATAGCTCCTTGCTTCCACCAAATCTTCTTCCCACACTCGTGATCTGTCCTCAAAATCGCCCCGTCGCCAACTCCATTCCATGTATATAAGTTCCCTTGTCATATTATTGGATTTTTCGAGTCTCTTTTGGCTACTCCCTCTCTTCCCTCTTGCATCCAAATGGTCATGGGTGGTGACATCATCCATACTATGCATTGAGGCAGGTTGAAGGAGGCATTCTCAGGTGATCTCCACATCTCCGGCGAGATATCGTTGTTTAGGTACACGCTCATGGCCCATGGATGTTTGAGTGAGTTTTCCATCCCTTTTCTTAGTGCTTTAGGTAGCTTTAGCCTTTAGGATAGTTTTCGCCTTTTGATTTTGCCTTTAGTTCGTTGCTTGAATATAGATCGTCCATCTTACACCCTCACCGGAGCTTTAGAGCTCCGACCACCTCCACCTGAGCCGCCCACGCCTCCAGTCCATCCTATAAAGCCCTAGGACCCCTTTTGTTTCTTGTGCAAATTTCATTGCAGGTCTTGCAGGCTAGAGCCCCTGTGAGGGGTTGATTTTGTACGACATCAGGTACCTGGAGGGTGTTTTCTTCTTCAATAGTGACAACCCTCTGTAGTGCTCCAGGTGCCATTTTATTGGTGTCATCAGTCGCGCAACTTCACCAGGAGTCCTTTGCACATCGTTGCGAGGCGAGCCATTGCCGGAGTCGTGGGTGATAGGAGATCGAAGCTCGCAGAGGTCCGTGCTCAAGCCTATTCCTCCAAATACCCTCCACGCCATCGATCCAGGCTGTGTTCTCCACAAAGCACAGGGACGTTCGATCAAGTGTGGCGGTGCCATCGGATCGTCATCTGCGTTCTAATCAGGGTCGTCCGCATCGAAGGGGTATCGAGCGATCTCGGTTCGACAAATGTCAAGTGGATCATCACCCGTCGTTCGATTGCCTGCTAGTGGGGGGTAAATTTCATACCAACCCCCTCCCTTTTTTAGTTTTGTAATTAATGTCGTAAATATTTTAAATAGTTTAAAACTTTCTAGATCATTTGCACAAGGAGCCCTATACTTTTGTGTATTGCATTCTAGTCCTTGCCAGCGCATCTCACATGCTCGTTCACGTGAGGTGTGCGTATTTTGCAGATAGGCCCTCAGGCTTTTAGTTGTTTATTTTTAGTACTTAAAATTAAATTGCATGTTGTAATATTTTGGTGAAATTGCACTTTGGCCCCCGAGCTTTATTTTAATTACAAAATTACCCATGCTAGTAGTGTAGTTTCTCTTTGCTTCTAGTATTTATTTTATATAGCAATTTTTCTCTAAACAATCTACAAAATAGATGTAGACTCCTGATTGCATCTAGTTTCATGCCCAATTTTTATTTTGCAATTTGGAGACTTTTTAATATTTATTAAAAGTAAAAAACTATCCATTTTCCCCTTGTATGCAACATAAAACCCATAAAAAAATATAAAAACGTTTTGAAAAATTCCCCAAAAAATATATTTTTCCTATTCATCTATTTTTAACTTTCAGACCAAAAATCATTAAAAATACAAAATAAAACTCTAAAAATAAAAAAAACCCTAAAAACCTTTATAAAAATATAAAAAATCCTTAAAAATACCAAAAAAAATATTTTCTATTTTTTGAATTTTCTTTATATTATTATATTTATTGTAGAATTAATTTGGAGATATTTTGAATTTAGTTTTCTATTTTTAATTCCATATTTTGGGTATTTAATTAAACCCTATTTTAGGGTATTTTTATTTTAAAAACAGAGAAAAATTAGCAAAAATTCCTAACAAATCACAAAAATAGTAAAAATTATTTTAAAACCCAAAAATATTTTCTTTCCTTTATTTTGCTTAATTTTATTATTATTTATATCTATCCCACCCTATATTGTATACATACTTTATATATAGCCTTATTATATATTTTAAAAGAAAAAGAATTTAAAAAATATAAAAAATATAAAAAAGGCAATATAAGAAAAGAAAATTAAAAATCAAAATATAAAAATATAAATAATAAATAAAAAAAATAAAAAAGTAAAAAATTTAAAAAACCACACAAAGACACAAAGACATATTCTCACAATCATTATTTTGCGCATTTACTTGCCCGATCTAGCCGTTTGCTCCATGTGATCGACCTCTACATGCTTAAACACTATACACATCCATTTTAGAGTTATAATAACTTTAAACTTCGCATTTATTTTCATTTCTTGATTATCTGTTGTGGGTTAATTGTTAACTAATAAGGATTTCGTGTGAGATCATCTCAACGACTGTTGATATGCCTTGTGGACTAACACGACCTGCACAAAATCTCGATTATCACCTTCCTATCCAGCTAACGTGTAGTCCCTCGTGAGTTGGGTAATTTGTATTGAAACCTTGGTGGATTTTGTAATTGTAAAGTAGTTTATAAAATTAAATAAAACTGTATATTTTTGGCATATTTGCATCTGATCCCTAGATATTTATTTTTATTGCAAATATGTCCCTACCATGACATGTATTTTTCTGCATTTCATATACTTTTTATAAATAGCTATTGTGCTCCTAAAAATTTGCAAAAATAGGGATAGATGCCTCTTGCTATGAACTTTTACGCCCCATATTTGTTTCCCATTTTGGTTATTTTATCCATTTATTAAAAATCAAAAGGTGCTTCTTTTTATTCTATCTACAGTATAAAATACCAAAAAAATATAAAAACATGTCTAAAAATTTTAAAACATTAATAACGTCTATTTTATTATATTTTAATTAGAGACCAAAAATCACTAAAAAAATGGAAAAAGAAGAAGTATAAAAATTGGAAAATGCCAAAAACCTTCATAAAAATCTAAAAAATCATTAAACAAATCCAAAAATATGTTTTTCTATTTTATAATTTTCTTTATATAAATAATTATTTATTAAAATTGATTTATATAATTTTTAACCTATTTACTATTTTTAAATTCAAATCAATTTCAGGTATTTATTAAATCCTTGATTTTGGGATATTTTTTACTTTAAAAATACATAAAAATTAGCAAAAATTCCTGAAAAATTAAAAAACCACTAGAAAAATTTATAAAATCCAAAAAAATTATTTTGTATTTTATTTATATTTACTATTATTTGTAAATATAATTATTCTATAGTGCACATGTAGCTTTATATATCCTATAATTTTTTAAAAAAAAGAAATATAAAAATATGAAATATATAAAAAGAAAATAGAAAAACTATAAAACTAAAAAAATACAAAAATGTAGAACAATAATAAAATAAAAAATTATTAAAAATAAAAAACCCACAAAAGATATAGGTACATAATAAATGACTTGGTTATGTACAAATAACTATAGGTTACCTGTTTTGCTCTCTGTGGTTCGACCTCTACTTGCTTACGAGCTATACATCTTATGGTAGAGAATAATAAATTTTCACTCCATACTTTCGTTATTTATTACTTTATATATATATATATATATATATATATATATATCGTGGGTTAGTTGTCGATGAATCAAGATTTATTGAGCGGTTAACACATCGACTGTGGTTTTGCCTTGTGAATCCATGTGATCCTTATTCAAATCCCAATTATGAGCTGGCGTCAATGTCGTGGAGCAATGAGCGTAGCCTATTTTTGTCACTTATATTGCATAGTCATTATTGCTTAATTCATTGATTCATTGCTGCAATTAGATAATGGAGTTTATTTTGCACATCACCATTCAATTATTCTTTATGTATATATCAATTTGATTTAATTTGATTATTTGTGCTAATTCAATCTCTTTGTGACTTTGTTGTGAGGGCCCACTATGCGAGAATGGTTTTTTAGGGGGTCGATGCTGCCAAGCTTGGAGGAGGTTGGTCTTCACTATGTGACCAATTGGAGAGGCTACAAAGGAAGCAAGGAGAGAGAATTATCATAGAATTAAATTAGTTTTATTTGTGTATTTATTGGTGAGAGAGATACCATTAAAATATGTAATAATTAAAGACTCGGACTCTACTCTCCACAACGAGGTTCAGTGCCCAGGTGTATGTTCATCTGGGGGCCTCATCGCAGTCTTATGTGTTTCTCACATTCTTTATTTTGTTTTCTGTTGTTTTGCATTTTCTGGCTTATTTTATTTTGTTTTGTGTGCATGGAGCCCCTATACATAGGTTGCTTGACTCGGTAATTAGGTCCAAACCCTAATAAGAATGCATGCTCCTATAGTCTCTTACATTTGAATCTAGTCAAATTAATAAATGTTAGTTACTTAGACTTGAGACCGCGTGCTGAGAGAGGTCGTATACAACGCTTGTAGGACCCGTTGTGGCGGGCACCGTTCGACATCGAAGACTGGACGTTGGTCTTATTTCTGAATAACTAACAGTTGGTTCTTCACGATTAATAACATCTACTGTTTAGGGCGATTTTGTCGATTGCACACTGCCATGTAGAATAGGTTTAAATTTTTTTTGCATACCACATAGAGAGAGCTGGGAAGCACTGTAAGTCCTCTAATTCAACATGCATCATTAGATTCAATAGTGAGAGTTCCATCATTGAATCGATTTGCATGGCTTTTTCGCCATCTCCCTCTAATTTTGAGCACCTAGGATTCAAATGAAAGTCTACAATAATGATAGGTGCTTGTATGAAAACAGATCCAAAAAAGGCGAAAACCCAAAAAAATTAAAACAAGGGGACTGCTAAATAAACGTTGACCTTAATTAAAAATACGTAATGGACTTTCATTATCTTGGGTTCATAAAGCCCTCATTGTTTTCAGGTCCCTTAGGAGGGGAACAAAACCCCTCCCATGAGTGAGGCACGACTCGTTAAGGATCAGAGTCCAAAACCCAGTCGGTAGCTGCCTTGTGTATCACCTGGATTTCTGAAGTAATGGCACTTCCATCATACGTGACAGAGTAGGGCCTTGTCAACGATGGTGTTCCCGCCTTGTGTGTAGCACTGGCATGGTCTGAAGTACTGAGCTTAGGCTACGCCTTCTCAGGGTGTCTGTCTCATCGGTTTGCGCCTGAGTAGGTTCTTGCACGCTTACGGGTGATTCCATTGCGAGCGAGGACCGAAGTAGCGGTTTCACCTATCAGTTTTCTCTCTTTATTTATTTAGATGATTAGGGATCCAGGAAGGGTTACAAGAACCTCAAAAAGTGCAGACTACATGTTACAAAGGAGGAGGACAAGTACGAGATACTTTTCTAGCAGTACTCTCTCTCTCCTATAGGGTTAACGTGCCAAGGACTTGTTACAAGATATGCTTGAAATAACAACTCTAAATATGAAAAGATTATAAATAGTTGAACCTTCATGGCTTCACATGGCATGAGTTGGTGAACCCAATTTTGTATTATGTTTATGGATCTAGATTAAGGTTCAAAGAATAAAGTCCCGTGGAATTACACAAATTTTATCGTATGTGTCTTCCTCTTGACCCCCGCTCGATTCGAGCCTTTCTACTATTTATAATCCATTTTATTCCTCGTTGACCACCGTATCTTTCCTCATGCATCGACCTCCCTCTCGCTTCACGATGTCGATCCATGGATGGTTCAGTCGGGACCCTGTCGACACCTACATCAATTCCATAGACTCGGCTTCGTCAATAATTCGAGGTGATTTCCGAGGACCCAATCCAGACCTTGCGGGTCGATCTCTAGACTCCTCGTCTTATACCCATCCTTTTGACCACCCAATAATTTGGGACCACTCTTGTCCCACCTTCACCGTTGTGAACAAGAGTCGATTACAATACATATCTTTTTCATTCACAACAATCTGGGATTGGCCCTGATTCCAGATCCATCTTGGAAGATGGGACTCAATTACAAGCAGTCTAATTGGGAATTTTTCACATTACCGATAGAAGCCAGCTCCAGTCCTAGATCCGAACACAGATATCATCTCTTCGGACTCAGACCCTGAAATGACTCCTTAAGAAAAGGGCAAGGGTCAGCAACCACCTTCCTAGCCAGAGCAAGGACAGATGCCTGATCTGAATCAAATGAATGCTCAGTTGTTGGCATCTATCCAGGCCATTCAGCAACAACTGATGGAGTAGGCCATAGCACAAGTAGGAGGAAGAGGAGACATACCAGGAGGAGGAGGACGTGGACCCCATGAGGACCCTGATGTAGAAGAGACAAGCAGGAGGAGGAGGAGACATAGCACAAGCAGCAAGAAGAGGAGACATACCAGGACATGTTGAATGATGTTATGAACAGACAAGCAGGAGGAGGAGGAGACATACAAGGAGGAGGAGGACGTGGACCCTTGTTCTGTCTCTTCTGTAGAAGAGACAGAACAAGGGAGGCCGAAACCCAGTCTGAAAGAAACATATAACCCTAGAGACAGCCAGATGATTGAGTGGATTCTCATTCCACCGGTGCATGCTCACTTTGAGCTGAAGCTTCAGTTCCTTGCTCTTCTCCCATCTTTTCACGGGAAAACTAGTGCAGAGCCCTACATTCACCTGCAACAATTTTCGCATCTACCGTACTACCCACTACCCCAATGTAGAATGTGATGTCCAGTCTGTGCATGTAGAGTCAGATGATTGTACAATTACTTTATCTAATGTTGTCACTCTCAATAGCGGTAGGACTTTACCTCGGTCTCCACCAACCATGGGAAGAATAAAGCTTTGATAGATGAATCATCATCTTCTGCATTAGCCATACCAGCCACAGGGGAGGGTGAGGAAGAAGAAGAAGGAGGAGCCATACCAACTGTCACTCACTAGCATCGCCACCAACAAAAAGAACAAAAAAATCAGAAAAACAAAAAGAGACCAAAAAGATAATCACCACCAAAGTGAAGACGTGCCAACCATGGAGGAGCCGCCACCTGCGGCAAATCCTACGCCAGCCGACAGAGCAGAGGCACCACTTTTTGCTTGTCCACTAGTACCCGTATTTCAGTCTCCAACATGTACACCTTTTTGTGAATCGGATATACAAAATTTTGAGGACAAGAATTTTGTTGTAAATAAGAACTCTATTTCTGATTCCATCACTGTACATATTCCTTTTCCTGATGCAATAGAAAAATCTAGAAAAATTACAAAAATAAAAAGTGCATTATCTGACCCTGGAGTTGTGGACATTCTTAATAATTTGACTGTTGAGATTCCATTTATGAAGGCCATGAAATACATGCATGTTGTGAAGAAAGGTTTGAAATAGGTAGGTATCAACAAGCATCACCCATCACAAAACAACAGGCATCGACAGGTTGAGAAGCACTTTCTCACCATGGCCACGGTTAATCAGTTGCGAGATTTTTGATCAAGTCTTCGAGCAAACCCTGCTTGACAGCGGTTCTTCCATCAACCTCCTACCCATATCATTATTGCAAGAATTTGGACTAGGTCCTCTCAAGCAAACACGAATGATCCTTCAGTTCGCTGATCGATCCATCAAGCGACCTCGGGATCTTTTGGAAGACGTTGTGGTGAATGTTCGGGAAATGCAATTTCCAGTTGATTTTGTAGTCCTTGATATGGACTCAACTGCACCCTTACTCCAGAATCCTATCATCCTAGGATGGTCTGCGTACTTCAGAATCCGTGGTTTATTATGGGTCTAGCAAGATCACCTTCAGCTCGGGCAACAACAGAATTACCATAGACATGATCAGCGAGCCCAAAGTCGTAACTGAAGGGTCATGCAACAACGTCTGAAGCAGACTGTGACTTCATTACAGAAATCAGAGATACACCACTCTCTTTGAACGATCCATAGACACAAGAAATCATCTCTCTATAGGAGGACCTGGAAAGCACAATCGATGCAAGCTTCGAGGACATTTGGGAGATAGAGTTCAACTTGCTGATGCATCTTTTTAACTCTAATGATTCACTCCAGATTGAACACAATGGTCCAATTAAGGATCCATTTGGCACATTATCATAATCTCAACAGAACACTGAGGTCAATAACTCTGCAAAAGTTCAGGCAAAACATCCTCCAACCAGCACTGTTTCAGAAGTGATCGAGAAGCTGGAAAGAACATAACCAAAACTAAAGCCACTTCCAACAGGCCTAAAGTATGCTTTCCTTACAGGTGCAAACGACATGTATCCGGTCATCATCAGCAACATGCTGACCATGGAACAAGAATCTCGACTCCTCGAGGTTCTAGAGAAAAACCACAAGGCACTTGGTTAGCATGTTTCAGATCTCCGCGGGATAAATCTTGTGTTGTGATCTCACCACATTTATCTGGAAAAAGATATCAAGCCGTCCCACGAGTTTCAAAGAAGATTAAATCCAAATCTGAGGGACGTCATCTTGAAAGAAATCACGAAATGGTGTGACGCGGGCTTCATTTATCCCATCTCCGATTCAAAATGGGTAAGCCCCTTGCACATAGTTCCAAAGAAGTCAGGGCTTACTGTTGTTACAAATGACAGAGGAGAGGAGATATCTATGAAGGATATGGTTAGATCCTCAAGCGCATCACGGAAGCGTGAGCGTCGTATCGAATACGACGATGAGCGACTAGTCGCACTAGTTGCTCGATGCAGCGGAATTTAAAAAATTTTCTCACGACGAAACCACATGATCCAAGAACACTTCTCGGATCGTTTCGTCTAAACCACAAACATGTAATAGGATTACCTCTTGAAGCGTGGTTGCGATCGAGTCTCTAAACGAAGAGACCTCCTGTCTCAAGTCCGATCCGACGGAGGAGACGCTTGCGAGCGCGGGGATGAACCGCGTGCTTCTCGTAATCCATGTTGATGATCCAAGCGGCGGATCTCCTGATCTCGACACACGAGATCCGACGTCTTCTTCACGAGCGAGGCGCACCGAAGGAGACGGAGATCCACGAGCAGACGAACGGGCAGCATAACGACGATGCCGCGGCGATGGAGAACCTCTCTAGGTCATCCATGGTAGACGACCACATGAGAGGGAGATAGAGGGTTGTCGAGTAGAGAGAAAAGAGAGAGAGATGCTTCTCAAGCATTGTGTGTAAAATAGAGAGCATGGTATGCCTCTCTATTTATAGGGTTTTGGGATCCATGGATCTCAATCCATGTGACATATAAAATCAATGGATGAGATTGATTTATGTCAATCCAATGGCTAAGATTGTTGTTGGTAAAACCAACAAATTTAGATCAAAATATATTTGACAAAATCAAATACAAATTAATCCAAAATTACACCAAATAAATAAGGAGAGAATATACATGGAGATTTCATCTCCATGTACATTCCATATGGACGGCCACCCATTCCTATTTGGAATTGGGTGCCGCCCAAGCTTTCCATGAGGAGAGCAATCTCATGACATGTCATGAGATTGCATATCTCCATGGAAATCTCTTTATTTATTTCCAACAACTTTTATTGGGTTTTATTCTTCAAAAATAATTCACAATTATATTTGAGAATATTGCAATCTTGCGATTGAAAATTGTGAATCATATTCACAACCCAAAACAACATATAATTTACATTGTCAATTAATTACACAATGTGTATCCAATACACATAATAATTAATCAACACATATAAATTATAATTAGTTCTCTCTAATACATTATAAATCACATTTATAATATATTATGAATAATTGGATATTACTATTTTTATTATTCTTATCCATAATGATTAAATCACATTTAATTATATTGGATAACTTATTCTCATGTGCCCAAATAATATGAATCACATTCACATTATTTACATCTTTGATAATCAAATCACATTTAATTATCTAAGATAACTCTCCTTATAATATGAATCAAATTCAAATTATTCATGATAATTAAATCATATTTAATTCTCCATTTTCTCATTGCTCGGATACATATATCAACAATAGAATTATCCATGAACTCTTTCAAGGATAATGCGCTTTCTACGCGAATACTTGGAGATAAGGAAAGGGTGATTGTATTGTTCCACGTATAGTGACATGGATATTGAGATCACATCTCAAATCCAGATCTCGGGCCTCCCATAGATGCTTGATTAAATCAAGACCGTAAATCTAATTTTCTCATTGAATCTGAATCACATTCAGATCAATGTCCAATATTTGGACTAAGATCAGATTACTTCTCTACTGAGAGGAGTCACTAAAATCCAAACCCGTTTCATCACTCCCTAGGAATGGAAGCGTCATGGTTATACAATCGTTTATGATCACATCACCCTCAGGTATTCCTAATACCTGTACATCCTGCATACTTGAAGACTCAGAATAAACCCGAAGTATTAGATCAACTTTATACTGTCTACTTCAGGGTTTTATCAGTAAGTTTCTCATTCGATCATTGGGAGTCGGTGTTGATCATATACTTTCCAAAAGCATATATCATACCTAGATCTTGATCATATACTTTCCAAAAGTATATATCAATCCTACAAATTCAGTCAAGCTTCCAAAGCAAGACGACCATGCGCATGGAATTTGATTCTTCCCAATATCTCATGAGTGAGCTCATGTCTTCTGGTTCACTAACAGAACATGTATGATCCCTTTGACAGATCATATTATTCATATGCCCTTATATGCACACCAGCGCGTCGGTGTATAGACCTTGATTAGGTCATCAACCTATTGGTCTGCCAAATGTACATGCTCAGACATATAGTAACACATCTGTCTCCGGTCAGAGGATGTGTGCCTATATCATGACAACATATGATATAGGACTTCGGTTATCTCGATCTCGTTAAGTCAATTCTTTGACCTAACTCATCTGACACCTCCGAATCTCTATTCCTATGCAGAGGACCTGCATCAAGAGGTCGGTCAGATATCAGCCTAAATGAGATAGGATTGCCATCTCCTACTCAGGCTGGAGATCATCTCTTAATAATCATTTGACGGTGCTTGATGAGTCCTCAATCTAACTCATTAGATATTCATCTATGCACCAGCCTCTATGATTCAATAATTGAATCAACAGCTGTATGATCATTAAGATGGCCATGGTACATAACCCTAATTGTACTAAGGGACCTATTATGCAAATTATGTACTCTTTATTTCAGATTAAGGAGTGAATTGCAATAACATTTATTGCATAATGGCTCGTCGTGGGCTCGCATGTCCAACAATCTCCCACTAGCGCAAAGAGCCATTAATGGGCTAATCATTTAAACCCACACTCATGTGACAATCATAGGCTATTTAGAAAATAGCTAGGTAAGCTGATCAGTCACTCTGTTCCCAAGAGACTACACCAAGTCCTTTTACGGCACTTGCATATCTCCTAGTAACAGTGCTTGCATCCAATGCGAATGTTGCATCTTATGCAACAAATACTCAATTTTTGTCGGTTATAGTGTCCTTGACACTACATCTTATTATCATAACTAGTATTCCCATAATCCTTATTAGAATACCTTAATTCCTGGCGATCTCTATCTCCTAAGTTATCTACAGTTAAGGCCCTCGTAGATCACTATCTACAAGGTCTTAAACTTTTGAAGATAAGACTTTGAGATCACTATCTCTAAGTTTCATCATTTTTGAAGATATTGTTATTACTGCAACTAAGTGTTTTATTTCTAGAGTAGGATTAGTAACAGTTTTATTACTCCCACTGCATGGCAGACATATGGCTTTTGTACACATCTAGCATACACTTCAGCTTCTCGTAACTGATGCACAAGTGCAAGCAGTTCTAGCATTCACTTCCTCAACTCTTTGAGGTGCTATCACTCTAGACAGGTCACTACCACATCTTAAGGGAAGGAAGCTTTTCTTGAAATTTTCTAGAGAATGGAATAAGTCCAAGGTGTACTACTAATGCGACGGTCCCAATACCCTCTTCTCTTTGCTTCTGAATGACTTCAGAACTAAGATCTAAGAGGTATCCTTGAGATCATATCTCGAGGTATGGGATAACCAGATTATAAAACATTTATTATCATCATCCTTAGATCATTCCAAATGATTAGGATAATATCTACATTTAGCACGATGAATACAATGGCACTCCCACTAAGCTTCACATGGTCCATCAAGATTTTATCTGAAATCATAACATTTATAATTTCATCAAATCTTATGTTCCAACTACATGAAGCTTATTTGAGTCCAAAGATGGAGTTCTTTAGCTTGCACACCTTGCTTTCCTCAACCATGAAGCCCTGGTCTACTTCATATGAATATCCTCAGAGAGGTATTCATAGAGGAATGCAATCTTGACTCACATCATGAAGATGTCATAGTCAAGTTGTGTAGCTATAGTTAGCAATGTTCTGATGGGTCAAAGCAAGGTCACTGGAGAGGAAGTCTCATCGCAAGCGATGTCTTCTCTTCGGTGTGTAGCTCATGGCTACGAACTGTGCTTTGAAGGTCTCTACCTTCTTATCAGGTTTCCTCTTTCTCTTGAAGATCTATTTACACCTTAATGGGTCTTACCCATATAGGTGGATCCTCGAGGGTCCATATACAACACTTGTATATGAAGTCTATATTAGACTTTTATTGCTAACATCCATCTTTCCATGCCATGATCCTCTAGAGCTTCATCACATGAAGTCTGATCATTTTCACATGGAATACATCCTCAAACTCATTTGAAGAGGTATTAGTGTTTCATCTTTAATTGTCCTTTTAGTTTCCAATTTCAGGAGCCTCATTATCTTTTCAAGATTAAATGAGTTCCTTCACTTCATTTTATCTTGATTCTTAAGAGAGTCATCCTCTAAGAATCACATTCTCAGAGATGAGATCTTTTAAGAATCTCATGGTCATAAAGTAGGTATACAATACCATCCTTTATTTCCCTAATGAAGTAGCACTCTCTAGTGCTAGATTCCAGCTTTCATGCATGGAACCTTATTAAGTATATAATGTAGTCTCTACTACATATATACCTTGGAAACTAAGAGATAATTATGCTAGGATTAATCATTGATTAAATCATGTCACACATGATCAATTGTATCTCCCTACAACTCTATTGAGTTAAGGTTCATTAGGAGGATTGAGATAGGAATAATATCCACATCTCCACAAGGTACTCCATGAATTCATCTAATAGGTGCAAGCTACCTTGGTTAGATCAAATTCATCTCATCTTCCTTCAAACTTTGGTTCTAAACCAAAAATGTGAAATCTTTGAACATTTCAAAGGTTTCTTAGGTGAAGAGAAGAAATCTCATATCATACATAATCATTAACAGATATCTCATATCCATAATGTTTACTATGATATAGATGATCTACATACATCAATATGTATGCGATCTTGAATACCTTAACATCTTACACCTTTCCCAAGGAAGGGTGTATTGGACATTTTTACTTTGAATACAATATTCACAAGTATGTGAGATTTGAATCTTTAGACAATCTAAAGTTTCATGTCTTACTAGTCCGTTGATTTCATCAACAGACATATGTCCAAAACTTGATGCTAGATCATTGTCAAATGATCTTTTATCCTCCTATTTATCTTTAAAGGTTTAATTTTCAGTATTAGAAATCTTAATGAACCATTCATTAATTTTCTAATTTAGTTGAGTCCACTAGATTTTAGATTACTATCTGAAATATCTCCATCATAAATCTTTATGATAGATTTATTACAGAATTCATGTTTATATCCAACAATTAGAAATAAACAGTGAGTGTATTCTACTATCTAGGTTATAGAGACATTCTCTTAGACTAAGGGCTCCCACTGAAAATATGAAGTCTATTGATCTTATGGAAATTGTTGCAACACTTGCATCACTTTCAACATGGATGACCAATAAACCTTAAGATCAAATTTCTAATATTCTAATACATATGCAACAAATTGCAAGTTCATTAGAAGATTGAGATACAATTATTAGACTTTACTTTATCAAATAAATAAGTCAATTTCAATGATTATATGTAGGTTATTCTAATGTGTTATCTGATTCCTTCTCTAAGGATTCTAGATAGATTTGACAGTCATACTGTCAACACATCAACATATTGTAGTATTGGCATTCATCCAACTCTTTGGATGTCATATGGAAGTTACAGAAGTACAGTCAACTCTTTGATTATACTTCTTGCTTGGGTCCAACCCATGCTTCCACTGCGCTCCCTTTATCTATAAACAACCATTGCTTAAGACTAAGGACCTCTTATGTTAAATTCAAAAGAATTTAACGTAAGAGCATTTCGACATTTATACATGCTTCATCCAATTCATACAATATGAATATTATAAAGCTTCAAGAATGACTACAGTATAGATAGTAGAATGATGTCATTCACCGTATCTACATCCATCTAGACTCTTAAAATATTGGTTCAGGTAGGTACTCAAACAATTTGAATACATCATCTCTTATAGAGCCACCATTCTGCATGATGCAGAGAACCACACCATTCATGATTAAATGTCGAGAGCACATATGTATGTCAGAACATCTTCTTAGAATTTTATAAGGATTATTTGATAATTACGATCATTATCGACATGTCACTTCAAAAGTACATTCGATAAGATCAAGACTTATAGAGACATACAAACCCTAGGGTTTCAGTCCTATTGCCTTATTTAATTATCATTCCTCATTATTATGAGGAAATTTACACATTGCAACCACATACATTATGTGTCTAACTGCAAGTACAATATCTGGATCATGAGTCCAATCCATGATATTTTACTGGTTATTATTGAGTATAACATTGAGTGGGTTTAATGAAGGATTATCTGAAATAATAAATTTGCATAAGGGTATATATTTATATATATACATGTTTTACTTCGATTTAGGAATTATTATATCAAAGTTGTCTTGCCATGTCAACAATGAAAGTTCATTCCCTTAATCACTTTCAATGTAAGAGATATACTTACCATTATATCTCAAGCAAGATCTGGGATCTCCTTCCTTATCTTTGTTGCATCCCAATAATATGAGAACCTACAACTCGGATACAAAGAAGCGGGAACACATTCCGCCTTGCAAGTCCAACTTGCATCTCCCAATTCGGTCTTTAATACCCGGGCCCACCACCCCTAAGGTGATGTTGACCCGTCATTAATTGAACCAACCGTCAACAGGAATACAACTCGCTATGCGCAATCCAATATCGCCCCAATAATATGAGGACCCGATATTGGGGTCACTATGCATACGTCATTACTCTTTTGAGAAGCGACGAGCCCGATCCAAATGGATCATATGCAGGAGCTGTCACTTTGGACAGGCATCTACCACATATAATATCTGGCGACGAAACCCTTCGCCTTGACGGGAGACCATGGATGTCACTTATGTGATCCTCCATCTCTTATTCAAATTTAATTAATTACTATGAGTCACATTCATACAATTAATTCTTCCAAGGGAATTATTAACTCTAATCATTTTAGAGTATTCTTAATTGGATATAATTAACTTAATCATATTAAATTAATTATCAATCCAATTCAATCAATCAAACTTAATTTTATGCTTGAATATATATATGGTATTATTCTCAAAGTACGTATTAATTCGTATTTTAATGATTAGAAAAATACATCTTAATCCCTCGGACATTATCCCGGCCCTACCCGCTGTCATGGCCAGTACCGGCGGGAGTGGGACGAACCGCATACGTTGCAACCCGCTACCCCAGCGATCCCCGACTAGACACCATATCCGCCTCGGGAAAGGATAATGCCAAAGTGATTAATTTGTACTTGAGATTATCATCGGTTCTTCAACCGAAATTATACCATATAGTAATCAAAACAATTTTGATTATAAGGAAATTTGCTAGACAAATTCCCAATCCTATTCAAGCAAGGAGTTTGATGATTGTGTTTCCAATTATGATCTAGATCAAATATAATCAATTAATTGGTTGAGGTCAAGTCAATTAAGGAAATAATCATATTCCAATATTTCTCAAATATTTTCCATAATTATCTCATGAAATTAACAATTAATTTCACTAATTGACAATCACATGGTTCTTGATTAGGAAAGTAATTTCAGCAGTGACCCCTACTTACTAAAATTAGCATATGTCAATCAATTTAAATCCAAATTAAGCAAAGTAAGTTTCCATAGTTTGCTAACTTGATTTACAACAGAACCTATGTGTTTTGCATGCATTTCGAGGCGTCTCTAAACAGTAATTAACTCCTTAATTATGTTAAAATTCGCAGTTCCCGTAACAGTGAATACATGTTCATTAAAACAACCATATCTAGAGCAAACGAAATCCGATTTACGCAAACTCCAGATCCTATGGTTTCCTTATTTAATGGGGAACAAAACTATTAAATTTGTGTTTAAACAATTTAAACAGTGCCGTTACTAAACAGATCTGCGAAATCAAATGCGATAAAAACTTTTGCGACCTTAACGAACCCAAGTCGTCCTCGGTAAGCTGAATCATATTCGAAACCATCAACCTGGCTCTGATACAACTTGAAGGATATGGTTAAATCCTCAAGCGCATCACGGAAGCATGAGCGTCGTATCGAATACGACGAGGAGCGACTAGTCGCACTAGTTGCTCGATGCAACGGAATTTAAAAAAATTTCTCACGACGAAACCACATGATCCAAGAACACTTCTCGGATCGTTTCGTCTAAAACCACAAACAATTAATAGGATTACCTCTTGAAGCGTGGTTGCGATCGAGTCTCTAAACGAAGAGACCTCCTGTCTCAAGTCCGATCCGACGGAGGAGACGCTTGCGGAGTGCGGGGATGAACCGCGTGCTTCTCGCAATCCATGTTGATGATCCAAGCGGCGGATCTCCTGATCTCGACACACGAGATCCGACGTCTTCTTCACGAGCGAGGCGCACCAAAGGAGACGGAGATCCACGAGCAGACGAACGGGCAGCATAACGACGATGTCACGGCGATGGAGAACCTCTCTAGGTCATCCATGGTAGACGGCCACATGAGAGGGAGAGAGAGGGCTGTCGAGTAGAGAGAAAAGAGAGAGAGATGCTTCTCAAGCATTGTGTGTAAAATAGAGAGCATGGTATGCCTCTCTATTTATAGGGTTTTGGGATCCATGGATCTCAATCCATGCGACACATAAAATTAATGGATGAGATTGATTTATGTCAATCCAATGGCTAAGATTGTTGTTGGTAAAACCAACAAATTTAGATCAAAATATATTTGACAAAATCAAATACAAATTAATCCAAAATTACACCAAATAAATAAGGAGAGAATATACATGGAGATTTCATCTCCATGTACATTCCATATGGACAGCCACCCATTCCCTATTTGGAATTGGGTGCCGCCCAAGCTTTCCATGAGGAGAGCAATCTCATGCATGTCATGAGATTGCATATCTCCATGGAAGTCTCTTTATTTATTTCCAACAACTTTTGTTGGGTTTTATTCTTCAAAAATAATTCACAATTATATTTGAGAATATTGCAATCTTGCCATTGAAAATTGTGAATCATATTCACAACCCAAAACAATATATAATTTACATTGTCAATTAATTACACAATGTGTATCCACTACACATAATAATTAATCAACACATATAAATTATAATTAGTTCTCTCTAACACATTATAAATCACATTTATAATATATTATGAATAATTGGATATTACTATCCACATTATTCTTATTCATAATGATTAAATTGCATTTAATTATATTGGATAACTTATTCTCGTGTGCCCAAATAATATGAATCACATTCACATTATTTACATCTTTGATAATCAAATCACATTTAATTATCTAAGATAACTCTCCTTATAATATGAATCAAATTCATATTATTCATGATAATTAAATCAATATTTAATTATCCATTTTCTCATTACTCGGATACATATATCAACAATAGAATTATCCATGAACTCTTTCAAGGATAATGCGCTTTCTCCGCGAATACTTGGAGATTAGAACAGGGCGATTGTATTGTTCCACATATTAGTGACATGGATATTGAGATCACATCTCAAATCCAGATCTCGGGCCTCCCATAGATGCTTGATTAAAACAAGACCGTAAATCTAATCTTCTCATTGAATCTGAATCACATTCAGATCAATGTCCATTATTTGGACTAAGATCAGATTACTTCTCTATTGAGAGGAGTCACTAAAATCCAAACATGTTTCATCACTCCCTAGGACTGGAAGCATCATGGTTATACAATCGTTTATGATAACATCACCCTCAGGTATTCCTAATACCTGTACATCCTGCATACTTGAAGACTCAGAATAAACCCGAAGTATTAGATCAACTTTATACTGTCTACTTCAGGGTTTTATCAGTAAGTTTCTCATTCGATCATTGGGAGTCGGTATTGGATCATATACTTTCCAAAAGCATATATCATACCTAGGTCTTGATCATATACTTTCCAAAAGTATATATCAATCCTACAAATTCAGTCAAGCTTCCAAAGCAAGACGACCATGCGCATGGAATTTGATTCTTCCCAATATCTCATGAGTGAGCTCATGTCTTCTGGTTCAGTAACTGAACCTGTATGATCCCTTTGAGAGATCGTATTACTCATATGCCCTTATATGCACACCTGCGCGCCGGTGTATAGACCTTGATTAGGTCATCAACCTATTGGTCTGCCAAATGTACACACTCAGACATATAGTAACACATCTGTCTCCGGTCAGAGGATGCGTGCCTATATCATGACCGCATATGATATAGGGCTTTGGTTATCTCGACCTCGTTAAGTCAATTCTTTGACCTAACTCATCTGACACCTCCGAATCTCTATTCCTATGCAGAGGACCTGCATCAAGAGGTCGGTCAGATATCAGCCTAAATGAGATAGGATTGCCATCTCCTACTCAGGCTGGAGATCATCTCTTAATAATCATTTGACGGTGCTTGATGAGTCCTCAATCTAACTCATTAGATATTCATCTAAGCACCAGCCTCTATGTTTCAATAATTGAATCAACAGTTGTATGATCATTAAGATGGCCATGGTACATAACCCTAATTGTACTAAGGGACCTATTATGCAAATTATGTACTCTTTATTTCAGATTAAGGAGTGAATTGTGATAACATTTATTGCATAATGGCTCACCGTGGGCTCGCATGTCCAACAATCTACTCGGGTACCGACATCCTGGTGTATATGTGTTGACTACCACCGTCTTAATGCAGCAACAAAGAAGGATCACTTCCCCTTGTCGTTTATTGATCAAGTATTGGAAAGACTGGCTGGCAAGGAGTTCTTCTGCTTTCTAGATGGGTATTCTGGTACAACCAAGTGGCAAATCGCCCCTGAAGATCAAGAGAAAACAACCTTCACTTTCCCATTCGGCACATGTGCTTTGAAGAATGGACCTTTGGATTGTGCAACGCACCAACGACCTTCCAGAGGTGCATGCTTGCAGTTTTTGTCGAGATGGTAGGCAGTTTTCTCGAGGGTGTTTATGGATGACTTCTCCGTCTATGGTGACAGCTTTGATTCTAGTCTTGAGCACCTGGACAAAGTACGTCAGAAATGCCGTGAAGTCAATCTTGTATTATCATGGGAAAAAAGAGCCACTTCATGATCACAGAAGGGATTATGTTGTGTCACGTCATTTCCAATGTGGTATGGAAGTCGACATGGCAAAAGTGGATGTCATTGTCAATCTCGAGCCACCTCAGATAGTTAAGAATGTGAGGTAATTCATGTGGCATGTGGGATTCTACAGAAGATTCATCTGATTTCAGCTGCATTGCCCGACCTCTTACGGAGTTACTATGCTAGGAGACTGGGTTTAACATTGATCAGTAGGTTCTCCTTTCATTCAATCAGGCTGAAGGAGCTAATCACTCAAGCTCTGGTCCTACAGCCGTCGGATTGATCTCTTCTTTTTGAGATCATGGCGGGTGTGCCATCCTTTGCAGTTGGGGCTATTTTAGGATAGAGGAATGACAAGGCGCTCTATGCCATTCATTATGACAGTGAAACTTTGGATGAAGCTCAGAGAAATTACATGGTGATAGAGAAAGAATTGTTGGCTGTGATATTCACCCTTTAGAAGATTAGGTCATATCTACTTGGATCAAAAGTCACCATCTTCATCGACCACTCTGTTATCTATGATACTTAATGCAGAAGAAGGACGCCAAACCATGATTGGTCAAATGGATCATTCTCCTCTAGAAAATCGATTTAGAGATAAAAGACAAGCCTGGAGTTCAGAATGTGGTAGCGGATCACCGCTCCAGAATTGAGCATCAAGAGCCTCCACTGAGCAGTGCACCCATCATAAACACCTTTCCTGACGAATCAATTTTGGCTGTGGATTCGCTCCCTTGGTATGTCGATATTGTGAACTACCTTGAATCTGGTGTAATTCCAAAAGATTGGGATGAAAATCAAGGACAAGTTCTTGTCTACTATTCATTTCTACCAATGGGAAGACCCACTTCTATTCAGGGAAGGAGCATATCGCATTTAGCGCAGTGTATTCCTCAGGAGGAGCGTCATAGTGTCCTCAAGCATTGTCACTCACTCGAATTTGGTGGACATCACTTTGGAGACAGAACAACAACAAAAGTATTGCAGTATGGCCTCTGGTGGCCTACACTATTTAAGGATGCAACATCCTTTGTCAAACGATGCACTGACTGTCAACGATTGATAGACACCCTCACTGATAAGATTCGATACCCCTTAAGATCATTCATATTGCTAATATTTCAACGCTTGGGGCATCGATTTCATGGGACCCTTTTCCAATAGTCAGGGATATGAGCACATCCTTCTTGATGTTGATTATGTGAGTCGCTGGGTTGAAGCTGTCCCTTCTCGAGCCGCAGACATCCGCACAGTGTGCCATTTCCTGAAATAAAAATATCATCTCGCGATTTGGGATTCCGAAGATACTCATATCAGACGAGGGTAGCCACTTCATAAACAAAGAGGTCAATAAGATAACGAAGGAGTACAACATCGAGAACGTGTCGCATCTCCTTACCACCCTCAAACTAATGGCATGGCGAAATTATCAAATAGAGAAATCAAGACAATCCTCCAGAAGCTTGTGAAGCCGGACAGAAAGGATTGGTCCCAACTCTTGGAATTCGTCCTGTGGACATACATAACCGCTTACAAGTCTCTCTTGGGCATGTCACCCTACCATCTTGTATATGGGAAACCATGTCATCTGCTCGTGGAATTAATTCACAAATCTTTATTGGCAATTAATATCTATAATTTGGATAAACAAAAAGGTGGTGAAGAGGAAAGAAGATCTGAACATGCTCTTGGAATTTCGAGATATGCATGTGATAACACATTGATGTATAAAGAGAAGGTGAAACACTGGCATGACCGGCACATCAGACGAAAGACCTTCGAAGCTGGACAAAAAGTGTGGTTATTTGATGCAAAATTGAAGATCTTCTCGGGCAAATTGAAAAGCAAATGGACTGGGCCGTTTCAAGTTCGAGAAATGCGTGATAATGACAATATTGTAATACCAGAATTGTCTCCTAACACACATCCGTTTGTTGTCAACGGTCAACTACTGAAGCCCTACATCAAGCATGACACTTTCTTGGCCGTTGTCGATTCCTATCCCAAGTACTATTCTTCGACGATACATCCAGAGAACTGATAGCATCAACAGATTCAGATAATGCAACTAAAAAACTTTTCCTTTAAGCTCTTATCTTTTCTTCTTTTCTTCTTTTTATTTTCAGCTTTCGTTCTCTATTTAAAAAAATTACTTATGTGTATCACCCCTTTTTATCAGTTCTTCTATACTAGGATGTGTGTTCCTAAGTATGGGGGGTAGGAGGTGTGCACCTCGATTTATTTCGTTCTTTGATCCTCTCCCCATCTCCTCTTCTTGTCAATACTTATGGATATCTTGCCCTAAGTATAGGGGAAGATAGTATGAGTACGATCTGTTCGTTCCCACCCTTGACCCTCCCTATTTTGTGTATTGTCTGCTATACTTAGGATTATTTGATCCTAGGTATAGGGGGATGATCGAATTCTCATTTCTTCATTCCTTCATTCATTATTTCTAGGATTTTATATACTTAATCCGAGTTTTGTCTTCTCTTCTTCTCTTCGATCTATGAGGACATAGCTCAAGCTAAGTATAGAGGGGTCGTATATACTACGTATATACTTTAGCCATAACTCTACTTTCGTATTTTAAATAATGATTATGGCTAAAATACTGTTAAATTCATTAAAATCTCCTAATAAAAAGATGATTATATCTCCTCAAACTCTTTTTATACATATTGATTAATAAATCAGGTTAAAATACTTTTGTAAAATGTTTGAAAATAGTTTGAAAATCTTTTTGAAAAATCATTTGAAAACTATTTGGAAAATATTTTGTAAAATGTGTTCAACCTTTGTAAAAAGATTTTGTGTGCAAAATTTTATTTTCTTTGCATAAAATAAAAAATGTTTGAGAAATGATTTGCAAATGGTTTGAAAAATGGTTGCAAAAATATTTGAAAATCTATATATATAATTGAAAAACCTTTGCAAAATTATTTTTAAATGTGTGTAAATGTTTGTAAAAATTGTTGTAAAAATTATTTTGGACTATAATTTTCAAACTATTGTAAATTGTTTTGAAATAAGTTTGAGGAGTATACACATCATATTAAAATTTATACATATGTCTATAAAATTGATCACTTACCCTTGTAAATCCTTTAAAAACCCAACTCTTGTAAATATAAGATGCATCCCCGTGTAAATATTTGTACCTTTTTTCTTAGCCAAAAATCTTTTGTTTTCAAAAATCACAAAAACATTTGCAAACCTTTTTGATAAAAAATAAAAAAAATAAAAAAAATAAAAAAAATATATATTATAATACAAAAATTGCATGTGCAATCATCTTTTCAAAAATCTATACGTTCAAAACCTTGAAAAAATGCATCATGCACATTTTTTCTGCATTGTACTTAACATCTACATAGCATTCAGATTCTTTTCGGCTTTAGCTTGATGATTGAACTAGTCCAAATAAAGTCGAAGAGTGGAGCTTGGTTGGACCTTACTGCACCTAACTGCACTGGAACCTTATGGGAACTAGATTTAAGGTACTTCAAGTCCATTGGGGACTTAATTTTTTGAGACTCAGTGCTGGGTTCAAGTCACCTCAACTGACTAACTAGAACTTTTCGATATATACGCATGACTCTTGTCGGTTGTGACCTAACTTGGACACTCACACCTTTCACTTGACTCAAATTAGTTGGAGTGTGAGGGGTATGGATTTTCTGATTTGAGATGCACATGAGTGGAAACACTCGTCCTCGTCTAGGGAGGGAAGTGCACCCCAACCTGATTCAGTAGCCATGAGGTCTAAAGATAGGAGAGCGTGGGTTGCAATAATGCTTCAAAAGATGGATAGTTCTGGCTCAAGAGTAAAATCTCCTTATGTAAATGTTGTTGTAAATAGTATTTAAAAAAACTCCAAAAAGTGGACAGGCCTGATTGAAAATAAAATGCATGCCGGAGTATGTATACATGTTGTATAGTCAATAAGCAAACTTGAGCATCAAAGTTATACCATGTGAGCCTACAATTGGATGACTTGACTACACTGGACATGCATCCCAGGATAGGTAGTTACACTGGCTACCATACATTCTTCTCTTCACCCCCTCCTCTCAAGTCAGATGCCTCTTGAACTTAGAAGGGAATACCCCGCTCCTCGAGGAAAGAGTTGCTGGATTGGGGAATCATTGGGTTGTCATTCTTAAGACGTAAATTCTTTTATCATTTCAATTGGGGAGAGCCACTATCACTTACACTGTACAAGTCAGCTTCATAGTCATAAGGGTTTACATATGATGTAGGCTAATTCTGACCTGGCTATTGAGGTGGTTTGAACCGAGTTCTGTGACTCTCGAAGCTGTTGTGTTTTAGATTAGGCTCCCGACCATGTTCCACACACATTTTCACATCAAGGTCTAACCTGAGCTCCAAATTTTGATTTTGTAAAGACAAGTTCAATAATTGAAATCAATTCTATTCATTCTTTCTTTTTCTTTTCTTCTTTATTCTTTATGTACTTGTTGCGTGTTTGTTAGGGACTAGTAAAAGAAAGTATAGGGGGGTGATGAATCTCCATTTCATAATCTTTATTCTATCATTTTGGCATTATAAACCCTAGCTAATGCATGTAAATAGCATTAATTTGTACAAAATAGCATTCATCGTCTATTGTATTTATTATGTAAATAATATGATTTTTAATGCCAAAATTATAGAATAAAGAGAAGAAAAGAAAAAGAATAAATTACCAAAGGTATTTTATGACCCTAAACCCCGAGACCAAGTCAAGAATTTGGTTGGTCGACAAGGAATAAAGTAGGGAGAGATAAGGGCCAAAAATAAAATAAAAACCAAATTTTTTTATTTATCAATAATGCATTTTTGACACCTATTTTATTATTTATTATTTATGCATCAAATCAAGAAACTTTTTATATGTAAGTTCCATATAATAATGTAAATAAAATTACAAAATTTAGTTTGTACAAAAATAATAAACAATGTACTTTTTATGCACAAAATAAAAAGCCAAAATCCCAACTTCACATATCCATATCTTCGAAATAAAAACTCGAAATCTATAAAAATCACTCCCTAATTGCATATAACTTTTAATAGGCTATTTAATGTAGGTGGTTTCATATTTTTTGGAGTTAAAATGTGAAAGTTAGTTTTTGGACCCTCATTATACATATACACGAATAAAATATTCAATTTATTCATTCCTTATTATTTTTACAAATTTATATTTTTATAATTTGGTAAATATTATTTATAACTTATACACATATTAAAACTAAAATAAAACCAAAAAGAAAACACAAAATAAAATAAGTATATGTAAATGTGCAAGCAAAATACCTATGTTAACACTTGTATATAAATAAAAGTGAAATTCATTCTTTTACTATTTATTCTTCTACATTTTTATACTCTTCTAAATATTATTTATAATCGATTAAAAATATAAATCTAAAATAAAACCTAAGAAAATACATTAAATTAATATAACGTATATAATACATAGATGAAATACCTATAAGTATACCAATATAATTTATATACCTATTTATTTAATTTTACAAAATATATCATAAAATATAATAAAAATTTATTTATGTACATAAAAATAAGTTTTAAATATATAAAACAAGAGAATAAAATAATAAAATAGAATATATAAAATAAAAATAAATAAGCTAAAATAGAGACAAATACACCTATAAATACACCCCTAAAAATTAACTACAAATAAATAACATGTAAAAAATAAATAAAAAATATATTAAAATATTACATATAATAATAAACATTTTTTATTTTATACAAAAATAATAAAATATTATTTTTTATTAATTATTTTTGAATAACCCTGCAATTTTGTCTTGTAGCGAGTCTATCTGAACCAATCAGGTCCCCTCATTCGTTGACTCCAAGTCAACTCTCCCACCAGCCCGCTAACTTGACACACCTGTCAAGTCCCGCATTTTACTCCCTTTTTCATGCTTGATCCATCGATCAATCGTCTTTGATCCCTTCATGAAAATCCATCCATTGATTTACCGTCATCCACGCCAGCCACTTAGATCTCTTGTGTATAGCTTCGATTCGTTCTAATGATCCAGTCAATAAGGGTGCGCACCCTTGTTTATAAATAATCTCCTCCGTCTTCAATCGCCTCTTTGGTCACCATTTTGAGTCTAGGAGCCCTAGTCCTTAGTCTAGAAGATCCCCTCGTTATAGGAGGAGTCTTCTCATGGCCGGGCGGAGCTCCAAGAGGATGGAGGTGCACCCACGACCACCTCACCAGTGGCCCTGCTCCTTGGCCGACCCCTAGATATATGAGCTATGTCCTTCTCTTTAGCTTAGAATTAGTCGTAGGTCTAATTTTGAGCATTTTATTTTGTATTTTAGTTGGTTAATTAGGTAAATTCTCTTAAGTTGCCTCGTCGGAGCTCTCGGGCTCCGGCCACGTTCTGACCATACCTCGACCGGTTTCAAACCATCCTATCACTCCCATTTCGGTTTTCATCGCTTCTCCACCGCATTTCATCGATCATTCACCCCAAATCGACTCCTGATCGAGTTTGCCATGCTCCTTCCACTACCTTCGCTGGAGCACATTGCCACTCGCTCCACCCCCAACTTATTCCATGCCTAACCGAGTCGAGTCATTTCTCCCTCGACCCGTATACGTTTCTATGTAGGTTGCACGCCCAACGGAGTCCTCCTGGGCTCAAACTGATGCGACCCAAAGCTCTTGAGGTCGTTCTTCTCCAAGCATCTAGGGGTCCATTGATGACCTCTGGATCCTTTTGATGCACCTGGGACATTCACCGGACCTGTGGGGACGTGAAGAACCAGCCGGTGGCGCTCGAGGAAGTCAGAGGTGGTCGCAATGCTCGATTGAAACTCGCCTAGGGCGAGTTGCTTCCCTATTCTTCCACCCACCTCGAGAACCGTCCGATCATCACGTGTTCTCCAGATGCTAGAACAGACGTCGGTTGAGTTGAGCCGCAGCCGTTCGATCGTGCCACACGATCTAATCCTAGACGTCCACTGTGAACTGTAATCATGCGATGGGAGAGTGACGCGGGGCAAGTGAACAAGATCCCACCATTGGCCCGCGCCTCTTTAGGGGTAGACTGCCAAATATTTCCCCCAATTTTTGTATATTTACTTATTAGTCCTATAAATAAAATGTTGTGTTTAAAATAAAGTGGAACTTTTTCATAAGGCCCCTATACTTATTTTAATTGCATTTGGGTCCATTCCACGTCACCTTAGGTGCCATCTCACGTGAGGTGGCAAAATTGCACTGAAGCCCCTGGTGGTTTTTGAAATTGTATAGTAGTATACTAAAATTTAAATTACATTGTATATTTTGGGAATTTTGTAGTGTCAACCATGTACTTATTGATTATTGCATTTGGGTCGTTCCCAACCAGCTCACGGGTAGTCCCACGTGAGTTGGGTAATTTATATTGAAACTCTGGCAGATTTTGTAATTGTAAAATATCCTATAAAAATCAAATAAGCATTGTATATTTTTGGTACATTTGCATCTGAGCCCCTGATTTTTATTTTTATTGTAAATATGCCCCTACCAAGAATGTATTTTTGTGCATTTCATCTAATTTTTATAAATAGTTATTATGCTCCTAAAATTCGCAAAAATAGGGATAGATGCCTCTTGTCATGAACTTTCACAACCCATATTTGTTTTGTATTTTTGGGTTTATCGATTTATTAAAAATCAAAAGGAGCTTCTTTTTGTTCTGTCTACAGTATAAAATACTAGAAAAATATATAAAAACATGTCTAAAAATTCCAAAAAAAATATATAATGTCTATTTTGTTATATGTTAATTACATGACAAAAATCACTAAAAATGGAAAAAGGAAACACTTAAAAATTGAATAATCCCAAAAACCTTCATAAAAATCTAAAAAATCATTAAAAAATCCAAAAATATGTTTTTCTATTTTATAAATTTCTTTATATACATATTTATATATTAAAATTGACTGGATAATTTTGGAACCTATTTACTATTTTTAAAATTCAAATCAATTTCGGGTATTTATTAAATCCTTGAATTGGGATATCTTGACTTTAAAAATACATAAAAATTAGCAAACATTTCATAAAAATTACAAAAAACACTAGAAAAGTTTATAAAATCTAAAAAATTGTTTTTTTATTTTATTTACATTTACTAGTATTTGTAAATAACCATAGGCTACCTTTTTTGTCTCTGCAGTTCGACCTCTACTTGCTTACTTTATGTACATCTTATGATAGAGATAATAAATTTTAACTCCACACTTTTGTTATTCATTGCTTTATATATGTCATGGGTAAATTGTTGATCAATCGAAGTTTATTAAGAGGTCAACACATCGACTGCGGTTCTGCCTTGTGAAACCGTGTGATCCTTATTCAAATCACGATTATTAGTAGATGAGCCAACTCCTTGACTCTTCTTCTTTCTCTTCTGGGCCGAGCCCTTTTGAGAACCATGCTTCCGACCATGCTTTCCTTTGACCTGTGCAACAATTGCACTGCCAGAGGGTCCATCCTTCTTCATTACGTCTTCAACAGACTTTAATGTAGCTAATAGCCTAGAGTTAGTATAATCAACTTTGCTCACGTGGTACGTAACCACAAAGTTGTCGAAAGACTTAGGGAGCGACAACCGAATGAAGTCGGCATGCATATCCGAATCCATGTCAGCCCCTAGGGTTTCCAACTCAGAAAGGTACGCAAACATTTTGAGCACATGTTCTCCGACAAAGGTCCCCTCCTGCATCTTGCAGCGAATAAGTTCTTTCATTATATTATAACGTTGTGTCCGGTTTACATCACAGAACATTTATCTCAGATTCAGCAGGATATCTTAGCAAGTGTTTATTTCCACAAGCTGCTTTTGAAGCACATTGGACAATGAACCCAGAATGTAACATCTTGCCAGATTATGATCTTCATCATAGTTTTCATTAAAATTAATTTCTTCCAGTGTCTTCGGGTCCATGTACTTGTCCTTTGAAAGCACATAAGAGATGCCCTCAACGGATAGGACAAAATCCAAATTTTGAATCCAATACAAATAATTTGGTCCGGTCAACTGATTGACCTCCAGGAGCCTGGTAAGTGGGTTCATGGACTTCATTTTCTGTAATTAAGAATGCACTATATTAGAATATATGAATAATAATATACTCATTTGTATTTATTTGATTAGGGAATTTTTAATCAAATTAGTCTTGCCTTTTCAACTTTGAAAGTTAATTCCCTTAATTACTTTCAAAGCAAGAGATATACTTATCACTATATCTCTAGCAAGATCTGGAATCTCCTCTTTATCTTTGTCACATCCCAATAATATGAGAACTTGTAACTTGGATAAAAAGAAGAGGGAACACATTTCACCTTGCAAGTCCAACTTGCATTTGCCAATTCGATCTTTAACACCCGGGCCCACCACCTCTAAGGTAATGTTGACCCGTCGTAATTGAACCAACCGTCAGCATGCTTAAAACTCACTATATTCTATCCAATATAATCCCAATAATATGATGACTCGATATTGGGATCACTATGCATACGACCTTACTCTTTCGAGAAGCAAAGAGCCCGATCTAAATGCACTTGTATGCAGGAGCTGTCACTTCGGACAGGCGTCTCCTACGTACAATCTCTAACGACGGAACCCTTTGCCTTGACGGGAGACCATAGGTGTCACTTATGTGATCCTCCAGCTCATTTTTCAAATTTTAATTAATTATCATGAAAAACATTCACATAATTAATTCTTCCAAGGGAAATGCACATCTATTCATAATAGAGTGTTTTAGTTTGGATATAATTAATTTAATCACATTAAATTAATTATTAATCCAATTCAATCAACCAACAAGCTTGATTATTACTTGAAAGGATGGTATTATCTCAAAAAATTTGAATTTTAATAATTAGAAAAATACATCATGATTTCTCAAGCATTATCCCTTCCCGACCCGTTGTCATGGCCTGTACTGACGGGAGTGGGATAGACTGCTCACGGAGCAATCTGCTACCCCAACGCTCCCCGACTAAACACCATATCTTCCTCGGGAAAAGATAATGCCAAATATATCACTTTGTACTTGAGATGATAATCGATTTTTCAACCGAAGTTATACTATATTGTAATAATCAAAACAATTTTGATTATAAGGAAATTTGCTAAACAAATTTCCAAACCTATTCAAGCAACATGTTTGTTGGAAAGTATATGTTGTAACCAATTTGTGATCTAGAATATATCTAATTTGGTTAAGGTAATGTCATTAAGGGAAAAATTATAAACAAATATTTCTCAAATTTTTATCCATAATTATTCCAAAAAACTAACCATTAATTTCACTAATTTATTAAACGACAATCACAAGGTTCTTGATTAGGATTGTAATTTCCAGTAGTGACCCTCACTTACTAAAATTAGCATATCTCAATCAATTTAAATATAAATTAAACAAAATAAGTTTCCAAAGTTTACTAATTTGATTTATAACAGAACTCAAGTGATTAGCACACATTTCTAGGCATTTCAAAATAGTAACTAACTCCTTAATTACGTCATGATTTTCCATCCCTGAAATAGTGGATATATGTTCATTAAAATGATCATAACTAGAGTTATCGGATTCCAAATCACTCAAACTCAAATCCTACGATTTCCTTATTTAATGGGAAACAAAATATAAGTGATAAACTAGATCTGATACCACTTGAAGGATATGGAAGAATCCTTAAGCGCATCACAGAAGTGTGAGGATCGCATCATATACGATCGAGAGCGACTAGTCGCACTAGTTGCTCAATGCAACGGAATTTTAAAATTTTTAAAATGATGAAACCACGTGATCAAAGAACACTTCTTGGATCGTTTAATCTAACCACATAATAGATATAGGAATACCTCTTGTAGCATGGTTGTGATCGAGCCTATAAGAGAAGAGACCTCCTGTCTCAAGTCCAATCCTTCAAAGGAGACACTTGCAAGCGTGAGGATGAGTCGTGTGCTTCTCGCAATCCAAGTCATTGATCTAAGCAATGGATCTCCTGATCTCGTCTCACGAGATAGAACGCCTTCTTCACGAGCGAGATGCACCAAAGAAGATGGAGACCCAAGAGTCGTCGAAGCGGCGACACAATGACGGAGCGATAACGAAGGTGACCTTCTCTCTATGAGAAGAGTGGACGACCACTCAAGGAGAGAGAGAGAGAGAGAAGAGCTGGTGTGAGAATGAGAGAGAGAGATGCTGTAATCATGTAACTCAAAAGCAAGGGGTGCCTCCTCATATATAGGGTTTTGGGAGTCTGTAAATCCCAATCCATGGACAACACACAATCAATGGGTGAGATTGATTTGTGTTTCTTTCAATGGCCATGATGTTGTTGTAAAAATACAATAACAATTAATTTAATTTAAATTAATTTATATTGATAAATCAATATAATTAATTTCAAAATTAAATCATTTGACTAGTATTGGAGTAATGAGGAGATTAACCTCATCCCCTAAAAAGGGGGGATGACCACCCTTCTCCTAATGGAGATTAATGACCGTCCACCCTCTTTGGGTGGAATGAGTCCATCTCCTTAATTTCGCATGAGATCTCATTATCTCATGATATCTCCAAGATTTACAACACTCTTGTTATAAATAATTTCACAATTATCTTGTGAACATTCCAATCATTCCATTGGGAATTGTGTGAATCACATTCACAACCCAAAACAAAATGTAATTTTATTTTCAATAAATCATTCAATGTCAATCCAATTCACATTAATAATGAATCAACAAATATAAATCACAATCAGTCTCTCTCTGGTATATTATAAATCACATTTATAATGAATAATTAGATAGTGCTATCCACATTATTCATATCCATAATAATTAAATCAAATTTAGTTATATTGGATAATCATTCTCATGTATTCAAATAATATGAATCAAAATCACATTATTCATGATAATTAAATCACATTTAATTATCCATTTCTCAATGCTTAGATATAATTTAAAATGGAATTATTCTTGAACTCTTTCAATAATAATGCGCATTCTCCGCAAATACCTGGAGATAAGGACATGGCGATTGTATTGTTCCATGTATAATGACTTGGATATTGAGATTACATCTCAAATCCAGATCTCATGGACCTCTCATAGATTCTTGATTTAATCAGGGCCGCAAATCTAATCTTCTCATTGCATCTGAATCTCATTCAGATCAATTTCCAACACTTGGACCAAGATCAGATTACTTATCTACCGAGAGGAGTCACTAAAATCCAGACATGTTTTATCACTCCCTCAGAATGGAAGTGTCATGGTTATACAATCGTTTATGATCACATCACCCTCAGGTATTCCTAATACCTATACACCCTGCATACTGGAAGACCTATGATCAACCCAAAGATATAGATCAATTTTACATTGTCATCTTCAGGGTTTCATCATCAAGTTTCTCATTCTTGGTCATTGGGATTTGGTAGCGATCATATACTTTCCAAAAGAATATATCTTACCTTTCACATTCTTGTCATGCCTCCAAAGCACAACGACCATGCATGTAATTTTATCGATCCCAATACCTCATGGGTGAGCTCATGTCTTTTGGTTCACAAGTAAGCATGCATGATCCCTTTGAGAGATTGTACTACTCATATGCCCTCATATGCACACCAGCTCCTCGGTGTATAGACCTTGGTTAGGTCATCAACCTATTGGTCTGCCAAATGTATACATTCAGACATATCGTAACACATATATCTCCGGTCAGAGGATGCGTGCCCATATCGTGACAGTTTATGATATAGGAATTTGGTTATGTCGATCGTGTTAAGTCAACTCTTTGACTTAACTAATCTGACACCTTCGAATATCTATTCCCTTGTAGAGGACCTGCATCAAGAGGTCGGCCAGATATCAGCCTAATTGAGAAAGGATTGTCATCTCCTACTCAGGCTGGAGATAATCTCTTAACAATCATTTGGCGGTGCTTGATGAGTCCTCAATCTAAGTCCTTAGGTATTCATCCAAACATCAACCTCTATGATTCAAATACTGAATCAACATATGTTTGAATGTAGAGTCAATGATGAGATTTCCATCATAGAATTGACTTGCAAATTTTTTCGCTATCTCCCTCTAATTTTGAGCACCTAGAACTTAAATGAAAATCTACAAAATCGTTAGGTGCTTATATGTAAAATATCCAAAAAAGTGAAAATAAAAATCTAAAAATAAGGGGATTGCTAAATAAACTTTAAGCTTAATTAAAATCTGTAATGGACTTCATAACCTTGGGTTCATAAAGCCCTCATTGTTTTTTTGTTACCTTAGGAGGGGACCAAACCCCTCCCATGAACAAGATGCGACCCTCTAGGGATTAGAGCCCAAAACCCAGTCTATAACTGCCTTGTGTATCGCCTGGTGTTGATTGGGATCTCGAGGATTGATAATTATTAATGGATATGAAAGTCGTTCTTATCCCCAAAAAATCCCAATTCAAACAAACATTTTTTTCTTCTCTCGCTGCAAAATGATAATAGAAAATAATGTGGAGCAAGAGAAATTTTTGCTACTTAATTTACCTGTATAGCGGACAGGATCGAATTCAGGGAGACTACAATTCTCGAGGGTTATTCAAATAATCGACGAAAAATCAATTAAGAGAAAAACAAGAATCTCAAACGCAAACTATCCTTGGTTTTTGTGGAAATTTTCTTTTTTTATTTTTTTAATGTTTTATTTCTATTTTTATTTTCTGATTTTAAATTTTTAGTGATTTTTAATTTTGTATTTTTTGTTTTCAAATAAAGAACAATATGCACAAGATAAGAAATACGCACACTAAACTCTTTTTATATTTTTAAATTATATCAAAAACGCTCAGAAAAATATAGAGAAAATATTTTGGGGTTTTAAATATTTTGAAATGTTTTTGGGAATTTTTGTAGAATTTTCAAATGTTTTTTATTTTTTAAAAAATCAAACAGTGGTAAAAATGATAAACAATACACAGCCTGGAGTAATTTGCAACTTAAAAATATTTCAAGTTCCCAAAGCTCTAGCAACTATTTTTATGATGTCTTATAGGCAAATATCTACAAATAGGAATTGAAATCATGATTTTTGGATTTTTGTATAATTATTTATGATTTTTTATAAGATTTTTGATGTTTTTCATTTTTTTCGGTTTTGGAAAGAATTAATGCACGAAATTTGGATAGAAATTAAAAGATAATAAAATAAAACTACTCTATTTTTTTGGAACTTTTAGAACAATATTCAAATTTTATGTATTTTTGAATTTCACGAAGAGAAAAAAGACACTATTTTTCTAATAATATTAAATGAATTTAAAATGTAATGAAAAATTTATGTTAAAAAGATAAGCACATCAGAAGCATAACAAGATTTTTGAGAGATTTATAGACCAGCAAATAGATTTATTTCAATGAAGAGAGCTTGCAACTTAAACTCTGTAAAACACAGGGACTGTCATGCAAATAGTTATTGTTTTTGTATTAAATAAATAAAAGAAATAAATAGAAGTTAAAAAGTGTAATTTACCTAGTTAGGCGTGCGAACGTGATCTGTATTGGAATAGAGTCTCTTTCGTAATTTCAAAAATAGAGGAGGGTAAACTACAATTTTTTTAAATTTTTTTAATTAAAACCCCCTCTTAGGGTTTACTGTTCTGTTCGTTCTTCACTTCCTCAAGCCACAGAGGCGTTGCCCCTGCGTGTCTTCATTGTCTCCCAAGCCGCGGGAGGCGACTGCGGGCTGGCGGTCTGCACTGCGAGGAAGTCGGCCAGAGGTGGATGGCAGACGACGGTGATGAGGAGTGGCAGTTCTGGCCGATGGTCTGTGTCACACAGGAAGATGGAATCTCTAGAGTCAGGTGGCACGACCGGTGGGTTTGCATGTAGGTCTTCGACGGAGGTGCTCGTGATTGTTGGGCTTAGGTGGATGTCCCCTAGCGATGGTGGTCGGCGAGGAGTGGCGGCACGCGCGATGGTCTGCGTTGGGCGGGCAGATGGGAGCTCTGGAGTCAGGTGGCATGACCAGTGGGTTCACGCGCAGGTCTTCGACGGAGGTGCTTGCAATTGTTGGGCTCGGGTGGCTATCCCCTAGCGATGGCGGTGGCGCATTGGTCAAGGCAGGCAGAGCTCAGATGGGTGGTGGCAGATGCCGCCTGCCACTTTTTTTACTTTTTTATTATTTTGTAAAAAAAGCAAAAATGAAATAATAATAATAATAATAAACTTTTTTTCATTTTTAACTAGAACTATAACAGAAGATTTTTTTTAAAAATATTTATTTATTATTATTTTGTTTTTTTAATTGCCCCTGCAAAACAAATGTTAGAAAGAAAGAAAGAAAATATTTTTGTATATTTTTTATTTTTTATTTTTTATTTATAAACAAAGTAGGATACGAGCATGATGACTCGATCCTAAAATTACAAGCATGATGACTCGATCCTAAAATCATACGGAAGATATGAATGTGTGCAGTTTCGATGGGGAAGGCAGATGGAATCGGATCTCCGACCACCGTATGTGGTAGGAGGTGAGAGATCGTGCGAAGTAGAAACGAACGCGTAGAGATCGAGAAAGTGAGATGAAATATTGAGTTGGCATCGGATCATATCGTGATGGATTTTAAGATCTAAATAAAAATGGACAATGAAGAAAAATGTGAGAAAATAAAACTACGATTAACCTAGGATAAAAATAAGAGAAGAAAAGTGTGGATCTCACCTTAGAAGCGGAAAAGACGTTGATTACCTCGACGAAGGCCGACGCGATGTCACTGGACGTCTTGGAGGCTAGGCACCCTTCTGTGATAAGAAGACTTTCGGAGATCGGGCTCCTCTCACCAAAGATTGATCAAGTTAAAAAGAGGGACAAGAAGTCATATTAATAGATAGAATGAAATTTGAATTTTTAAATTTTTGGATGAGGATAAGAGATAAGAGAAAAGAAATTTGAAATGAGATAAAGAAAAAAGCAGTTAGTGTTTAAAAAATATTTACAAATTTAACTATTTTTTGTATTTTCTTCACTTTTTTATTTGAAAATTAAATGTGAATTTTTTTATTTTTTGTGATAGTTAGTTAAGAAAACTAACTATATACATATGCTATATACATATATGACATTATATACATGGGTAAATAAGCAAATTAGTTTTTTTTTATTTTTAATTTTTTATTTTTTAAATACTTAGTAAAAATATTTACAAATATTTACAAAATTTAATATGTACAAATGCATGGGAAAATTGCACAAACCACCCCAGAAAACCACCTTTTCACCCGTAACTCCAAAAATTATGAAATCACAACCATTTTAAAGATATTTTAATTTAGAATACAATTAAAGTGAGTTTGGTTCAATTTGAATTCATATGAAGCCGGAATTGGTCATTCAACTATCGCTTAGTGGCTTTTTCCAATTGTGGTTGCTTTTATTCTGTACAAGATTTGATTGTGCAAGTATTTTTATTATTAAGGACACATTTTATTTACAACTGTAGTTTGGAAAAATATTTTGTTTGAGGTTAATTTATGTACAGATAAAATAGTGTAGTATACAAATATACACAACACACATTTTTTTGGATTTTCTGAATAAAGACCCTATCTCCCCCTACTTTATTCATGGTCGATCAGGTCAAGTCTTAACCTTCTCTAGGGGGTCAGCCTGTATCTATTACATACATACGATCTTCCTTTTTTATTTTATTTTCTTTATTTTTCCTTTATTTATTTATTTATTTTAGGTTAAAATGGTAAGAAGTGTACAATATTTACACACAGGTGCAAGTTACTAAGAATATGGAGTTAGTGTGATATACAGGTATTTTATAAGGGATTTTAAGCTAAAATAAATGAATAAAGATGACGAATAGAATCATCATCATCCTATGCTTTACCTTTGCTAGTCCCTTAGCAAACACTTATTTTAAAGAATAAGTGAATAGAAGAAAAAAGGAAGGAAAAATAAAGAAGTTAGGACAATATTGAGTATTAAGTTTTTCTTCATAAAATTGTAGTTTGGAGCTCTGTCAGACCTTTGGATTATTAGTGTGTCGGAACCTTATTAGGAGATGGATTTAAAACCTAACAACTTCTAAGTTCCACAGGACTCCTATTCAGGTAACCTCAACTGTCAGGTCAGTAAAAGTCTACATACACAAATTCTTGTGACTATGAATCTTTACTTGTATGGTGTAAGTGAGATATATCTCCCCATCTCAAAAGTAGCAAAGAAACAACCTCCCTCAACAAGGTAAATCTAGTTCCCCGGTCTTGAAACTCTTTCGTCAAGGAGCGGAGATATTCCCTTCTATGTTCAAGTACAACCAACTCAAGAAGAGGGGATGGAGTAAAGAATGGATGGAAACCATTGTAGCTACCTATCCTTGGATGCATGACCAGTGTAGCCAAGTCATCCGCTGCAAGCTTACAAAAATTTATCTTTGAAGCTCTTACTGTATTTTTATATCCTTATATATACACTCTAGCAGGCATTTTACTTTTCAATCAGGCCTGTCCACTTTTGGAGACTCTGCATTTTTCCATACTTTTCTTTTGAAAGTATATACAAGGTGCAACATGTACATAAGGAGTTTTCCTCTTGAGCCAGTAGACTATCCCTCTTTTGAAGCATTATTGCAAGCCCACATCATCCTGTCTTTAGACCTCAACATCGCTAGACCAGGTTGATACGCACTTCCTTCCCTAGAGGAAGACGAGAGGTTCCGCCTAGATGTACTACCTTATATGCGACCCCAAGCCAAAAGATTCTGCCTCCTCACTACCTCATCCATGAAAAGCTATGTGTAGAGTGCTTGTCCAAGATAAGCCATGGTCTGAAAGAATCATGTGTGTGTTGTTTAATGTTCTACATAGACTAATAAAGATGACATGTCAACATAGTCTTATGGACTCAAAAAATTAAGTCACTAGGACCTGAAAAGTCTTAACTCCATTCTTATGTGGTTCCTCTGAAATTAAGTGGATTAAAGCCCGACTAAGCTCCATTCTTCAATTTTATTCCAGACTTAGTTTAAATATCAATACTATCCTGAAAAATGCACATGTAAATGCAAGAAAAATATGAACAATGCAAAGAAAGCTTTTTTTTTCGAAAAAATGGTGCACATGTGAAAAGAACATTTTCTTTAAAAAACAATTATCTAATTTTGAACTTTTTATGGATTTTTGGAGAAAATGCATATGTAAAAAGAAAGGGTTTTTTTGAATTATGCAAGTTTTTATAGATTTTTAGTTTTGTAGTTTTTTTTTCAAAAAGGAAAAAGGGTTAGTAAAATATATACAAGTATATACAAGAATTTTTTGTTTTTTTGTTTGTGTTTTGTTGTTGTGAAAAGATCCGTCTCTTTAAATTTAGCAAGAAAATAACAGTCATATGGCTCTGATATAGCTTTCTCTGTCTCATCTGCTGCAGGTGGCGATGATGGTCTAGGATCAGAGACCGTCTCAATTTTCACATTGTCACTACGAGAGTGAAAGATGATCTCTCCAGTACCATAATCAACTGATGCTTTGGCTGTTCAAAGGAACGATTGACCTAGTATGATCGAGGTATGGAGTAACGGTACAGGTGTGTCCATATCCATGACAACAAAATCAACAGGGAATTTCATTCCCTACACCATTACAAGATCGGTAGCCTGGACGGGTGGCGCTCACGAGCGGGCGATGGGGGCCTTCTGCAAGGCCTGCGTGGGCTCACGCGGAAGCAGCCTCGATGCGGGCCAACACAGGCTGGTGGCAGTGGCTCGCGACACCTCAATGGCGCAGTGAGGATGGTGGCAGGTGGTGGTGTTGGGCCCCCACGGCAGAGGTGGCTTCCACAGAGGTCTGGCGATCGGGCGAGGGGCACTCCGCCCAGATGGTGGAGGCATTGGTGCGGGGCTGGCAGCAGCGGTCGCTGGAAGTTTTTTTCAATTTATTTTTTTTATTTTCAATTGTAAATAATAATCAGAAAAAAACTTTTTAATTTTTTTTGTAAATTCGAAATAGAGAAATTAAAAACAGAAAATAGAAAATGTACTTTTTTATTTTTGTTATTTTTTAAGATGATCCCGCAAAACAAATGTTAGAGAGAAAGAAAACAATTTTTTTGTCTTTATTTCTAAACAAATGAGGATGCAAGCATGATGACTGGATCCCCAAAACAGAATGCGTGAGCTGGGATCCGATGAAAAATGAGGAATGGATCCGAGTCTCCAGCTACCGTGCGTGGTCGAAATTGAGAGATCGTGCGAGGAAGAAAAGAAAGCGTAGAGATCAAGAAAGTGAGATAAAAAATGACAAATGAATCGTGTCCGTGGCGGATCAAATCATGATGGATTCTAAGATCTAGATAAAAAAATGACAATGAAGGGAAAAATGTGAGAAAATAAAATTACAATTAATCTAGGATAAAACAAGAGAAAATGGATCTCACCTTAGGAGCGGAAAGACCTTCATCACCTTCTCGAATGCCGACTCGCTGTCACCAGATGGCTTGGAGGCTAGGCACCCTTCTGCGACAAGAAGACTCTCGGAGATCGGGCTCCTCTCACCAAAGATTGATCAAGTTGAAAAGAAGGACGAGGAGCCATATTAATAGATAGAATGAAATTTGAATTTTTAAATTTTTGGATGAGGATAAGAGATAAGAGAAAAGAAATTTGAAATGAGATAAAGATAAAAGCAATTAGTGTTTAAAAAATATTTACAAAAATTAACTATTGTTTTGTATTTTCATCGCATTATTTATTTGAAAATTAAATGTGAATTTTTTTTATTTTTTTATAGTTAGTTAAAAAAATTAACTATGTACATATGGTGATGAAAATAAAACCGGTGAGGTCCCCCAAGTGCACCGACACTTGGCGAAACAGACCCCGCAACAAATGAATGTCCGTTTACAATGGTTCAAATGCTAGAAGAATCTCTCTCTCTCTCTCTCTGGTCTCCTTCAATTCTTCTTCTCCTCTTCTCGTGCTATCCTACGGCTTGGTGAAGAATCAAGCCACCTCCGCATCGCTTGGGTGCTTCGGCTCTCCTAGGATCGCCTCCTTCGCTCCGCGGGCCCTCATAAGAAAAAGAAAAGAGAGAATGTGTAAGAAACACAATTATCAAATATAAGCAAAAGGAAATGAAATGAAACATTGAAATATGAACAATGGAGTAAATATGGAAAAAAATATACAAATATATACAACCAAGAATAGCAGGTCAAAAGAGAAACCTAACTACCCTCGTCGTGCCTCCTCGGCAACGGTGTCGTTTTGTTGAGCAGAGGAAATCTTGAGGATTGATAATTATTCGGCCCGACCTGCGCAGGCTCGCGCAAAAGCAGCCACGGCGCGGGCCAACGTGGGCTGGTGGCGGTGGCTCGCAGTGTCGCGGTGGCACGACGAGGATAGTCGAAGTTGGTGGTGCTGGGCTGGTAGCAGCGGCCACTGGAATTTTTTTATTTTTTTTATTTTCAATTATAAACATTAATCAGAAAAAACTTTTTTATTTTTTTTTGTAAATCTGAAATAGAGTAATTAAAAATAGAAAATAGAAAATGTGTTTTATTATTATTATTTTAAGATGATCCTGCAAAACAAATGTTAGAGAGAAAGAAAACAAATATATTTTTTTTGTTTTTTATTTATAAACAAATGAGGATGCAAGCATGATGACTCGATCCTCAAAATCAAAATGGAATGTATGAGCGGGGATCCGACGAAAACTGAGGAATGGATCCGAGTCTCTGGCCACCGTGCGTGGTTAGAGTTGAGAGATCGTGCGAGGTAGAAAAGAACGTGGTAGAGATCGAGAAGATGAGATGAAAAATCGAGTTGGTGGCAGATCAAATCGTGAAGGATTCTGAGATCTAGATACAAAACAATGAAGGAAAAAAATTCGAGAAAATAAAACTACGATTAATCTAGATAAACAAGAGAAATGGATCTAACCTTAGGAGCGGAAAAGACCTTGATCACCTCGACAAATGATGACTCGTTGTCACCGGACGGCTCGGAGGCTAGGCACCCTTCTGCGACAAGAAGACTCTCGGAGATCAGGCTCCTCTCACCAAAGATTGATCAAGTTGAAAAGAGGGATGAGGAGCCATATTAATAGATAGAATGAAATTTGAATTTTTAAATTTTTGGATGAGGATAAGAGATAAGAGAAAAGAAATTTGAAATGAGATAAAGATAGAAGCAATTAGTGTTTAAAAAATATTTACAAAAAAATAACTATTTTTTTGTATTTTCCTCACTTTATTTATTTGAAAATTAAATGTGAATTTTTTTTATTTTTTTATGATAGTTAGTTAAGAAAAATAACTATATACATATGTTATATACATATATGACATTATATACATGGGTAAATAAGCAAATTAGTTTTTTTGTTTTATTTGTTTATTTGTTTTATTTTTTTATTTTTATTTTAAATATATAGTAAATATTTACAAATATTTACAAAATACCATATGTACAAATACATGGGAAAATTGCACAAACCACCCCAGTTAAACTACTTTTCACCCGTAACTCCAGAAATTATGAAATCACAGTCATTTTAAAGATAATTTAATTTAGAATACAATGGAAGTGAGTTTGGTTCAATTTGAATTCATATAATTGGTCATTCAATTATCGCTTAGTGTCTTTTTCCAAGTGTGGTTGCTTTTATTCTGTGCAAGATTTGATTGTGCAATTATTTTAATTATTTTGGACACATGTTTATTTACAACTTTTGTTTTGAAAATTATTTTGTTCGAGGTCAATTTATGTACAAATAAAATAGTGTAGTATACAAATATACACAACATATATTTTTTGGATTTTCTAAATAAAGACCCTATCTCCCCATACTTTATTCCTGGTCGATCAAGTCAAGTCTTGACCTTCTCTCGGGGTTCGGGTCAGCCTGTATCTATTACATACATACAATCTTCCTTGTTTTATTTTCTTTTCTTTTTTTTTCCTTTCTTTCTTACTTTATTTATTTTAGGTTAAAATGGTAAGAAGTGTACAATATTTACACATAGATGCAAGTTAGTAAGAATATGGAGTTAGTGTTATATACAGTTGTTTTATAAGGGATTTTAAGCTAAAATAAATTAATAAAGATGACAAATCACATATTCATCATCCCCCTATGTTTTACCTTTGCTAGCCCCTTAGCAAACACTTATTTGAAAGAATAACTGAATAGAAGAAAAAAGGAAGGAAAAATAAAGAAGTTAGAATAATATTTAGTATTAAACTTTTCTTCATAAAATTCAAGTTTGGAGCTCTGTCAGACCTTTAGATTATGAGTGTGTCTGAACCTTAATGGGAGATGGATTTAAAACCTAACAACCTCTAAGTTCCACAGGACTCCTATTCAGGTCACCTCAATAGTCATGTCAGAAAAAGTCTACATACACAAATTCTTGTAACTATGAATCTTTACTTGTACGGTGTAAGTGAGATATAGCTCCCCATCTCAAGAGTAGCAAATAAATAGCCTCCCTCAACAAGGTAACTCTAGTTCCCCAGTCTTGCAACTCTTTCCTCGAAGGGCGGAGATATTCCCTTCTAAGTTCAATTACAACCAGCTCAAGAAGAGGGGATGGAGAAAAGAATGGACAGTAACCAGTGTAGCTACCTATCCTTGGATGCATGACCAGTGTAGCCAAGTCATCCGCTGCAAGCTTACAAAAATTTGTCTTTGAAGCTCTTATTGTAATTTTTTTATCCTTGTATATACACTCTGGCAGGCATTTTACTTTTCAATCAGGACTATCCACTTTTGGAGACTCTGCATTTTTCCGTACTTTTTTTTGAAAGTATATACAAGGTGCAGCATGTACATAAGGAGTTTTTCCTCTTGAGCCAGTAGACTATCCCTCTTTTGAAGCATTATTGCAACCCCACAGCATCCTGTCTTTAGACCTCAACATCGCTAGACCAGGTTGAGACGCACTTCCTTCCCTAGAGGAAGATGAGAGGTTCCTCCTAGATGTACTACCCTCGTATGCTACCCCAAGCCAAAAGATTCTGCCTCATCACAACCTCGTCCATGAAGAGCTACGTGTAAAGTGCTTGTCCAAGATAAGACACGGTCTGAAAGGATCATGCATGTGTTGTTAAATGTTCTACTTTGACTAATCAAGATAACATGTGAACATAGTCTTATAGACTCAAAGAATTAAGTCACTAGGACCTAAAAAGTCTTAACTCCATTTCTTATAAGGTTCCTCTGAAGTTAAGTGGATTAAGGCCCAACTAAGCTCCATTCTTCAATTTTATTCCAGACTTAGTTTAAATGTCAATACTATCCTAAAAAATGCACATGCAAATGCAAGAAAATATGAATAATGCAAAGAAAGTTTTTTTTTTGAAAAAATGATGCACATGTGAAAAGAACACTTTTTTAAAACAATTTTCTAATTTTGAACTTTTTTATGGATTTTTGGAGAAAAATGCCGATGTAAAAGAAAGGGTTTTTTAATTATGAAAGTTTTTATAGATTTTTGGTTTTGTAGTTTTTTTTAAAAAAAAAAGTAAAAATGTTTAGTAAAATTTATACAGGTATATACAAGAATTGTTGTTGTTTATTTTTTTGTTAGTTTTTTTGTTTTGTTTTGTTTTGTTTTGTTTTGTTTATTTTTTTACACATGGATTTTACAAAATTATATACATATCCCCCAATATAATTATCTTAAAAAGTACGAGTTATATCTAAAATATATATACAATATATACGACACCCCCCATACTAGCTCAAACTATGACCTCATAGTGATCCGAGAGCGGCAAAGGAAGACATAACTCATGCTAAGTATAGAAAAGTGAAAAGACTCCTATGCTAAAACGACTCAAAGAAAAGATAAAAAGAAGAGAAGTTGGTGATCCCCCCTATAATTAGGATTAAGTAATCCTAAGTATAGTAGATTGTACAAAAGGGAAAAACTGATGCAGAGAATGTACATACTCAAAAATAATAAAAAATGATATGAATAACATCACCCCCTATACTTAGGGTAGAGTATCCCTAATTATAGGCAACAATATGAGTGATGAACAAGACGAATATGAACAACACAAATCATTCACCCCCCATACTTAGGATAAAGCACATCCTAAGTATAGCATATACACATACACAGACAGAAAAGGGGTGAATGGTAAAATGGAAGAAGAAAGAGTGAAATGAAAGGATATACAAGAGGAGTGGATGTACAAAGGTCATGAAGGTCGAAAGCGTACCTTCTTATGGGACCGCTGAGGAATGGATCTGACAAGGTGTAGGTCGATATTGGGATCATCATTAGACATAAACTGAGTAGGATCGACCAAGAATGTATCCTCAGCGGTTTCAGATTGTGCAGGCCTAAAGCGATTAGTGGAAGCAGTATGGTCATGTCTGGCCCGAGAAGTCTCACAAATATCAAAGTAAAATGGCTCGAATTCATTATCCAAAAAAGTAAGATCAATTCCAGCCTGGCGAGCCTCTCCTAGATCATTATCTTTATCAAAAGGCTCAAATTCCTTTATAAAAGTAATCAAATCAAATTCAGCTTTATCAGTCTCAGCTAAATCAAGGTGAATAGGAACAGACTTATCAGTGGAGTAGTCAAATCATGTCCGCCATGTCTAGTCTTAGAGTCTGCCTTCCGCTCTAGGGTGTCTATCGTGTAAATCCCATGGATGTCATCAATGCATCGCCACGTACCAGAAGGGGGAATTCCAAGGTCTATGCTTTCTGAGTCTTCCTCCTTGAAGAGGAATTCTTGGGTTTCATTATCATCCAACATACAACAAGAATCTCCGATATTATCATTAAGGTCAAGGTCCTTGGGGTAGGCTAATGAAGGCACACTCTCATGGGATGCAGGTCTCTGGTCAGTAATGGGTGTAGTGATCAACATATCGCTATCTACATCAGAATGGAAGCGAATCTCTCCTGAACCATAATCAATAACGGCTCCCGCAGAGGCGAGGAAAGGTCGTCTCAGGATGATTGGAGGGTGCTCCACAGAGGTAGAGGTCTCCATGGCCAATACGACAAAATCAGAAGTGAATTTCATGCCCTTAATAAGAATGATAGCATTTTCTATAATACCCTTTGGCCTCTTAATAAATCCATCAGCAAATTGAACTATCATCCTGTTTTTCTTGAGAGGCCCAAGATGGAGAGATTGTCCCATAGAGATGGGTAATATATTGATTAACGAACCACCGTCAAGGAGAGTGTTATCACAAGAATAGTCAGATATGGAGCAACTCACAAGAGGTGTGGCAGTGTTCCCTTTCTTAAAATAATGACGGTGAGAGATGGCGTAGGCAGTGGCCATGGTCAAGATGTGATGCTCAGATCTTCTCCTTCGCTTTCTCTTCTTGTGTTGAGGAGTAGATAAATCTATCATGGCCTGATGAAGTGGGGATTTAATGATCTCATGAATGGTGGCCATCACTTCAGGTTCAATCAACATTTTTTTGAATTTTTGGACCTCCTCCATATAAGGGAGGAGATCGGAATCAGCATGTACATGAGGATTGCCAAGAGCACTCTGTATAGTGGAATCCTCAGGGTTAAGGTTGGGACATAGTTGTGTGGGTATATATTTTGGCATGGGTGCCCTCTCTTCACAAAGTGAATCAATAATGTGCCTCCCAGAATCCTTTTGGATTTTTAAAATTTTCTAATTTTTTGTATTTTGGGTGATTGCAAGCTTTCATGATTATCCTCAAGTTATTCCATATCCTCAAATAGTGGAGCAGCGTTCTAGCTCTCATTTATGTTTAATAGATTTCTAATCCTCGAATTCATATGCTCCATCATATGCTTCAGGGGTCTCAAGTGTGGACGCCATGAAAGGTGACTCCAAAATCACAGGGTCGGGTGAGTGGAATGAGGGTGGGTTAAAATCATCATCCGATTCCTGAAATAATGGGTTAGGCGGATATTCACATAAATCAGGAGGAAAATCCTCCTGGAAAAAGGAAGGTGGATCGGTTGGAGGGTACGAGGGATCCGCAAAGATCGGATTAAAATAACTCCAGTCAACCATCTCCGAACCAAAAGAGGGGATCAGGAGAGCCTGAGGGTCAAGTCAAAAGATGTGAAGAAAAAGGCGCAAATGCATAGAAGGATCTAGTATACACATAAGCAATCAAACACAATACAAACCCCCAGTTCACCAACTCAACTCAATGTGACGGTCGTGAAGGTTCGGTCAATTTTCTTGTCAATTTTAGAGTTTGGTGAGAACATAATCTATCAGAGCGGCTAAAGCGAGCCGTTAGGAACCCAATGCTCTCAAGAGACTAGCCTAATCCCAAAGTTAGATCTTTTCCCAACCAGTATGAGTTACGGACCGTTTACTGGCTACCCGATCAATTCAATCTGTTAAGGACGTCACGGGCCGCTTTACCGGCTACCAGAGAGATCCTCATTGAAGAACGACCAACCCAAGATAGTAGTCTGAAAAGAGTTCGAGCGTTGTTCTATCCTAATGTGCGGGTCACTCTCTCGCTACATAGAAACCAAACAATGAGGGGGTTACTCTCCCCAAAACAATGATTTTTCCTTGTGTTTATTTTAGGGTCGAGTTTTCTTTAGCAGTCCCGTATTTTAGGCAGTTGTCACTTGGTTAAAATATTTTCAAAGAATCACCTACCGAGTGTCCAATTTCCTTTTTAACTTATGTGAGTTAAAATAAGGAAGGAGATCGGAAAATGCCAATGTGCGATTAAAAACAATGATGCATGCAGGGGTTAGAGATGTGTACCTTGTCGCCAGCACTCTACATGCAAGTGATCCGTGCAGAGTTGAAATACAGAAAAATAAACTAACCTATATGATGCAAGTGAACCATCCTAGATGATAGCTTCTATTAACGGGCAAGAACAAGCTAATTTGACTAAGTCCAAATTACACTCTACTCTATAGGTACAGAAATTCTTGTTTAGGGTGTTTGGACGTAATTAATTACCTGGCTCAAGAAAATTCAATAAAGCAATCATTAGGTAGCTCACGAAATCCGCATGAAACAAAGGAAAATAAGGAGATAAAAACAAAACTGGTGAGGTCCCCCATGTGCACCGGCACTTGGCGAAACAGACCCCACAACAAATGAATGTCCATTTACAATGGTTCAAATGCTAGAAAAATCCTCTCCTCTCTCTCTCTCTCTATTTTGGTCTCCTTCAATTCTTCTTCTCCTTTTCTCACGCTATCCTGCGGGTTGGTGAAGAATCAAGCCACCTCTGCGTCGCTTGGGTGCTTCGGCTCTCCTAGGATCGCCTCCTTCGCTCCACGGGCCTTTGCAAGAAAAAGAAAAGAGAGAATGTGTAAGAAACGCAATTATCAAATATAAGCAGAAGAAAGTGAAATGAACCAGTGAATATGACCAATGGAGTGAATGTGGAAAAATGTACACAAATATATACAACCAAGAATAGCAGGTCCCAAGAGAAACCTAACTACCTTCAACGTGCCTCCCCGGCAACAGCACCATTTTGTTGACCTGGATCTCGAGGATTGATAATTATTAATGGATATGAAAGTTGTTGTTATCCCCAAAAAATCACATTTCAAACAAACATTTTTTTCTTCTTTCACTGCAAAATAATTATAGAAAATAATGTGGAGCACGTGAAATTTTTACTACTTATTTACCTGTATAGCGGACAGGATCGAACTCAGGGAGGCTACAATTCCCGAGGGTTATTCAAATAATCGATGAAAAATCAATTAAGAGAAAAAGCAGGAATCTCAAAGGCAGACTATTCTTGGTTTTTGTGGATTTTTATCTTTTTTTTATTTTTTAGTTTTTTATATCTATTTTTTATTTTCTGATTTTCAAATTTTTAGTGATTTTTAATTTGGTAATTTTTTAATTTTCAAATAAAGAACAATATGCACAAGATAAGAAATACACACACACCAAACTCTTTTTGTATTTTTAAAATTATATCAAAAATACTCAGGAAAATTCAGAGAAAATATTTTTGGGTTTTAAATATTTTGAAATATTTTTTGGAATTTTTGTACAATTTTCAGATGTTTTTGAATTTTTTTTAAAAAACAAACAGTAGTAAAAATGATAAACATTGCATAGCCTGGAGTAATTTGCAACTTAAAATTATTTTAATGCCAAAACTCTTGGCAACTATTTTTATGATGACTTACAGGAAAATATCTACAAACAGGAACCGAATCATGATTTTTGGATTTTTGTTGAATTTTTTATGATTTTTATAAAATTTTTTGATATTTTTCATTTTTTTGGGTTTTGAAAAAAATTAAAACACGAAATTTAGACAGAAATTAAAAGACAATAAAATAAAACTAGTCTAATTTTTTGGAATTTTTAGACTAATATTCAAATTTTATGGATTTTTCAATTTCATGTAGAGAAAAAGACATTGTTTCTGATTTTTTAATAATATTAAATGAATTTAAAATACAATGAAAAATGTATGCTAAAAAGATAAGCACGTCAGAAGCATATCATGTTTTTTGAGAGATTTATTGACCAGCAAATAGATTTATTTCAATGAAGAGAGATTGCAACTTAAAGTCTGTAAAATAGGGTCTGTAATGCAAATAGTTAGTGTTTTTGCATTAAATAAATAAAATAAATAAATATAAGGTAAAAAGTGCAATTTACCCAATTAGGCGTGCGAAACACGTAATTTGTACTTGAACAACGTCTCTTTTGTAATTTCAGAAATAGAGGGGGCGAAACTGCATTTTTTCAAAAAATTATTTAAAACCCCCTCCTAGGGTTTATTGTTCTGTTCGTTCTTCACTTCCTCAAGCCACATGGGCGCCACCCCTGCGTGTCTTCTTTGTCTCCCAAGCCGTGGAAGGCGGTTGCCGCCTAGCGGTTTGCGCTGCTAGGAAGTCGGCCAGAGGTGGATGTTGGACGAAGGCGATGAGGAGTGGCGGTTCTGGGCGACTGTCTGCGTCTCGCGGGTAGATGGAAGCTCTGGAGTCAGGTGGTGCGGCCGGTGGGTTCATGTGTAGGTCTTCGAATGGAGGTGCTCGCGATTGTTGGGCTCGGGTTGCTGTCCCCTGGCAATGGCGGCCGACGAGGAGCGGAGGCACGGGCGACGGTCTGAGTCGCACGGGCAGATGGGAGCTCTGGAGTCAGGTGGCGCGGCCGGTGGGTTCGTGCGTAGGTCTTCGATGGAGGTGCTCGCGATTGCTGAGCTCAGGTGGCTATCCCCTGGTCATGCCAATGGTGCGTTGGCCGAGGCAGGCGGAGCTCAGATGGGCGGCGACAGATGCCGCTTGCCTCTTTTTTTTAACTTTTTTATTATTTTTTACAAAAAAAGCAGAAATGAAATAAAACTAAAACTTTTTTTTCAATTTTCTAATAGAAACTGTAACAGAAGAATTTTTTAAAATTTATCGATTTATTGTTTTTTTTTAGTTTTCCCTACAAAACAAATGTTAGAAGGAAAGAAATAAATTATTTTTTGTATTTTTTTATTTATAAAAAAGTAGGACACGAGCATGATGACTCGATCCTAAAATCATACAGAAGATGTGAATGTGTGCGGTTCCGAGGGGTATGGTGGATGGAACCGGATCTCCGACCATCGTGCGTGGTCGGAGGTGAGAGATCGTGTGAGGTAAAAATGAACGCGTAGAGATCGAGAAAGTGAGATGAAATATCGAGTTGGTGTCGAATCAAATCGTGATGGATTTTAAGATCTAAATAAAAAAATAACAACAAAGAACAAATGCGAGAAAATAAAACTATGATTAACCTAAGATAAAAATAAGAGAAGAAAAATGTGGATCTCACCTTAGGAGCAGAAAAGACCTTGATCACATCGACGAAGGTCGATGCGCTGTCACTGGACGGCTCGGAGGCTAGGCACCCTTCGGCAACAAGAAGACCCTCGGAGATCGGACTCCTCTCACCAAAGATTGATCAAGTTGAAAAGAGGGACGATGAGCCATATTAATATATAGAATGAAATTTTAAATTTAAATTTTTGGATGAGGATAAGAGATAAGAGAAAAGAAATTTGAGATGAGATAAAGATAAAAGCAATTAGTGTTTAGAAAATATTTACAAAAATTTACTACTTTTTGTATCATCATCACCTTATTTATTTGAAAATTAAATGTGATTTTTTTATTTTTTTTGTGATAGTTAGTTAAGAAAATTAACTATATACATATGATATATACATTTATGAGATTATATACATGGGTAAATAAGCAAATTAGTTTTTTTATTTTAAGATTTTTTTTATTTTTTTATTTTTTTTATTTTTTTTATTTTTATTTTAAATACTTTGTAAAAATATTTACAAATATTTACAAAATACAATATATACAAATACATGGTAAAATTGCATAAAGCACCCTAGAAAACCAACTTTTCACCCATAACTCCAAAAATTATTGAAATCACAACAATTTTAAAGATAATTTAATTTAGAATACAATGGAAGTGAGTTTGGTTCAATTTGAATTCATATGGAGCAGAAATTGTCCATTCAATTATCGCTTAGTGGCTTTTTTCCAACTATGGTTGCTTTTATTTTTTACAAGATTTGATTGTGCAATTATTTTTATTATTTAAGACACAATTTTATTTACAACTTTTGTTTTGTAAATTATTTTGTTTGAGGTCAATTTATGTACAAATAAAATAGTGCAGTATACAAATATACATAGCACACAAATTTTTTTGGATTTTCTGAATAAAGACCCTATCTCCCCCTACTTTATTCCTAGTCGATTAGGTCAAGTCTTGACCTTCTCTCAGGGTTCGAGTCAGCCTGTATGTATTACATATATACAGTCTTCCTTTTTTTATTTCCTTTTCTTTATTTTTCCTTCCTTTCTTTCTTTATTTATTTTAAGTTAAAATGGTAAGAAGTGTACAATATTTACATACCGATGCAAGTTAGTAAGAATATGTAGTTTGTGTTATATACAGGTGTTTTATAAGGGATTTTAAGCTAAAATAAATGAATAAAGATGACGAATCGCAGATTCATCACCTGGATTTCCAAAGTATTGATGCTTCTATCGTACGTGATCGAGTAGGGCCCTGCCATTGATGGTGTTCCTGCCTTGTGTGGAACATTGACTTGGTCCAAAGTTCTGAGCCTAGGCCACACCCTTACAGGTGTGTTTGTCTCATCTATTTATGTCTGTGTAGGTCCTTACATGCTCACAGGTGATTTTGTTGCGAGCAAGTTTCGAAGTATGGTTTCGTCTATCGACTTCCTCCCTCTTATTCTTTGACTGAGTAGGGATCTAGGAAGGGTTACAAGGACCTCAAAAAGTGCAGAATGCAAGTTAAAAAGAAGGAGGACAAGTATGAGATACTTTTCTGGCAGTACTCTCGCTCCTATACGGTTAGCGTACTAAGGATTTGTTAAAAGATATGCCTGAAATAACAATTTCAAAAATAAAAAGATAAAATATCTGATCCTTTATGGCTTCACATTGTGTTGAGTTGGTGAATCCAATTTTGTATTGTGTTTGTATGGATCTAGATTAAGGTTCAAAGATCAAGTCCTGCACACCTACACAAATTTTGTTATATGTGTGTCTTTTCTTTGACACCCTTCTCATTTCGAGCCTTTCTACTATTTTACACTCCTCTTTATTCCCTGTTCACCATCGTATATTTCTTCCAACATCGATCCTCTCTTGCTTCATAATGTCGATCCATGGATGGTTTAGTCGTGATTTTGCTGACACCTACATCGATTCCATGGACTTGGCATCGTCAATAATTCAAGGTGATTCTCGAGAACCCTGTTTAAACCTTGCGAACTGATCTCTAGATTCCTCGTCTTCTTTCCACTTTACTTCATCTTTTAATAAAATGGGATCACTCTTGTCCCACTTCCGCCCTTTACGAATGGAGGTCATTTAAGTCTACATCTTTTACTCCATTCAAAACCATATGGGGTTGTCCTTAATCTCAGATTCATCAAGGCAACTGGAATTTAATTTCAAGTGGTATGATTGGGATTCTCTTACATTGTAGATGAAAGCCAATACCAATCCTGGATCCCAACATAGAGTTCATCTCTTCATACTCAGACCTTGAAATGGCTCCTCAACGAAAGGGAAAGGGGCAACAGCCACCCCAGTCAGAGCAGGGCCAAGTGCCTGTCCAAAACTCGATGAACGCTCAGTTGCTGGCTTCCATCCAAGACATACAACATCAACTGATAAAACAAGCTCTCGAACAGACTGTGTTTCAAGATATGTTGAATGACTTGAGGAACAAACCCAGAGGAGGAGGAGGAGGAAGAAATGAAGGTCCACCCCATGAAGATCAAGAAGAGGAAGAAGACCCAGGGAATGGGAATCACAAACCAACACTGAAGGAAACATACAATCATGGAGACAACTAGATGACTGAGTGGATTTGCATCCCATCGGTGCACGCTCAAATTGAGCAAAAACCTCAGTTCATTGCACGTCTACTCTCATTCCACGAGAATACCAATGAGGAGCCCTACATTCACCTGCAACATTTCCCTCGCATCTGCAGAACCACCCACTACTCTAATAGGTGTAGTCAACATGACTGCATTCCCCTTCAGATTACAAGACAAGGCCCTATACTAGGTCAATCATTTGGGAAAGGTTGTGATGGGATGGGAGGAACTAAAATCTTTGTTCCTTCACAAGTATTACCCTCTCGGGCATCTCAACCAGATGTGATCCATGATTAGAAACTTCACTCAGGCTACTCATGAGTCAATTCATGAAGTGTGGATGCAATTTACTGAGCAGCAGGAGAAGTTCCCCCACCACGATATACCGAAGATCAATTTGGTCCAACACTTCTTTGGGGGAATGGATGTAGAGAGCCAAAGATTAGTTGGCGTGCCTATATTGGATCCCACTTTAACAAGGATGAAGATGTGGTATGGCAGATCTTCGAAGAAATGGACGAAGGAGAGGCCACCCTCTCTTCATCACGTGCTTATCAGAAATATCCTCAGGTCCTCCACAAGAAAGTCCACACAATAGTGTCCTATGAGGCAAAGAGAGATGGGAGCTCCAACCTCAGCATCATTGGAGGTCATCTCTCCAAGGTTGACACTATCGAGAAGCAATCACAGGATCTAGAGAAGCTCGTTGTGATCGAGTAGAGGGCAAGAAATTTAGATAAACTAGATTAAATCACCAAGCAGTTGGAGCTTCTGGTGAGTACCATTAGCTCATGCCAGTCGGCGACACCAACGTTAGAGACTCCTGCTGAGAAGAAGGATGTATCAGCACCTCCACAACAGTCGGTGATCCATCACATATACTACGTGCAGGCACCCGAGAAGGCCCCTCCATAGCAAAATATGGTGGTCTACCATCCAGACTACCTATCATCTTCTGATCCAGCATTCCTGCCACCACCTTTGATTCAAGAAGTCAACAGTGTCTGGAGCAATGACGCGCAACTGGCCGGTCCTGTTGGATAACCCCAGGGCCAACCACCAGCCAACCAGCCTTACCACAACATCAGGGTGGTCGCTTTGCACAGTCCTACCAACCTCAACCTCAGTATCAGCAACACCAGTCTTCATAGTATCACAATAATTGGAGACAGTCTCAACAGTACATGTAGTCGCAGTACTGTCTGCACCAGCAGTACCACCAGTATGCGACTACACCTTAGCATCAATATCCTTCTCCTCCTCCATACCAACAGTATCAGCTTCCTCCTCCTCAGCAACACTATCAACAGTCCCAACCTCAGTCTCCCAACTAGCAATCATAGCGTGGTTAGCACACTGAACCTTTAGAGGCAGTTCTTGTGAGCTCGAGCCTTGATTACTTGGCGCGATTAATAAAGGGTCTTGCAAAGATGACAAGAAAGCTAGATGACCTAACGGCCACCAAAACTCCTATTATGGCCCAGGTCGAAGCTAATCTCAACAATTTCAAGAGAAAAGAGCAGGTAGAATGTGATGTCCAATCTGTGCCTGTAGAGTCAGATGATTATGATTTTACTTTATCTAATGTAGTTACTCTTAGAATAGGTAGGACCTTGCCTCTGTCTGCCGCAATCAAAGGGAAGAATAAAGCTTTGTTAGGTGAATCGTCATCTTCTGCATCAGTCGTGCCAGCTACAAGTTCGAGTGAGGAAGAAGGAGGAGGAGCCATGCTAGCTGTCAGTCATCATCATCTCCACCAGTAAAAAGAACAAAAAACTTAGAAAAAACAAAAGATCAAAAAGAAGATCACAATCAACATGAAGCCATGCTAGCCATGGAGGGGCTATCACCAGCCGTCGATCCAACGCCAGCCAACGAAATGGAGACTACAGTTTTTGCACGTCCACCAGCAACAGTACCGACATTTCTAGAATGTACACCTTTTTGCAGTCCGGATGTACATAATACTATGGACAAAAATATTGTTGTAAATAAGAACAATGCTTTTGATTTCAGTTCTGTAATATTCCCTTTCCTGACGTAATAGAAAAATTCAAAAAATTTGCAAAAAGAAAGTACATTGTTTGATCCAATAGTTGTGGATATTCTTAAAAATATTACTGTTGAGTTACCTTTAATGCAAGCCATGGAATACATGCCTACTGTGAAGAAGGGCTTGAAGGAAGTGTGTATAAACAAGCGTCGGTCAAACCACAATAATAGACGCCAACAAGTTGAGAAGCACATCCTTAAGATGGCTACAGTTGCAGGCATCTACAATCTTCCTCAGAAAAAGTCAGACAAGGAGCACTTTTATTAGATGTGATATTCTTGACCAAGTCTTCGAGTAGACCCTGCTTGACAGTGACTCTTCCATCAACCTCCTGCCCTCATCGTTACTGCAAGAATTCGGGTTGGGTCAATTGAAGCTGAGATGCATGATCCTTCAATTTGGCCATTCTTATGAACTGTAGAGGCTGTGGTTGACAATGAGTCTGGGAATATCACGTTCATCTCAAGCAACCACAGAGTTATCCTTAACATGGTTAGTGAGCCGAAAGTCTTATACGATGAAAGTCATGCAGCACGGCCTGAAACAGACTGTGATTTTATTGCACAAATCAGAGACACAAAACCCTCTTTGAATGACATGTGGACCATGGAAATCCTCTCTTATGAGGAAGAATTGGAAAGCACAATCGACTCGATCTTCGATGTGACCTGGGAGACATAATCCAATTGGTTAATGCCTCTATTTGATTTGAAGATCCATGCCAATACGAACATGATGAGTTCATTGCAGATCTATTCAACATGATGTTAGTGTAACAACAAGTTACTGAGGTGAGCAACACCTCCAAAGGCATGACATATCATCCACCTACCAACACGGTTTTCGAAGTGAACTAGAAGCATGCCAGATTAGAACCAGAATTATAGCCACTTCTAGAAGGACTTAAGTATGCCTTCCTTGCAGGTAAAGAGAATATATGTCTGGTAATCATCAATAGTAGGCTGACCAAGGATTAAGAATCTCGACTTCTTGAGGTTCTAGAGAAAAATCGCAAGGCACTTGGTTGGGACGTATCAGACCTATGCGGGATAAATCCTACTCTGTGCTCACACCATATTTACTTAGAAGAAGATGCCAAGCCATCTCGAGAGCTTCAAAGAATACTGAACCCAAATTTACAGGATGTAGTCATGAAAGAAATCACGAAATGGTGTGACACATGCTTCATTTATCCCATCTCTGACTAAAAATGGGTGAGCCTTCTGCATGTAGTTCCAAAGAAATCCAAGCTCATCATTTTTACAAATGACATAGAAGAGGAGATTTCTACTTGGGTCTGACTTCTTGGCGCGTATGTGTTGACTACTGCCACCTCAATGCAACAACAAAGAAGGACCACTTTCCCTTGCCCTTCATCGATCAAGTTCTGGAGAGATTATCCGGCAAGGAGTTCTTCTGCTTTCTGGATGGGTACTCTGGGTACAAGCAAGTGACAATCGCCCTAGAGGACCAAGGGAAAACTACCTTCACTTGCCTATTTGGCATGTACGCCTTCAGAAGAATGCTCTTTGATATGTGCAATCACCTGCCACATTCTAGATATGCATGCTTGCAGTTTTTACTGATATGGTTGGCAGTTTTCTCAAGGTGTTCATGGACGACTTTTCTGTCTATGTTGACAGCTTCGACTCTTGTTTTGAACACCTAGACTGAGTACTTCAGAAATGTCGTAAAGTTAATCTTGTGTTATCTTGGGAAAAGATCAACTTCATGGTCACATAAGGGATTGTGCTGGGTCACGTCGTCTCCAAACGTGGCACAGAATCAACCCGGCAAAGATGGATGTGATTGTCAATCTAGAGCCACCTCAGACTGTCATAAATGTGAGTTCATTCCTGGGGCATGTGGGTTTCTATATAATATTCATCAGAGATTTCAGCTGCATCGCTCGACCTCTAATAGAATTGTTGTGCAAGGATACTGAGTTTAATGTTGATTATCAGGTTCTCCTTTCATTTAATCAACTGAAGGAGCTAAGCACTTAGGATCCCATCCTATAGCCACCATATTGGTCTCTCCCTTTTGAGATCATGACGAATGCATCAGACTTTGCAGTTGGGACTGTTTTAGGACAAATGAAAGACAATGCGCCCTATACCATTTCATGACTACAGCAAAATGCTAGATGAAGCTTTGAGGAATTACACTGTCATAGAGAAAGAATTGCTCCATTGAGAAGTTCAGATCCTATCTGCTTGGATCTAAAGTCACCATCTACACTGACCACTATGTTATCCGGTACTTACAACAGAAGAAGGATGCCAAGCCTAGACTAATCAGGTGGATGCTTTTCCTCCAGAAGTTCGATTTGGAGATCAAAGACAAGACTAGAGTCCAGAATGTAGTAGCAGATCACCTCTCCAGAATTGAACAACAAGAGACTCCATTGAGCAGTGCACCCATCACAGTCACCTTTCCTGATGAGTCGATTCTTGTTGTGGATTCACTCTCTTTATATGCCAATATTGTGAACCACCTTGTTTCCGGTGTAGTCCCACAAGATTGGACGAAAATCAAGAAGGACAAATTCCTGCCCACTATACATTTCTACTAATGGGAAGACCCACTCCTATTTAGGGAACGAGCAGATTGCATTTGGTGAAGGTGTATCCCTCATGAGGAGCATCATAGTATCCTCGAGCATTACCATTCACTCGAATCTGGTGGACACCATTCTGGAGATAGAACGCCAGCAAAAGTATTGCAGTGTGGCCTTTTGTGGCCAACACTATTTAAGGATGCCGCATCATTTGTGAAGTACCGCACTGACTGTCAAAGATTGGGAGGCATCCTTACAGTTAGAGATTCTATGCCGCTGAAGTTCATTCAGGTTTCAGATGTATTCGATGCATGGGGCATTATTTTCATGGGACCCTTTCCCAACAGTCAGGTATTTGAGGACGTCCTTCTGGTCGTTGACTACATGAGTCGCTGGGTTTAATCTATTCCTACTTGATCCACTAACAGTCGCACTATGTGCTGATTTCTGACATCTCGCGGTTCGGGATTCTGAAGATATTGATATCATATGGAGGTAGTCACTTCATTGACAGAGAGGTCAAGATATTAACGAAGGAGTACAACATCGACCACCGAGTCGCGCCTCCTTATCATCCGCAGACCAATGGCATGGTAGAATTATCAAACAGAGAAATCAAGATGATATTGCATAAGCTTGTGAAGCTGGACAGAAAGAATTGGTCCTAACTTTTGGACTCTATCTTTTGGGCATAGATAACCGCTTACAAGTCTCCCTTGGGCATGTTACCCTATCGTCTCGTGTATGGAATGCCATGCCATCTTCCCGTGGAACTAATCCACACATCATTATGGGAAATCAATATCTGCAACCTGGACTCATAAAAAGTGGTCAGAAAAGAAAAGAGGATCTGAACAAGTTCCTAGAATTCCGAGACTATGCGTATGATAGCACCTTGATGTACAAGGAGAAGGTTAAACACTGGCATGACTGACACATCAGACGAAAGTCCTTCAAAACATGACAGAAAGTGCATCTATTTGACGTAAAGTTGCAGATATTCCTGAGCAAATTAAAGAGTAAATGGACGGGGCCATTCAGAGTGCAAGAAGTGCATGACAATAGAAGCATCATGATATCAGATTTGTCACCTAACGCACATCCATTCATCGTCAACAGTCAGCTGTTGAAGCCCTACCATCAGCATGACACTTTCTTGGTCCTTGTCGATTCGGTTCATGTGATATGCAATGAAGAAGCATCCACAACCTCAGCAACATCAAAAGATTCAGATAATGTCCCTCAAAACTCTTTCTCAAATTTTTCTTATTTTCTTATTTTTCCTCTTTTCTATTTTTCAGATGTGTGTTCTATTTTCTAATTTGTTTTCCTCACTCATTGCTTCTATGCTTAGGATATACTTCATCCTAAGTATAGGGGGGAGAGTGACTTCTTATGTTCATTCTTTGTCCCATCGCATGTTTCCTCTTTTGTTGATACTCCTGTCTATAATTAGGGATATTTTACCCTAAGTATAGGGGGAGACAGGATGAATCATTGACCTTCTTCATTCCTACCCTCGACCCTCCCTGCTTGTGCACAGTCTATTATACTTAGGATTATATGATCCTAAGTATGGGGGAATGGTCGACTTCACTATCTTTCTTCATTTATTATTTAGTCGTTGTAGGATAGGCTTCTCTATACTCAATACGAGTTCTATCATTTCTTTTCTCTTCGATCTATGAGGAGATAGCTTAAGCTAAGTATAGGGTCATATATATGTTATATATACTTTATCCATAACTCAGACTTTCATATTTCAATAAGTATGGCTAAAATACAATTAATTAAGTGGAAAGAACATACTTGTATAAAATTCATTAAAATTCTTTGTATATACTGATTAATAAATCGGATAAAAATGTTTTCCAAAATGTTTGAAAAATGGTTTGGAAAAATCTTTTGAAAACTATTTGGAAAATATTTTGTAAAATGTTTTCAAACTTTGTAAAAAGATTTTGTTTGCAAAAAATTATATTCTTTGTTTAAAATAAAATGTTTTGAAAATCTAATTGCTAATTGTTTGGAAAATGGTTGCAAAATAGCTTAAAAAATTTATACATACTATTTGAAAAATCTTTGTAAAATGATTTTCAAAATTTTGTAAAAATTATTTGTCAAATTAGTTTGTAAAATTGAGTATCTAAATTTTTGCAAAAATCTTTTCAATTATTTTTACTATGTACATAATTCGAACAAATAAAGATTATGTTAACAAGCTCGGGTCTTCAAGCCATCCAGGCCCCTATCGATGGGGTTTGGATTCATTTAATGGGTCTCCCCGCTGCGGATCGTCATGAAGAAGCATTTCCCCATCGCAACAACGAGCGAGGAGATCTGAAGCACCAGATCTGATCAATCAAAGGAGTGGGGGAGCTCAGTTCTTCCCAATTCATCCATCGAGCTTCTCCGTCATTTGATCAAGAGCTGCATTCCAAATGCAGCAGGTGGCGTCTGATCTTGCGAGCCTCAACTGCCAGATCTCTGCTCGAGGTCTAATCTCAGCCGTCATCGCCGAACTGTCATAGTGCACTATGGAGCCGCCACGTGTCCAAGTGAAGAGATCTAAGCTGTCGACCTGCACAAAGAGGGGTAATTTGCACTAAACCCCCGCCATTTTTTATTATTTCCTTTTAGTATTTAAAATATAATCTAGAGTGTAAATAAAATTGTATAATTTACATTAATGTCCCTATAGTTTCCTAATATTGCATCCATTTCTACGCCAGCTCAATTCACGTGGCTAGCCACGTGAGTTGGGCATTTTACGGTGTACCCCTCCATTTTTGCATTTTTATTTTTAATACATGAAATTGTATATTCAGTGTATAATTTTGTGGAAAATTTGCACAGAGGACTAGGACTCTTGTATATTTGCAAAATGGCCCTTCTAGGGCAGTTTTAATTTAGTTATTTTATGGAAAATTGCATGTATACCCGTGGGTCTTATGAAGTGGTTTTGAAATGCATGTATACTTTATTTTAATTACAAATAGGTCCCTACTAGAACATTAAATGTTATTACTTGTTTATTTTTTGTTAAAAATGCCTATTGTTTGTATTTGATTTTAGAAAAATACACATAAAAGCTTGGGATGACATATTTTCAGGATCTGATTTTTAATTGGCATTTTTAGGCTTTTATCTATTTATTTAAATTCAAACAATGAGCATTAATTCTTTGTTGATCTATAAAATGTCAAAAAATATTAAAATAGCTCTAAAAATTACAAAAAAAATTAAATATTATTTATTATTACATATATTAATTGCATACTAAAAATCCCTAAAAATAGAAAAGACTAAAAATTAAAGAGCTCCAAAATACAGTAAAAAATTAAAAAATCATCAAAAATTCCAAAAACATTCTTATTTCAGAGGGAGAATGCATTAAACTTAATCAACCATTAATAAGTAATCCAAATGTAAGGGGCTTTGGTCTGGGGGATGCTGAAATAGGTCTTCGAGATCCATTATGTGTCCAAGGTCTTTTATTCTTCTTCGTATCCATTATTTTGGCACAAATATTTTTGGTTCTTAATAAGAAACAATTTGAAAAGGTTCAATTGTATGAAATGAATTTCTTGATCCGGGAATGCCATCAAGTTGGTAAAAAAGGGTTGAATCGAGTTTTTTTTCTTGATCCATACAAGATGTACAATCAACAAACAAAAAAATTAAGTATTTATTTTGTCTCTAAATTTTCTCTATACTATTATATTTGTATTAAAATTGATTTGAATAATTTTTGACTCTCTTTTCTATTTTCAACCTTCAAATCAATTCAGCCTATTTAATCCCTAATTTGGGTTGTTTTTTATTTTAAAAATACCTAAAAATAAGCAAAAAAATCTAAAAAAATCATAAAAACATGAGAAAAATATAAAAGCCTAAAAATTATTATCTGTATATAAATATATCTTTATTCTATTTTCAAACAAATCAAAAAGGAATTAAAATTTTGTAATATATATAGAGCTTGTTTATCTTTAATTGTTTCTTTCTCTTTCATATCCCTACTTATATATATATATATTACTAATATATTTTATTATTATTAAATTATCTATATAAATATATTTACTATTACTTTAATTAAAAAATATATTTAAAATAAAAAAATCCACATAAAAAGACATAAAGACAATTCTGCACATAGCACACATTATTTGCAATAATCATAGGCTATCTAGCTTGCTCTTTGCGGTTCGATGTATACATGCTTACATGTTATACATTTTTCTTTGTAGAGGATAATAAATTATGCCTCACATTTTTTGTTATTCATTGCTTATTTTTACCTTGTGGGTACTTGTTAATCGATTTAAGGATTTCTTGTGGGTCACCTCAGTGACAACTCATCTTCGCACTTCGTGAGGATACATTTTAGACTCGTTTGAAAAACCCATGTCCATCAATTCCCGTAGGAGCTTGTATTCAATAAGAAAGCTTGATCTTCAAAGCCAAGGACATATGTGAGCCTACAGCAGAATGACTTGGCTCACTGGTCAAGCATCCTAGGATAGGTAACTACACTAGCTACCATCCATTCTCTTCTTCACCTGCTCTTCTTGAGTCAGTTGCACTTGAATTTAGAAGGTACTACCTTGCTTCTCGAGGAAAGAGTTGTTGGATTGGGGAATTAAGGTCACCATGTTGGAGAAGACTGATTTTTACCGTTTCAATCGAGAGGAGCTATACATCACTGACATTGTACAAGATAGACTCATAGTCATAAGGGACTGCGTATGACATCGACTTGTTCTGACCTGGCTTTTAAGGAGACGTGGGCAGAGATTTGTGGCTCTTGGAAGCTATTGTTTTACAAGTCTTATTCTCGAACAAGGTCTCGACCAATCCAAAAGTCCTACTGAGCTCCGAACTTTGATTTTATGAAGACAAGTTTAAAAGTTAAAATTAATCCAAGTTCTTTCATTTTCTTTTCTTTGGTTTCTTTTCTGCACTTATAGGCGTAAGTGTTTGCTAGGGACTAGCAAAGGCAAGTATAATGGGAGTGATGAATCTCCATTTGATCACTTTTATTCTTTAATTTTGGCCTTCAATCACTAGCTAAATGCATATATGTGTCATTAATTTGCCCAAATCTTTTTACATTATTAAATCCCTAGTTGTAATATTAAAAATGCCCAAATCACTTGGAGCTCGAGCTCCAGGCCAAATAATTGTGATCCAACCATTGAATCGACCCTCTCTCCATCTCATTCGCTCCCCCTTCGCACTCCACCTTGTGACCACCTTCCCAACCTAGGTCTCATCAAGATCTAGTGAATCGAGGTTCCCCTCCACTCTTCACCGGATCCTTGTCGTCAATCACATCCTCTTGTTACTTTACTGCATTTTTGGGTCGAGGTGAATCACCTCGAGGCGAGGAAGTTTTTGGTGTAGGAACCATGGCCTTGGAGAGGTATCTAGAGTATATGAAGCACCTGGACGAGCTCCCGGTGTCGTGGAGCTATTTGGCCCTCCAGATCGTCGACCGTGCCATCTCCGTTCATTTGAAGGGGTCCTGGATGTTGCAGAATTGATCCAACAAGCAACACCCACCACCTCCTTAGAGATCCTTTGCTGGAGTCCCATGGAAATCGAGATCGAATTTCATCCCAACTGAGTTCATCGGTTGTTCTTCAGAGCCTTCTCCTAACCATCCGATCATAGCCACGCTCCAAATCTTATCTGGAGCGTTCATTTCAAGTGAAATAGTGAATCACCTCAATCGCAGGATCATCCACATGTCACACAAAGAACGAATGGATCCAAGAGTTTAAGCGGTAAATTTGCATGATCTCCCCGCATATTTTTTATATTTTTATAAATAGTCTTGTAATATTTAAATCATGTTCAAATTTTTTGGGATATTTTACATGTATGCCCTTGGTACTTTCTAATATTTCATATTAGTTAGTGCCAGGTCACCTTACGTGGACCCCTACGTAAGGTGAAATTTTGTAGGTGTACCCCTCCCCTGATTTTTGTAATTTGTATTAAGTTCTAAAAAATCAAGTTAAAGTTCAAACTTTTGGGTAATTTTGCACACATGCTCCTACCTTTTTTTATTTGCAGATATGCCCTGCCAGCTTAAATTAATTTTATTTTTACATTTCTTTTTATTTAAAAAAGTCATTTGCTCCAAAAAAAACTTAAAAAATAGGTGTATGAGCATGATTGGTTGATTGTTCATGTAATATTTTTCATTTTCCCTTTTACATGCATTTACTATTTAATAAAAATCATTTAAAGCTATTTTATTTCTTATCTAACTTAAAAATCCCAAAAAAAATAAAACATTTTCTAGAAATACCAAAAAATTAGTCGCTATTTATTACTTTATTTTACAACAACATACCAAAAATCACAAAAATATCAAAAGGAACTTTAAAAATTAGCAAATCATTGTAACCCTAAAAAAATCAAAATATTTTTGAAAAATCCAAAAATATTAGTTTTTGTTCTATATTTGTATATACAATATTAGCTACATATTAAAATTTATTTGAGAATTTTTGAGACCATTTCCTATTTTTAAATCTCAAATCAATCAGGCCTTATTAAGTACTCCCTTTTTTGCCTTTATTCTGAATTTAAAAATGCAAAAATCACCCACAAATCCATAAAAATAGACAAATATTTGGAAAATATAAAAATATTCATTTGGATATTTTAACATATTTTTATCTATATTTATATATAGTATACTTTATGTAGTTTGTATATATAGCATCATATACCCTTATATTTTTATTAATTATTATAAGCCTACATAAATACTACTAAACCAGGGATGGCTGACTTCTAGAACCTTATTCCAACTCCGAACGTCTAATATCATTGTGTATTCTAATTGCCAGAACAATAAATACCTGAAATCACCAGAAAGTAGAAGAAGACGAAGAGCTGCAGCAGGCATATTCTAATGATGACCTTTTCTCGTAGTAGGCGCTACCTTTCATCGAGAACCAACCTGAACAAAGAGAGAGACGGGAACATACACATTGATTGATTTTGTGCATACTTGTATACATTTGCTTTATTTATTTATTTATTTTTAAATATTTCCTGCTATGCCCATCTCCTTGCGTTCGACACCCTACCTTCTTGTCACTATACATACTTGTTTTATAGGGTTATAATAAATTTTGATACATACTCATTGCTTTTATTGCTTTATTTTTATATTGTGGGTTGATTGTTGAATTATTTAAATTTTGTGAGCGGTCACTTCGACGAATGTGTTCCCTCCTTGTGTGGAACATCAAACCCTCGTAAGATCTCAGTCCGTCGACCCGAGTCAACTCTCCCATTTGATCGCCTGCCCAAATAAATTGGCCAACCTTCCTTCTTATTGAATTTCTCCTGCTCGATCCAGTTGCCCATTCCTCCTAGTTTCTTCTTCATTGTATTGCATGAATAAGAAATCCACTCACCCAAATAATCTTTCGCCAATTTCAGCCTCGATTCGAATGTCGTCTCAATTTGAAATCCTCCCATCACCTTCTTCTATAAATACTCCTCCCGATTTGATACTCACGTCTGATCTGGTTTTGAGAGGTAATTACGCCCGAGATTGATTACTGAAGAGACCTGAGGTGACATTGAACGTCTTGCATGATCAGGAGAGCGTGAGAGCGGCTCAGGAGCAAGATCCAACCAATCCGCAAAAGCTCCATTGGTGTGACAAGCTTCTCCGCCATTTCACTGATGGATTGAGGCCATAACCATTCCACTTCCATCATAAATAATTATAGATTAAGTTTCTTTTCATTTTGCATTTTAATTTTTCGCATTTCATTTGATTTTTGTTTAAATCAGAATCCTTCCAGTCAATCTGATCTGACTGATCAAAGGAACTCTGTGGTGTTTTTCACCCTTTTCGATCATTGCATCACCATCGTAAATCTTCTCTATACCTTCTTCTACCTTCTGATCACTCAGATATATCATGATCTCAGACTTTGATCTCACTCCACCACCTTCGCAGAGATCGACTCATTTCTTTTCCACTTAGTTTTGGTTGAATAAACATCGACAGGAGAATCCTCTTCGAGCCTCGAGCAACTTGTAGGTGCTGGAGGAGCAATCTGGAGCTGGAATTTAGGTTTGGAGGTTGAGTTGCAGGCGCATAGGAGCTTGAGCCCCAGATCCCCGATCAGTGGGATCTGGATCGAGCTTTCACTTCAGATTGACGAGGAGGTTCAATAGGAACATATTGGAGTCAGTAGCTTCCAGATGGGAACCAGATCGAAGAAGATATTGTTGAATAAAGTCTAGAATCAACCACCTTCCATTAAGTTCTTCCAAGTACCCTTATTGATGTTGGATCAGGAAGGCTAGCACCAGATTTGATCCGAACCTTACACTTATGCCCAAAAGCTAGCTGTCAGATCAGAGCCTCAGCTTCAAATCCAGGACATCCGATACCCACGTGCTAGGCACGCTCTCTTGGTGAATATACTTCTCATGCTTTGCAATTGGTTTTGATTGTAAATAAGTCCTTAACGAACACTTTTCTTGTGGATATTTATTTATTAAGTGCATATATGTCCTTATATGTTTTGAGATTTACATTTTCATCCTATTTATTAGAACTCGTGTGCGTCGACACATGCTCTTTTGAAAAAATTACAATAAACAATCTGAGTTTTTGTGTTATTGCATGCTCTTTAAAATTTAAATAATTGCAATCAGGTCCCTCCGATTCTGACTCACATGCTCGTTCACATGTATTTGTGGTAAAATTGCATATTCAACCATGTTTTTCTTATATTTGTTATCATTTAGTGCCAGAAAATAAAATATGTGCACATTGGTCCCCTACTTGCGGTTTTATTTTTAACTCTTTAATTTCCAATAATATAGAGCTAATTAATTCAAAAAATCCCTAAAAATTAGGACAACTTCTTGTTAACTTGTTTAAACTCGGATAAATTTTATTTTTAAAAATTTCTTTGAGTTTTATTTTTAAAAATTCAAAAACAACAAAAAAATGCTTTATCTACATTAAAAATTAATAGAAATTTGAAATTATTTTAAAATTTCTAAAAAAATATTGTATGTGTCTTTTAATTAGTTTTATCATATGTGCAATTTTTATTTGAAAACCTTTCTGAAAAAATAGAAAATACAGAAAAATTCTAAAATTTTATATAAAATCACTTAAAAACCATAAAAATACATAATTAAGCTTATTTTAAAGCTTGAAAATTTTGCTTCTGTTTTGTCTTTGTTACTAGTATTTTTATTTGTTTTTATATTTAAAAACCCAAAAATAGTAGCTTGAAATTGTGTCATATTCTATTTTCAATTTTTAATCCTTTTGAAAATCTTAAAAATCTAAAAATTTTAAAAAAAACAAAAACATAATAAAAATATCTAAAACATAAAAATAATTTTTCCATGACTTTTTGAGTTTTACTATTTTTGAAAAATTAAAAAGATCACTTGTTTACTTTGTTTTATTTTTCTTTTATTTGATTTCTTCAAAAATGAAAACTTAAAAAATTGGAAAAAATAAAAATCATTAAAAAATTAAAAATCAGAAAATGTAAATAAATTAAAAATTATGAAAAATCCATAAAAATGTAAAATCGTATAAACTCATAAAAATAATAAAAGAGAAAAGGGAAATAAAAAATCTCTTTTATTAATTTTCATAAATTAAATAACCCTCTAGTAATGATGCCTCCCTAAGTTCGATCCTAATAACTATACAGGTTAAAACAATAACATCATTTCTAGCATTTCTTCTATTTTATATTTCTTGCTAGAAATAATTGTTAATTTGGAGAGTTTTGGGTTGCAACGACACTTTCATCACATTTATTCATATTTTTCATCAACAAATAAAAACCCACGATAATCTGCAATAATTATGCACTACTCAAGAATCCCGAAAACACCTAATAAATTGCATTGTGTACATTATCCTCTCCAGATAAGAGGGTCTTGCTCAACTCTGCTAGAATCTGTTTCCATATCCCAGCTGCACTTATCACTTTGCAATCTACCTTTGAAGAAGAGTGGTTTATACTCGACTCGAAGTCTTGCCATTGCACTTTGTCTGCTTTATCTCAAGTTCCACTTCTCCACCTGGAGAACAAAACGTCATCATTCATGTCTAGTAATCAAATGAAGCCCTGAAGGTCCTAAGGAAGGGCCAACCTATAATGATATGAGACTCTGTTAAAGGATTAGGGATTTCCAGGTCAAGGAAAGGAATTCCACCTTGTATTATTGTCCCTCAATCGAGATAATAACGTTCTTCATTTCATCCTTAGCCCTCTTTGTAGATTTGTCTGTGAACTGGGGCATTGCTCGTAATCTGTGTAGTGATCCCAACTCAAATTTCTCGTATAAGGCTAAGGGTAATAAGTTGATAAAACAACCGTTATCAAGGAGAGTGCGTGCAAATGCAATGTCATCAATACGACTCATCACATAATGTGCACCCATATTTCTCTTCTTTCTTGGAAGTTGTTGATTCTTGAGGCAATAAGTTGTGGTTATTGATAAGACGTGTGGCTTCACATAGTTGTCTGGTTTTTCCTGTTAATCCTAGTAGTTGTGCATATCAACTTAAGGTACTTCTAAAATGTAGGATTGCTAGCCACATACTCCGCAAATGGCACATTAATTATGACATTCTCTTTACAAAACTATGCCATTTCAGGATCATCTTTCTGAATCTTATTAATGGTGTGATTTCCTGCTGTTAGAGTATAGGGGAAGGGATTGAAAAAACATAAGAAGAATACGAAGAATCCAACTTATAAACTGAAATATGTTTCGTTGTATCTAATGAAATCTTGTTCTTCATATGTGAATCTTTTTCATACAACTTGGAATCAGAAATAAAATTATCTTCTACAGGTTGGGGAATATTTGTTGTTGGTATATTCTCCTCAACCGAAGGTGTAAGGTCCTTCGTAGACTCTGAATCAACATCTCCATCGAGTTGTACTCTTCTTCTCATCCTTCTCTCCACCCTGAGATGATCTCCTCTTTCTCTACTGAAGTGGTTATTGTGTTTGATGCCTATCTTCCTCCTCCTTTGAAATCTCCTCAAGTAGAGCCCCAGAGATGTCCCTCTCTATGTTGCGGTCAGGTACAACCACAACCCTACTGATCTTGAGTGACATATGGTTAACATTATCAAATGGAAAAACCTTATGCTCATATTGTAGTGAAGCAGAGAAGTATACCTGATCATACTATTATTATGTCTTGTTCAGACAATTGGGGTTAGCCTGAACTTGGACAAGAGTGTATGTAGAAGGCGTAAATGCCCGTCCTACCAACGGGATAAGCAATTGATGTCAACCCACGTGTCTTGTATTTCATTCATGTAGGAACAAAGCTCCTCGAGAATATGCTGCTAAAAATTAGTATGACCCGATGAAGAGGAATGTTGTTGTGATGAAGAAGGGAACCATGAAGACTGGCCCTGATACTTCTATTGTGGGTATGACTAAAGAGATGGGCCATGCTGGCCCGAATGGAACTGTTGTTGGCACCCATACTACTACCTTGGTTGCTAGGAGTGGTAGGCTCCAGGGATTGGCTATGGAGGAAGGGGTGCAAGGGTGAAGCTGGTGTTGTTGAAGGTTAGGGGATGCTGGTAAGACTTGCGGTCCCCCATCCTTTCCTATTTGTTGGTAGGGTCTTGAGTATACCAAACACCAATCACCTCCCACATCTAAGGAGGCTCCTCTAAAATTGTCTCTGTTGATGGCTAATGTTGCAAGGTTGGGAAAAGGAGTGTCCCTCTACCCCAAGGATGGGGTAGTCCTGACAACGGTTGCTCCTAAACATGATGTACTCGGTAGATAGGAGCAACATACACAAACACGACATGTATCTTCATCTTAGATACACTCTCAACGCTTTGGAAGCTTAGATAAACTCTCAAACTCATTCATCCATTCATCAGTACTCTCAACTAGAGTCAACTTATTTGTTACGATTCCCATGCTAGGAATCAAGTCCTCAACTAGATTGACAACAACCTTCTTGCCCCTCTCCTTGGATAGGAGTGAAAGAGGTGACTCAGTGTACACCATGTTGGTGGCCTGTGAGCAGCTCGTCTCAACCATTTGTAAATCTACCTCCATAGGCAATGATCACTAAACCATGCATCTTAGGGTTGAGATTGATATACAAAGATTGGACGAGAATGGTATTCTCCATACCATGTCATGAACATTTCTGCAGGAGGTCCTTGAATCTCTCCCATGTATCACAAAAGGCTCATTGGGTAATTAAGAGAAACCTGTGATGCATGTCATCATCTGATTCGTTCTACTCAAATGGTATAACTTCTTTAAAAGCATATCCTTGAACTGGTTGTAAGTAGTTACAACTACCCTTAGATTTTTTTCAACTAGTAATCTGTGTTAGCTCCCAAGGCAAATGGTAGGGATTTGAGCCTTATATAATTTCGACTAACCCTAGGATGCCTAAGGTTATCATAAACTAACTCAAATTCCTAAGGAATGCATAAGGTTTTTCAAGGGCATTCTCGTTGTACTTCGACAACAATGTCAAGAAATGTGATTTTAGCTCATACTCTATCTCTGCCTGGGCTGGACTTAACTAGTTCTAAACTCTACACTGCCCAGGTTTGTATGCCGCATCCATCACCACGTCTATGCCCACATTAAGTTGACCTATCTGAGCTCTAAATAGTGCATTATATTGTTTGGATGTTGCCAACCTCGCTAGTATCATCTGAAGTGGGTCATCATGTTCATCCCCATCATTTTGTTTCTTTGGATGCATCTTAACTAAATCTTTTTGACGTCCTTCATGAAAGAAAGGTCTAAGGTCGGAAAAGTTGGAGCATGGGAACCTAGACTCAAGAGAGTCGTGAGTCCATGTAGGTCCACGGAGTGAAGTTCCATGGACCTTAGAAGACGTGATCTTAGAGAATTCATCAAAAGGGTCGCAAAGTCCAAATAAAAATTTCCCCAATCATCCATCTTCGAAGTCAAAAGGGTCGAATAAGATCATGATGAATTAAGGAGAAGATAGTACTATGGTTGCAGAATTAACTCACACAATCCAAACACAATTTAACCCTTTAATTCACCAACTTCATACATGAAGATCGTAAGAGTTCAATCGAATTATCTTATCGATTTTAGTTGGTGATCGAATAAGATTATAATTCCATTACACATATGGTGTCGCCTTATGCCTAGAGGTGTTCCTGATAGCTCCCAATCAAAAAGATGATCTTCTTAGGCTATCGGGTTCAATATCACACCTTTAAGAAGACCACCATGCTTACACAACCAAAATGTACTTTGAAGATCGAAAACAAGCCCAGCTCCCAAATCCACGAGTGACAGAAATGCAAACTTAGGGGGCAAGTCCAGGGATTTGGACTCTAACCTCAGTGACTTCGTCCTCACCCACTCTGTTTGGGGGTTAGTACTAGTACTCAATATGGTCTTTATGAACCTGTAATACAAGTGTTCATTTTATTCTAAGTTAGTGTAACCGGCATGCTCAATTCAGTCCTGATTTTATAGTTTATGGTTATCACTGAGAGTAATATGAACACATCAAAGTAATCACCTAACGAGCAATCCCTTTTCCTTTAATCTTAAGTTATAAACTCAAATAGAATGGAGTCAGAAAACAGAATGCAGGCGAGGAATCAATGATGCATACAGTCATTATGAATACTTACAGTGATTCTTAGCACTCTTCATGTGGATGGATAACTTAATTTTTAAATTCTAAATCTATTTGATATGCAAGACTAAAAACCACACCTATAAAATAAGTTCTATTATTAGGGAAAATTGAATTTAGTTTATGTTAAGTAGAATGTAGTTATGTACGTCTAATTAATGAATCTTAAGATGATGTGAACCTTACGACATGTTAGTGTGTCCTAATTTATGATTAGCACATACATAAGGACCTAGATAAAATTTCTAATCATGTGTTTGATCTGTAATTACGCCACTCAAGTAGATCCCCACTCTTAGAGAGGTTGAAACAGGTCTCGACACACCACAAGTTAGAAAGGTTACGAATGTCCTTTTACACACGCAAGTTCTCAATCGAGAACCGCTTAAATACACATTAATTTACAAAATAATTACAACACTAATTAATTACACATAAATTAATCTAATACAACTAAATTAGTTAATTATTTCTCCAATCTAACGGTCGTGGACTCCTTTTCTGCTAGAGCTCCAAGCTCCTCGCCTCTGTGTCACCTTGATTCTTTCATCTTTGTGGGCCCTGTCACAAGAGGGGGTTAGATTGATCAAAAAGAAATTAAGCTAATAAAACATATACATAAACAATTACAAGTATAAAATTAACAACAATACAAAACGTCAACACAACAATTTGACCTTTATTAAAAATCACTTAATTAGATATTAAGCTTAATTAAATAAATCTAATGTAGTTGTGTCCTCGCAACGATGCTTCTGATTGTGCGCTAGTCGGTTTATATGATATGGTATCATTGTAATACGTCTGATTAACAACTAATCAAAATCAAGTTATCAATCTCTATGAAGAGGGCTCGGTCCAATTTATCCTGGATAAGTCCAGGATCAAACACAAGGACATGATATACTAGTTTGTTTAGTTTTATCCTAAATACATAGGTTAAGTTAATTAGAGTGCTATCTAGGTCAATAGTGCACAACAATGTGAATACATGGATTTTTATTGAATTTTATATGCAAGTTAAGTAGAATAACATGCCTCACAATGCAATGCATGGAATACACACAAGAACTACACAAACTACTAACTAGCTCATGAATTACATCCTAATTCAAAATATCAATTTAATGGAAAATTAGTCCAAGTTAAGAGATCCAAAATGTTGCTTTAATTCTAAGTATTCAATTCAGGCTTTCAACTCATAAAACATCTTAAATGTCAAGTAAATATTTAGCAATTAATTAGGTTAATGATGAATGTTATTGACTACTTGATAACCTAATTAACTATAAATAAGACAAATAAATCACGGTTTACTCATCAGATGACAAAGATCTGAAATGAAACAATGACATTCAAACTTAAGTTTAAAGCAGAGTACTTCTCTGATTAATAAATAAAACTCATGAGTCACATCAGAGACAAATTATTCCATCAATAATATCATGAACATGGCTTTAAATAACATAAATGTCATTCGATTTGGACATCAGATGCCTCACGTTATTAAAGCTTTAATCCAACAGCCAAATTGCAAGAAAAACTCATTAAAATAACACAAAGTATCACGCAAATGTCCAATACATCCAGGAAGTTCAAGGTCATACTTGTAATTTTTATAGAACCTTGTGGTGCTACACGTGATGTGGAAGGACCAAAATGTAACAAAAGTAAAGTATAGGGGTCCAGTAGCAAATATCCCTAAAATTATTACACATAATATCTATGATACCATACTAAAAGGAAATGCATAAAGGCACAATGGTAGGGTCGCAATATGCCCAGGATGGTTGTGGTGGTACACATGCGAGCCGGATCAATGGCTCTTGTGCTACCACACGTCTCCACGTATGATGAACGACACACAAAGGACATCGGTTCACCTTTAAATGAATGACCTAGATCAAATCTAGGCCAGGGCATTGATCGGATGTCTTTGGAGATGGGAGGAAGAACATTTCCTTGTTTCTCCCTCGATCGTGGATTCATAGTCACTCTGGTGTTCTCCTTCCCTCTTGAGGTGCTATTCTCCTTCCTGGGGCCTTGTTGTTGCTGATGGTGGGCTCAATAAGCTTTGAGCCTTGTCAGAGGAGGTTGGAGGTCAGCTTGTTTCCAGCAACCTGGAACATGTGTTTTTTATTGATTCCCCTTCCCAGGTGCTCGTTCAAAGCCTCTAACCTATACAAAAAGCCTAAGGGGTTCGGGGGCTATGTCCTTGATCGATTTATGGAGCTTCGAGCACAAGAAATGAGGGTGGATGGCATATCTCCAGCGAGCGACGGAACTGAGATCTAATCCGTCGATCTAGGACAGATCAGGTTGAATTGGGTGAGGGGTTTTGATGTATAAATGATAGGGAATGAAATGGAATGACTTGGGGTCGAAACATTGTCAAGATCACGGTGGAACAGGTGGCCGGAACACTAGCTCCGAAAAACTACGAATTAACTAATTTATGCTAAAGAAAAGGAAATGACATGAAGCTAGACCTAAATATAGGTTAAGAATGAAAAATGCATGCTATATTAACCTAAAACTAACAGCTCAACAGGGGGAGTACCTGGAGCAGCAGAACCTCACATGAGATTCTCCGACGATGGCTGAATCAACCTCTCTCCGCCCTTATCCACAACGACACAGCCTGGGAGTCACTTGTTGTCACCAAGGGCTCAACTCAGAGGGTCTCTTTAGGGTTACGGGTAGGCTAGAGGGAATCAAACCGAAAAATAATGGATTGGGTGGTTTTTATATTGGTGGTGGAGTGGCAGACATGTGATGGAGATGGTATGAAGAGGAAGGGGTTGATCAGGGTTTAAGGCATGGCAAGATGGAGGGATGCGTTGTGATCAGAAATGGTGAAGAAGTTGATGGGAGAGGCATGGATGAGGTTTAGAAAATGGAAGAAGATGTGGGTCTCGAGATCTGACAAGGCCAGAGGAGTAACTGGGCATAGTTGATTGGGGATCAACATTTGAAAGCTCATAAGTAGTCCATGTAGGACCAAGTCAAGACAAAGAATAAATACAATTACGTATAAATTGAACAAAAATTAATAAATGATTTTATTAAATAAAACTAAAACATGAAAAATGTTTATAATTTAATAAAATATTCTTTCTATGTTTTTATTTATTTTTACAACATTATTTGTAAGATGTTAATATATACATGTATATATACTGTATTTTACATATTTTATTTTTAATTTGTATTCAATATACATAATATTATACTTACATATTTTATGTATTTAAATATTATTAAAAACATATTTACATCTTTTATGCTATTTTTATTATTTTCTTTATATATGTAAATAATTACATGTATATATATTATAGGTATAGTATACATATATATTATAATGTATTATTTATTTTAGTATCTTTTTAGATGTTTTTATTTGTATTTATACTTTAAATATGTTTTAAATAGTGTATACAATTATTTAAAATGGTTAAAAATGTAAAGAATAAAATATATTAATTCTATATACATATGCCAAGTACAATATTATCCCAAAAAGATGGCTTTTGTATCTTAGATCTATTTTAAATGAGGTTGCCTTCATTATATAGATAATTTAATTCTAAATACAATGGAGGAGAGTTTGGTTCAATTTGAGTTTGTATGGAGTATAAAGAAAATAATATTATGCATTCAATATTTTATGTATTCAATTACAAAGTTCTGTTTGCGGTTTTTTCTTTTGTGTGTACAAAGTGCATTGGGCATGATTTTATATTGGATAATATTTTTGTAATTTTCTATATATTAATATGTATAAGTTTTATGTTGAAAACTTTATTATTTGATGCATGTATAATAAAGAACAAAATGGTATAAAAATGGGATATTTACAGAGTATAGAATTAGGATTTTGTACAGTGTGTGAGCCCTTATCTCCCCCTGCTTTATTCCTGGTCGACCTAGTCAATATTGACTTGGTCTCGATGTTTAGGGTCATTTAGTATCTTTGATACTTAATTTATTTTTATTTTTTCTTTATCATTTAATTTTGGATTTAAATTACATGTATTTACATGTTAATTACATATAAATATTGAATGTTAATTTATACAAGTTTCTAGTATTTATGGGTGTTTTGATAGGGATTTCAAGATAAAAGGGAAGAATAGAGGTAGATGAATGGCTATTCATCGCCCCATGTACTTACCTTTGCTAGTCCCTAACAAACACTTATTAGAAGAATAAGTGATGCAAAGGAGAAAATAAAGAACTTAGAATATATTGATTTTTGAAGTATCTTAACAAAATTGAAGTTTGGAGTTCAGTAAGACCTTTAGATTGTTAACGTGCTCGGAACCTTATTGGGAATAGGATCTAAAACTTAACAACCCTCAAGTTCCATAATCCTCTAGTCAGATTGTCTCGATATCCAGGTCATAATAAATCTTTTTATACGCAAACCCTTATGACCATGGGTCTCACTTGTACAGTGTATGTAAAATGAAGCTCTTCTCATCAGAAAATAACAAGAAACAATCTTCCTCAGTAAGGTAACCCTAATTCCCCAATCTAGCTACTCTTTCCTCGAGGATCGGGGTATTTCCTTATAACTTAAAGTACAACCAGCTCAAGAAGATGGGGTAGAGAAGAAGAATGGATTGTGACAAATGTAGTCACATATCATGTGGAGATTGACCAGTGTATTCAAGTCTCTAGCTATAGGAAACCTTGTTATCTTTGACTTTGAAGCATAATGCCTTGCTTATTGATGGATAACTCCGACACGATTGATTTTTCATTGACTTTTTGCCTGTCTATTCTTTTGAAGCCTTTATTTCATACAATTTTTAATACAATATACAACATCATTTTCATATGGAATTTTTTTTCTTGAGCCAATAGACTACCCTCTTTTGAAGCTTTAATGCAACCAACAACGCCATGTCTTTAGACGTCCATGCCACTAGATCGGGTTGGGGTGCACTAGCCTCCTATTGGGGCGGTGTATGTTTCCACACACATGTGTCTCAAGCCAAAGAGTCCTACCCTCACCACCTCTTCAGAGTTGAGCTAAGTGCAAAGTACTTGTCCAAGTTAGGTCATTATCAGCAAGAGTCATGCGTGTGCTTCGATATATTCTACTTAGGATAATCAAGATGACATGTGAACATAGTCTTGTGGACTCAAAGAATAAGTCTAATTGACCTAAAAAACCTTATTGTAGTTACAATAAGGTTCCTGTGAAATTAAGTGGATTAAGGCCTAGACTAAGCTCCAATCTTTAAATTTTATTTAGACTTGTTCAATTGACAACATAATTCACAAATATGCTTATGCAATGCAATGATGTTTTTATGAAAATCTTTTCTGGCTTTGAACTTTTATGGTATTTTAAAAAAGTTTTGCAAATTTTTATGGAGTTTTTGATTTTTTTTTATTTTTAGGGATTTTTGTAGGGGTTGTGAATTTGATGTATTTACAAGTGTTGTTTGCATATTGATAAAGGATTTATACATATTAACAAAGAATTTTATACAAGTGTATACATGTTTTATACAAGAATTGTATTTACAATAATTTTATTTAGAAATGATGCAATTATATACGCATATGATTTTTAAAATAATTTGAAAACATTTTTGCAACATTTGTCAACCATTTTGAAAACTTATTTTGCAAATAATTTTACAAATAAATTTTCAAACATTTTTAAAATAATTTTTATAATTTTTTACAAACATTTATAAAAGAAATATTTTCAAAGGTTTGGAAATATTTTATATAGTTTTTTTAAAGGTTTTCAAAATATTTTTTTCAAAATACTTTACAACAATTTTCAAAATCATTTGCAAAACAGTTTCAAACCAATTTTTATAAATTTTTTTCTCAAAATTTCTTCATACATATTTACATGAATTTTCTTTTTATTGATTTTTGTATACCCTTACCCAATATAATATAGCCATATTAATTAAAATATAGAAAGTACGACTTATGGCCAATGTATATATAACATATATATGACCCCTTAGCTCGAACTATGTCCTCATAGTGACCAAGGAGAAACAATGGAAGACATAACTCGTGCTAAGTATAGAAAAATCTACACTACAATGACTAAATAAAAGAATAAGAAGTCAATCCCCCCTACTTAAGATCAACTAATCCCGAGTATAATAGACTATACACAAAGCTAGGATGATTGAGGATTAAAATTCACAAAATCAACGACTCGGCTTGTCTCCCCCTATACGTAGGGTGAAATGTACCTAAATATATAAATGAATCAACAAGTTAGAAGAAAAGAGAGAGAATAATAAAGAATAACTCAAATGCACTCATCCCCCCAATAGGTAGGATGAAGTATATCCTAAGTATAACAATTATGAAAGGGATAAATGGAATAATGTAAGAATGAAAGAATGAAATAAAATGAAAAGGAATGAGCAAGAATCAATCACAAAAAATATATATGGATAGAGCATTATCTGAATCTTCAGATGCTGTTGAGAGACCATATTCAAATGCCACATTTATTGAATCGACAATGAACTGGATACGACTTTAGCAACTGTCCATTGACTATAAACGGTTGTGCGTCAGTTGACAATCAGATATTAGAATGCTTCCATTGTCACACACAGTATTTACTACAAAAGGCCTAGTCTGTTTACTCTTTAATTTGCTTGGGAATATCTTTAACTTAGCATCAAATAACCAAACCTTCTAATCAGGCTCGAAAGTCTTTCTTCTGATGTGCTTATCGTGCCAGTGTTTGATTTTCTCCTTGTACATCAGCCTATTATCATATGCGTAGTCTCCAAATTCCAGGAGTCTATTTAGATCGATCTTTCGATTCTGACCACCTTCTTGTGAGTCTAGAATACAGATATTCACTACCCAAAGAGATTTAAGAATGAGTTCGACCGGCAAATGGCATGTCTTTCCGTATAGAAGATGATAGGGAGACATACCCAATGGAGGCTTGTAGGCGGTCTGATAAGACCATAGAACAGATTAAATAAGTTAAAACCAGTTCTTCCTATCCAACCCACTAAGTTTTTATAAGATTGTCTTGATCTCCCTATTACATAACTTGGCCAGGCCATTCGGTTATGAGTGGTAAGGAGATGCGACACGATGATCAATGTCGTACTCCTTCACAAGTTTCTTTACTTCTATATTAATGAATTGGTTACCCCCATATGATATAAAGATCTTAGAAATTCCGAACCGTGAGATAATGTTTCCTTGAGAAAGCAACAAATGGTACGTCTATCAGAGGATCGGGAGAGATTAGCCTTCACCCATTGACTCACATAATCAACAACCATCAGAATGTTTTCAAATCCTTGACTGTTAGGAAATGGGCCTATAAAGTCAATGTCCAAGCATAAAAAATATCAGAAATCTAAATGAATTTGAAAGGCATAGAATCTTTGGAATTGAGGATTCCTCCTATTTTTTAATAGTCGATGCAGTCTTTCACATATGATGTGACATCCTTAAATAGTGTAGGCCACCAAAGGTGCCACTACAATTCTTTCGATGTTGTTCTGCTTCCAGAATGGTGTCCTCCTACTTCGAGCTTATGACAATGCTCGAGGACACTAGTGTACTCCTCTTGAGGACTGCACTGATGCCAAATACAATCTGCACCTTCCTTGAAAAGGTTTGGATCTTCCTATTCATAAAAATGAATATCATACAAAAACTTGTCCTTCTTTATTCACGTCCAATCTTGTGGACTTTCTCAATGATGAGCTAGTTCAAAATATCTACCATGGGAGAGAAGCAACACTACGAATAGATTCATCGGGAAAGGTTTTTGTTATAAGCACAATGTTCACTGAGTCTCTGTACATTCTATTCTAGACAAATGATCTATTACTGCATTCTTAACTCTAGGTTTATCTCTTATTTACAAATCAAATTCCTGGAGGAGAAGGATCCAATGGAGTAGATGTGACTTGGCATCCTTATTATATTGTAAATACTAGATAATAGAGTGGTCAGTATAAATTATCACTTTCAAATGAGAAGATGCAATCGAAACTTCTCGAAGGCGAATACAATTGCCAGTAGCTCTTCCTTTATTACTATATAGTTCTTCTGGGCTTCATCTATTTTCTGTTGACATAGTGGATAGCATAAGGTAATCCATCCCGTCTTTGTCCCAACACAACACTAGTTGCAAAATCTGATGCATCCGTCATGATCTCGAATGGAAGAGACCAATCTGGTGGTTGTAGGACATGTGCTTGAGTGATAAATTCTTTCAATTGATTAAAGGCATGGAGGACTTTTCTGATCAACAATCAAATCAGCCTCCTTACCTAAAAGGTTTATGAGAGGTCGGGCAATCTTGCTGATGTCCTATATGAATCTTCTGTAAAAACCAAGATGCCCTAAAAAAGGACCTCACATTTTTCATTGTTTGAGGTGGCTCAAGTTTGACGATCACATCCACCATTGTCGAATCAACCTCCATGCCCCGTTTGGAAGCAACATGTCCCAACACAATTCCTTCTATAACCATGAAGTGACTATTTTACCATGTAGAACCGAATTTACTTCATGGCATCTCTTAAGTAATAGGTCTAGATGTACAAGACAAGCATCAAACTATCACCATAGATCAAGAAATCGTCCATAAAAACCTCAAGAAAACTACCCACCATGTCGGCAAAAATGGTCAACACATACCTTTCGAATGTAGCGGGCGTGTCAAACAATCCAAAAGGCATCCACTTGAAAGCATATGTGATGAATGGACAGGTGAAAGTTGTCTTCTCTTGATCTTCTGGAGTGATGAATCTCCATTCCATCACCTTTATTCTTTCATTTGGGCCTTAAATCCCTAGATAAATGCATGTAAATAGCAATAATTTATATAAAAAAATACTCAATAATTGATTGATAAATACTATATAAACACATGTATTTAATTCAAAAATAAAAGAATAAAGGAAAGAAAAGAAAAAGAAATGAAGTGTCAAAGACACTGAATGACCCTAGACACCGAGACCAGGCTAATATTGACGTGATCGACAAGGAATAAGGTAGGGGGAGATAGGGCAGACAAAATGTACATAAGTACACTAAAACCCTAATTTTATTCAACAATAAATAATCTTTTGGGCCCTATTTTATTTTACAATTTTTATATCCCAAATAATAAAACCCTCAACATGAACATTGTTCAAAAAAATACAAAGAAAAATACAAAATTATTTTCACTAAAAAATAATACACAGTGCACCAAAGACACACAGAATAAAAAGCTGCAAATAAAACTTCACAGACCTGTATGTCCTCCATACGTAATCAAAATTAACCAAACTCACCTTTATTGTTCTTAAAATTAAATTATCTATTTAATGAAGGTGGTTTCATTAAAAATGGAGCTAAGATGCAAAAGTTGGCCTTTGGGTCCCTATTGTACTATATACATATATATTATATTCAATATATTCATTTTTTAGATTTTATTTTTCTTGTATTTTTAAATACTTGTAAATATTATTTGAAATACATGTGATTAATAAACATAAAATAAAATCATTAATTATTCATTAAAATAATAAGGAATTAAATATATAGGTAACCTATACCTATAAGATATATACCCATATTTATTTATGTAAAAAAATAAAATCAGAAAAATACAATAAAATATGTAAATATGTAACTAAATAAGATTTAAATATGTAAAGTAGTTGTATATAATAAAATATATAATATAAACCAAAAATAAAAGACCTAAAATACATGTATATATACCTATGTATATACATGTAGATATTAACATCTAGTAAATAGTGTTATAAAAATAGATAAAATTGTCCATAAAATACTACATAAAAGACTAAACATTTTGTGTGTTTTGACTAAAATCCATTAAAATCATTTCTTATTTTTAATCTATTTAATAAAGGTTTTTAACCATCCTTTTTTCTGGTTGGTCCACGTGGACCAACCAAAGCACCCTGACTGTTGACCCGTGGGTCAACAATCCTTTCCTCTGTAGATGCCTGTCAGATTCACGTGCAACCCCCTTTTTATCCCATTTTTGGTCTTCCTTCATGTCGCCTTCCTCTGTGAGACCTTCACTTCTCGGTTATTCCCACTTCCCTACTCCACGCCAGCCCCATAGCATCCACCTACCACCTCCCTTTTCCATGCAATCCCTGAAACGTCCCGCCTCGACGGGAGCGCATCTCAACACACATTCTCAACATTACCCAACAACAATCATAAACAACCTGCATGATATACCATTTATACAAAATAAGGAGATAGGGAAGAAAATCTAAGTTTCTATTAATAACAAAGTCCACATACGGATAACCATAAATCCTCAGAGTCTCTTTATTTCATCATAAATAAATGGGAAAGGAAGGATAACAGAAACTACTAAAAACTAGTCATCAACCTTAACAGTGTCTTGCAGATGCACCACCAAAGATGCGAGCCTATGTCTCCTACTCTACACTTCCTGTTGGATTTCCAAAAAATGTAACTCATGAGTCAACTGACTCAGTAAGGATAAATAAATTATAAATTAAAAGAATATAAGTAGGTAATGCAAATGCGGTAGCTGAACAAGTTTAGAAGAGAATATTTTCAAAAGCATACAGTAATATACATTCAGTTATAACCTACCCCCTTTTTTTACGCAATCAACACAATTCTTTGACATGTCTTAAATCATATTCTCATCTACTTATCCCGGACTCGCCCGTCAAAGGAGAAAGATTGCACTAGAAAAGAAGCCTGCAACACTCCATTCATAGTGCAACCTAAAACCTGTGCGTAAGCGCGATCCTTCAGTTAGTCTAGTTGGTAGTACTCTGACACTCGAGACGGGGCATACATGCCTGATGAGTCGCAACGCTGTCAATCGAGTCTGCCAGAGGAGTCTCGCTCGCTCCCTACAAAGTGCAACAAAACGGATCCGTATGGTGTAATGCACGCGTGCATCCACCTCAACTCCACCAGTGTACCTACCACCACCCCACTCTGTGATGCCCCTCGAGTGGGGGTGACTCACTGTCGGTTCGGCCAGACCACAAGGGTGTGCACCCACCTTGTAGTACTTATTCTCTTATCCCCCACATATATCATTATACTTTTCCCAGAAGTGTATAATAGGTGAAATTTAAACAAGAATTACGTCCAGCGATCTCTAAAGCATTTACTAAGTTACGACCCTTGGATCGACATTATTTCACCATCAATGTATGTAATACCCATGGGTATTTTTCTTAAGACCAGCCTACAAACGCCTTATCTCGACTAATTTCAACTCATTTAGACAACCAGTAAAGCTCACTATTGATTTAGCATTTCCATCTAACTCAGATGTCCGTATCTCCTATCAGATGACATGAATAAGGTGTGGTCATTGTTAAAACCAGGTTAACTTTGGAAAGATGTACCATTGTCCAAACATTATTACTTATATGAATGGTGTATCTAATCAATCCATGAATCTCCAACGCATATAGAATTCATCCACTAACTATGTGACCTTAATTTTCCTAACAACTATCTATTTGATAAGCCACATAACAATTCATATTGCACGTGTATGATAGGAGGTAAAAGGAATAGGTATTTTTGCATGAAACTCCCAAGGAAAGCCACGTACATTAACGGAAGTTGTAGAATACCTTATTATTATGCTCATGGTTAAGAGGCAGTCAAGGAGGTTAACGGGCCGTGATTTTTGCTTAACAAGAGAGCCTATTATATCTATTAATAGTAACCCACAGATAACACCATATTCAAATACCTGAAAGGGGTATAGAACGTGGTCCAACACCTATTGTTTAGGCTGCAATTCGTGGTTGGCATGAAGCCTATCTATTTTCCATATCCTTTCTCCTATATATCATATATTTATAAGGAAAATAATAGCCATTTATTCTTTACTAAAATTTCTGAATGATGTTTGGCCGAGGCTCCTCTTAATATAAGAATCATATGAACATACATTTCTAACTTAATTCAGCCAACCGTAATCCTCAACCATCTGATTAGAATACATCGTACCCTAAATTTTCGTATCTCACCAACCACGACTAGGCTAGATTTAAGAAGGGTTTAATTCCAAAGCTATCAACTCTTAATAATTAGTCTTTTATTTGATCGATATATCAGGGTTTGAATCCATGACGTCATCTACACAAAAAAAACTTATCAATTCTACATCCATGATAATATAATTCTCTACTATTCCGTGCATATGGCTTTCAATTTTGTCCAGCAAAAACCCTTAAGTAATACATGGTCTTGACAGAAAAACTAAAAGATTCAACGAACTATCTCCCTTCATGATATCAATGATAATAGTCATTTGCATAATCCTAAGAAGAAGTTTTATTGACGAGTAGATAACAAGAGATATCAACAACAAGAGGTGATCCTGGGGAAGGATCGAAATCGAATATACATCCCCAAAATGACAATCTCTAGATCGCAAGGTATGCGAAAATGATAGAGAGAAAGTCATGATCCGTTACCTATGTTCGTGCACGCCTTTGATCCACGTGTCTGAATGCTCGATCAAGGAGTTGATCAGAGATGTGCTTTTCCCTTGCGCTCCTTTTCTTGTTGTCGTGAAACTACGGAGTTTGTACCGTTCTCCCTTTGGTTCTCTGGAGGAGAGGAAGAAAAATGAGCCACGAGAATGACTTGTGGAGGAAGAAAAGGATGGATTAGGGTTTGGAAAGGAGTAGGAATGATGGGAGGTAAAGAGTGGGGGTCTTAATATAGGTTAAAACTAAAATCCTAGTCTTAGGATCCCTAAAATAGCCTCAATTCGTAATTAATTAACCAAATCTCGTAACCAATAAATCCCCTCAATATCCATGACCCATCTTCACCAAAACAGGCATATCTCCCACATCCGAACTCGGAATTACGCGTTTTTGGGCTCGTTGGAAAGCTTGCGACGAGACACTTCTTTTTAGTATAATATTGAGTAGGTTATAAAAATTCAGAAAAATCCAAAAATTACGGGGTGTTACAATCCCCCTCACCCTTTTTGCCAAAACTTCTCCTATAAATATAACCCACCTTCTTCCTTTTTAATTTTGATCCCCATTCTCTTCCATAAACCCAATAAGAGTTCCTAGATCGATTCCCCTAGTGACAACAAGGGAGCCTTTGTCCTTATTGACGGGGAGAAGGATAAGAATCAACGGGCCCAGGTGTTGCCAGAATAGCTTTGGCGACGCTTCCTCTGCTCCCTGCATCGTAGGTATGAGCTGCTAGGAGTAGGTCAATAGCTTGCATTTTCTGTTATTAACGTAGATTTAAATTTAGTCACATTTAATTTCTGTTAGGTTAGGTTTAATTTTAATTTTAATTCTTAGTTTGTGGATCCTTAAGCTCCGACGTGAATTCACAGTGCTTCCGATCGTATCTCGATCCATAATCACTTGGTTCTCATTCACTGATGTTTTCTCTGCAAAACCCCCTTGTTTTTGCCCTTGATTCCGCACAAATCAAGGGGATTCGAGCTACCTCCACCGCCTTACATAGGAACTCATCTGCCCCCATCATTCGCAGTACTTCTAGCTTCAACAAAGGGTCGAAAGCGACCTTTTCATGCTCTTCGATCTTTTTGTGCAGGAATGGGAGCCCAACAACCACTTAGAGCAAGGTTCGAAGCCCTTCTTGTACCTCCAGGTGACGTGAGCTCTAGGCCCCTATTGATGGGGCCCAGACCCACTTGATACCTCATGTTGACGTAGAAGGAGCCCATGACCCTTTTGCGCTCGTCGGAGAAGAAAGGGGTACTCGGAGGAAGGAGATATAACTGATCAAATCTCATCAAGGACCAAGTTCTTCTGAGTTCATCCAGAGCATCTCTGAGACCTTGGATTGAAGGCATGTCCCAGATCTAATCTAGGGCTGCTCATTTTCGGTAAAACGATGCGTAAGGAAGAACACAAAATTGACCACGTAGTACGTTGGGCGCCTTCGGATGGCGTACCTTATTGGGTAAATATTTAAGTATCCCTCCCACTCTTTTGTATTTAATCCTTTATCCTATAAATATTAAGTAAATGCTAACAACTTTTGTAATATTTGTAGTGGACCCCCCAAAAATTTTAACATTTGCATCTAGGTCCTCGTGCTCACGTGTTGCACTGCGTAAGGCACTGTGAGTTTTGTAGAAAAGCCCTGTACGATTTTAGTACTTATATTTAGTCCTATAAATTGTAAACTGAGTGTATACATTTGGTATATTTTGCACACAGACCCTTGCTCTTTATTTTTATTGCAAAAATACCCTTCAAGGCTTGTATTTATTTCCGTGCATTTCTATTTTTCAAATATCTCCTATGATTATTAATTTTTTGGAATATTATAGTAAATTCTTCTCACTTTGCTTGTACATACACATTTTTATTTAGCATTTATTGTATTTTCCCTTTTATTAAATATCAAATAGGATCCTTATTTCCCCTGTCTAAGCCTAAAAATACAAAAAATATAAAACCAATTTAAAAAAATCCAAAAAAAATAGAGTATATATTAGTATATAGTCTACCTCCATACCAAATATCAAAAAATATATAAAAAGAAAACATTAAAAATGACAAAATTCTAAAATACTTATAAAAAAACAGTAAACAATTCCATAAAACCCCTAAAAATAGTTTATGTTTCATAATTATCTTTATGTTATATAGTATATATTAAATATAGTTTTGAGACATTTTGGAGTTATTATCTATTTTTAATACCCAAAATAATTCGGCCTATATATTATATTCACTATTTTGATATATTAAATACATTAAAAATACGTAAAAATAAGCAAAAAATATATAAAAATCACAAAAATAGAGAAAAATATAAAAAATATAAAAAGAAGTTTTTTGAATTTCAAGTATATTTAGCTATATTAAAAGTTATAAGACCCTATACATATTATATATGCCTTATAATATGTATGTACTTATTATTATTATTATTATTACTTATATATGTACATTGTACTCAAAAACCCTTAAAAAATAAAGAGGACAATTGCTTCATATATTTTATATATATTATATAGTCTATATATTATTTAATATCTATTACTATTACTATTACCATATCTACATATATATTATATCTTTAAAAAAGAAACTAAAAATTTGCAAAATTAAATAGAAAATAAAAAAACGGAAATAATTATTATTGATTTTTTATTAATAATAATTATACATATCCCCTGTGCTCTCAGTGTTTCGATCCATACACTCGCTTGCTATACACATTTATTTGTAGGGTATAATGAAATTCACCCCGCATCTTATTTATTATTTTATATATATCGTGGGTTGATTATTAATGATTGATTGGGATACATTTTGAGTACCATGAGAGTGGTCGCCGCAGCGATTGTCAGATACAACTTGTCGGACACCGCAACCCTCCAAGATTGGGCGTTAAGAACCTCTGTCAAAATCATATATATATATGGCATTGTTACCGAGGAGCAATGTGTAGGATAGGTGATAACTGGGAAGAATAGAGGGTCGTACGATTTCACAAGGTGAAACCGTAGTCGGTGTGTTGACCACTCTAACATCCCCTATTGATCAGCGATTAACCCACGAAATCAAAAAGTCAGGAATAACAAAAATGTGAGGTTAAAATTTATTATTCTCGACTAAAAGATGCATAGTGATTAAGCATGTAGAAGTCGAACCACAGATAGCAAAACGGGTAGCCTACGGTTATTAATTTACAACCATGTCATTTATCATGTATGTACATATATCATTTTTGTGGAATTTTAATTATATATATATTGTTTTACAATTATATATTTTATTTTTAATTTTATAATTTTATATTTTCTTTTTATATTTTCATATTTTTATATTTATTTTTATTTTAAATATATATAAGATATATAAGGCTATATATATATACATATAGAGTAAGATATTTATCCATACTAATAAATATAAATAAAATATATGATAAAATTGTTTTTGGGTTTTATATATTTTTCTAATGTTTTTTGTATTTTTTCTAGATTTTTTGCAAATTTTTATGTATTTTTAAAATCAAAAACATCCTAAATAAGGGATTAAATAAATAACCGAAATTGATCAAATATTTAAAATAGTAAATAAGGTCCCAAATTAATCAAATCAATTTTAATAGATAAATATTTATAAAAAGAAAATTATAAGATATAAAAACATATTTTTGGATTTTTTAATGATTTTTTAATTTTTTTATAAATTTTTTTGGGGATTTTCAATTTTTAAACCTTTTCTTTTTCTATTTTTAGGATTTTTTTAGTCTTGTAGTTAGATAATATGTTAGATAATATATAATTTTTTGGGATTTTTAGACATGTTTTTCTATTTTTTTGGTATTTTATACTTCAAATGGCGAATATATGTGCTCTATATCATTTTTAATAAATAGATAAAATGCTCAAAATTACCAAATAAATGCATGGCATGAAAATACATGGCAAGCATCATCTAATCCTATTTTTGCAGATTTTTAAGAGCACATTAACTATTTTTAAAAATTTGATCAAATGCACAAAAATGCATGTCCCGGCAAGGGCGTATTTGCAATTAAAATAAAAAACTGGGGCCACAGTGCAACTTCGCCAAAAAATAAAACACACTTTAAATTTTATTTCTAATCCTATTTTTGTGGATTTTTAGGAGTACATTAACTATTTTTAAAAATTAAATCAAATGCACAAAAATGCATGTCATGTCAAGGGTGTATCTGTAATTAAAATAAACATCAGGGGCCATGTGACCGCTCCAACTCGCATGATGATGCTTCAGCCTTGGACAGTTGAGATTAGATCGTGCGAGATGTTCTAGTGGCTATGATGTGGCTCATCCAACGGCTGCTGGAAGATTTGGAGGAGTAGCCCAATCCGATGGCTCTGAAGATGCTCGGAAGAACAGGGAAGAACCATGTGCTCCCGAGCTTTGATCCGTTGTAACATCCATTATCGACCACCTGAGTTGCTTGCAGGGAGAGCGAAACATCTGCCAAGCTCCTCTGTGTCTAATGATGGCTTCAAGAGGTACGTTGGAGCCCCGGTGATGGCTAGAGAGCTCAGGAAAATAAGGGGCTCCAAGTATCTTCGGTCTGGTCAGATTTGATCCCCCCTCAGGGGTCCTTTGGCTGCCAGCACCTGCAAATGAGATCCAGCAATGAAATACAATGGGGCTGGGGCTTTATTGGGTGGAATGGATGAAGGGTGAAGGGTGGTGGAGGTCTCCGGCGAAGGTGACGGATGTGGAGACCCGATCTCCAGATCCACGATGGATCTAGGGGTATGAAGGTGCCTGGGTTGTAGGGAAACAGAAGAGGAAGAAAATGAGGTGGTCAGGGTATCAGAGAAAAAGAGGAAGAAAATGGCAAATCATGGCCGGAGCAGAGAGCTCTGGCGATCGAAGATCTAGAACCTACGCTACTCTAATGATCCATATGTTAAACTAATGACTGGAGAAACAAGGCAAAGTAAAAATTGACCTGAAAATTTGTAAAAGATGCAGCTCTTATACCTGAGAGAGCTAAGGGAGGAGGGCCACCGACGACGGCCATGAGTAAACCTCCATCCTCCTAGAGCCCCGCCCAGCCACGCAAAGACTCCTCATGTCATGAGAAGACCTGCTAGTGCAAAGGCGAGGGTTCCTAGACTCGAAATGGTGACCAAAGAATCAATGGAAGTCGGAGGTTTCATTTATTAACATAATGGGACACCCTTATCGACCAGCCAATTGAAAGAATTTCGAGCTATGTACAATGGATTTACAAGGCTAGCGTGGATCATGATTGAGCTGGGAGCAAATCTCATGAAGGGATTGGGGACGTTTGATCAAGGGATCAAGCGGAAAAAATGGCATAAAATGTGTGAGTGGACAGTCCTGACAATAGTCAGAGCCAGAGGGGACAGTTGACCAGGGGTCAACCATTGGGGCGATGTGGTTGGTCCACGTCAGCCCGCTAGAAGACAAGATAGTGAATGTTTCGAATTTAATTAATTACAATAATAAATGATTTTATTAATTTATTAGTATAAAATAAAAAAATTATTTTATGTAGTATTTAGTTATGATTTTTATTTATTTTTTGGTGTTATTTATTAATAGTTAATTTTTAAGGGTAAAATTATAAGTATATTTACCTATATTTTGACTATTTTATTTTATTTTGTATAGTTTATTTTATTCTATTATTCTTTTATTTATATATTTGGAACTTATTTTTACATACATAAATATATTTTTATTATATTTTTATGATGTTATTTGTACAATTAATAAATAGGTATATGAATTATATGGGTATACTTATAGGTACTTCATCTATGTATTATATATATTATTTTATTGTAATGTGTTTTATTTCGGTATTATTCTAGTTTTATCTTTTTAATAGAATATAAGTAATATTTACAAGAGTATAAAAAATATAAAAGAATACATTAATAAAAGAATAGGGTTCACTTTTATTTATATACAAGTAATAGCATAGGTATTTTACCTATGTTTTTGCATAGACTTATTTTATTTTGTGTGTTCTTTTATGTTTGATTTTGGTTTTAATATGTACATGTGTTATAAATAATATTTACAAAATTATACTAATATGAATTTATAGAAATAATAGAGAATGAATATAATGAATATTTTATTCGAGTATCATGTACAATGAGGGTGTAAAACCTAACTTTCACATCTTAACTCCAAAAAATATGAAACTGCTTCCATTAAATACTTATGAAAAGTTATATATAATTAGAGTGATTTTGATACATTTTGAGTTTTTTATTTGGGAGATATGGGTCTGTGAAGTTGGGATGTTGGCTTTTATTCTGTGTATGAAAAGTACACTGTATATTATTTTTTGTACAAACTCAATTTTGTATTTTTATTTACATTATTATCTACAACTTTCATGTACAAAGTTTCTTGATTTGATGTATGAATAATAAAGAATAAAATAGGTGCCAGAAATGAATTATTGAATGAATAAAATAAATAGATTTTTATTGTATTTTTGGCCCTTATCTCCACCTACTTTATTCCTTGTCGACCAATTCAATTCTTGACTTGGTCTCGGGTTTTAGGGTCATAAAATATCATTGATATTTTATTATTTTTTTATTTTCATCTCTTTATTCTATAATTTTGGCATTAAAAACAATATTATGTACACAATAAATGCAATAATGATGGATGCTATTTTGTACAAATTGATGTTATTTACATGCATTAGCTAGGGTTTCAAGGCCAAAATGATAGAATAAAGGTGATGAAAGGAGATTCATCACCCTCCTATACTTTCCTTTGCTAGTCCTTAGCAACTACTTAAGCAATAAGTATAAAAAGAATAAAGAAGAAAAGAAAAAGAATGAATGAATGGAATTGATTTTAATTATTAAACTTGTCTTTACAAAATCAAAGTTTGAAGCCCATGTTAGACCAACCTGGTTGGGAACCAAATTGAAAACACAACAGCCTTCGAGAGTCACAAAACTCGGTTTAAACCACCTCAATAGCCATGTCAGAACTAGCCTACATCATACGCAAACCCTTGTGACTATGAAGCTTACTTGTACAGTGTAAATGGTTGTGGCCCTCCCCAACTGAAATGACAAGAGAACTGACTTCTCCAGAATGACAACCCAATGATTCCCCAATCCAACAACTCTTTCCTCGAGGAGCGAGGTATTCCCTTCTAAGTTCAAGTGGCATCCGACTCAAGATGAGGATGCGGAGAGAAGAATGGGCGATAGCCAGTGTAACTACCTATCATGGGATGCATGACCAGTGTAGTCAAGTCATCCAGCTGCAGGCTCACATGGTATAACTTTGATGCTCAAGCTTGCTTATTTTCTATACAACATATATACATACTCCGACAGGCATTTTATTTTCAATCAGACCTATCCACTTTTTTGGAGTTTTTAATGCTATTTACAACAGTATTTACAGAAGGAGTTTTTCCTCTTGAGCCAGAAGACTACCCCTCTTTTGAAGCATTATTGCAACCCACACTCTCTTGTCTTTAGACCTCATGGCTACTGGATTGGGTTGGGTGCACTTCCCTCCCTAGTCGAGGATGAATGTTTCCACTCGTGTGCGTCTCAAATCGGAAAATCCATTCCCCTCACTATTCTAACTAAGTTGAGCCAAGTGAAAGGTGTGAGTGTCCAAGTTAGGTCACGGACGCCAAGAGTCATGTGTGTGTCTCGAAATGTTCTACATAGTCAGTTGAGGTACCTTGAATCCAGCCTTGAGTCTCAAAGAATTAAGTCTAAACAGACCTAAAGTACCCTAAATCTAGTTCCCAAAAGGTTTCAGTGCAGTTAGGTGCAGTAAGGTCCAACCAAGCTCCAATCTTTGACTTTATTTGGATTGGTTCAATCATCAAGCTCAATGGGAATGCTATGCAAATGTTATGTATAATGCAGAAAATATTTTCATGATGCACTTTCTGAAAGTCTTGAACTTTTGAAAAGATGATGCATATGCAAAGTCTTTTATATTTTTTCTTTTAAATCTTTTTGGTATTTTTAGTTTTGCAAATGTTTTTGTGATTTTTGTAAACAAAAGATTTTGGATAAGAAAATATGTACAAATATTTATAGGGGGATGCATCTTATATTTACAAGAGTTAAATTTTAAAGATATTATAAGGGGTAAGTGCTCACTTTTATAGACATATGTATAAAGAATTTTAATATGGTATGTCTACTCCTCAAACTTATTTGAAAATTATTTTACAATAGTTTTGAAAACTATAGTCCAAAATAATTTTTACAAATATTTACACACATTTGAACATTATTTTGCAAAGGATTTTCCAAATAGTATATATAAATTTTCGAATAATTTTGCAACTATTTTTCAAACCATTTGCAAATCATTTTTCAAACATTTTTATTTCACATAAGAAAATAAAATTTTGCAAACAAAATCTTTTTACAAAGTTTGAACATATTTTACAAAACATTTTCCAAACAATTTTTCAAACAAATTTTCAAAAAGATTTTCAAACTATTTTTCAAACATTTTGCAAAAGTATTTTAACATGATTTATTAATCAATATGCACAAAAAGAAAGTTTGAGGAGATATAGGCATGTTTTTATTAGAAGATTTTAATGATTTTAACAATATTTTTAGCCATAAATATTATTTCCAAAATACGGAAGTACGAGTTATGGCTAAAGTATATACACAGTATATATGACCCCCCTATACTTGGCTGGAGCTATGTCCTCATAGATCGAAGAGAAAAGGAGAAGATATAACTCGAATTGAGTATAGAAAAGCCTAGAAATAATGAAAGAAGGAATTAATGAATTAGAAATTGACCGTCCCCCTATACTTAGGACCAACTAACACTAAGTATAGCAGATTGTACACAAAGTAGGGAGGGTCAAGGGTGGGAATGAACAGATTGTACTCAGGTTGTCTCCCCCCATACTTAGGGTAAGATATCCCTGAGTATAGACAAGAAGAGGAGATAGGGGAGAGGATCAAAGAAGGAAGCAAATCGGGGTGCACACCCCCTATACTTAAAACAAAGTACATCCTAAGTATAGCAAGCTGACAAAAAAGGGTTATACACATAAGCCTAATTTTCTTTTTCTTTTTTCTTTTCTTTTTCTTTTTTCTTTTTAGAAAACAGAAGTTGAAAACAACAAGAAGAAAAGAAGAAAAGAAGAAAAGATAAAAGCTTAAAGGAAAAGTTTTTGAGTTGCATTATCTGAATCTTTTGATGTTAGAACTATTGTGGATGTGTCATCGGAGCGCAGTACCTGGATAGAGTCGACAACGGCCAAGAAAGTGTCATGCTCGAGGTAGAGCTTCAGGAGTTGACCGTTGACGACGAATGGTTGTGTGTCAGGAGACAAGTCTGATATTGCAATGCTGCCATTGTCACGCACTTCTCGAATTTGAAATGGCCCTGTCCATTTGCTTTTCAATTTGCCCGGGAAGATCTTCAACTTTCATAGAATAACTACACCTTCTGTCCATCTTCCGTCTTTCGTCTGATGTGTTGGTCGTGCCAGCGTTTCACCTTCTCCTTGTACATTAATGTGTTATCATATGCATAGTCTCGAAATTCCAAGAGCATGTTCATATCATATTTTGTTTTCCGATCACTTCTTTGTGAGTCCAAATTGCAAACATTGATAGTCCATAAAGACTTGTGAATTAATTCTACAGGCAGATGACATGATTTTCCATACACAAAACGATAGGGTGACATGCCCAAGGGAGACTTGTAAGCGGTTATGTATGCACATAGGATGGAGTCCAAGAATTGGGACCAATTCTTTCTGTCCAGCTTCACAAGCTTCTGGAGGATCGTCTTGATTTCTCTGTTTGATAACTCTGTCATGCCATTGGTTTGAGGATGGTAAGGATATGCGACACGGTGCTTGACGTCGTACTCCTTTGTTAGCTTATTGACCTCTCTGTTTATGAATTGACTACCCCCGTCTGATATCAGTATCTTCGGAATCCCGAACCGCGAGATGATATTTTCCTTCAGGAAATGGCACACTATTTGGTTGTCTGTGGCTCGAGCGGGGATAGCTTCAACCCAACAACTCACATAATCAATGGAAAGAAGGATGTGCTCATATCCTTGACTGTAGGGGAAAGGTACCATAAAATTGATGCCCAAGCATCGAATACGTCTCCTATCTGAATGATATTTAGGGGCATTGAATCTTTTGTTGTGAGGGTGCCTTTCAATCTCTGGCCGTCAATGCATTGTTTGACAAAGGTTGTTGCATCCATAAATAGTGTGGGCCACCAGAGGCCACACTGAAGTACTTTCGCTACCATTCTATCTTCAGAGTGATGTCCATTAGATTCGAGCGAGTGGCAATGCTCGAGGACACTATGATGCTTCTACGGAGGAATACACCTGCGCCAAATGCAATCTGCTCCTTCCTTCAATAGAAGTGGGTCTTCCCATTGGTAGAAATGAATCGTAGATAAGAACTTGTCCTTCTTGATTTTTGTCCAATCTTGTGGAGCCACACTGGATACGAGGTAGTTCACAATAGCGACATACCAAGGGAATGAATCCACGACCAAAATTGATTCGTCGAAAAAGGTGTCTGTGATGGGTGCACTGCTCAGTGGAGGTTGTAGCTGATCAATTGTGGAGAGGTGATCTACTACCACATTCTGAACCCCAAGCTTGTCCTTGATTTCCAAATCAAAATTCTGGATGAGAAGTATCCATCTGATCAGTCTGGGTTTGGCATCCTTCTTCTGCTGTAAGTATCGGATAGTAGAGCGGTCGGTGAAGATGGTGACTTTCGATCCAAGCAAATAGGATCTGAACTTCTCAAGGGCGAATACCACAGCCAGCAATTCTTTCTCTATTACAGTGTAATTTCTCTGAGCCTCATCTAATGTCTTGCTGGCATAATGAATGGCATAGGGCTTCTTATCTTTCCTTTATCCTAATACAGTCGCAACTACAAAGTACGACCATCTGTCATGATCTCAAACAGAAGAGACCAATCTGGCGGTTGAAGGACTGGAGCTTGAGTGATTAGCTCCTTTAGCTAATTGAATGAAAGGAGAACATGTTGATCAACAATAAACTCAGTCTCCTTGCATAGTAACTCTATAAGAGGTCGAGCAATGCAGCTGAAATCACTGATGAACCTCTTGTAGAATCCCACATGCCCTAAGAATAACCTCACATTCTTCACTGTTTGAGATGGCTCAAGATTGACAATCACATCCACCTTTGCTAGGCCGACTTCCATGCCTTGTTTGGAAACGACGTGACTTAGCACAATCCCTTCTGTTACCATGAAGTGGCTCTTTTCCCATGACAATACAAGATTGACTTCACAGCATTTCTGAAGTACTCTGTTCATGTGCTGAAGATAAGAATCAAAGCTGTCACCATAGACAGAGAAGTCGTCCATAAACACCTCAAGAAAGTTGCCTACCATCTCGGCAAAAACTGCAAGCATGCATCTCTGGAATGTCGCAGGTGCATTGCATAATCCAAAGAGCATTCTCCGGAAAGCATAGGTGCCAAATGGGCAAGTGAAGGTCATCTTCTCATGGTCTTCTGGGGTGACTGCCACCTGATTGTACCCAGAGTACCCATCCAGAAAGCAGAAGAACTCCTTGCCAGCCAGTCTTTCCAAAACTTGATCAATCAAAGGAAAGGGAAAGTGGTCCTTCTTCATTGATGCATTAAGATGGTGGTAGTCAACACATACATGCCAGGATGTCAGTACCCGAGTAGATAACTCCTCTCCTCTATCATTTGTAACAACAGTAAGCCCTGACTTTTTTGGAATGACATGCAGTAGGCTTACCCATTTTGAGTCGGAGATGGGATAAATGGAGCCTACGTCACACCATTTCATGATTTCCTTCATGACGACATCCCTTAGATTCAGATTCAGTCTTCTTTTAAACGCATGGGACGGTTTGGAATCTTCTTCTAGGTAGATGTGGTGTGAGCACGGCGCGGGATTTATCCCGTGGAGATCTGAGACATACCAACCAAGTGCCTTGCGATCTTTCTCTATAACCTTGAGAAGTTGAGATTCTTGCTCCGGGGTCAGCATGTTGCTGATGATGACCGGATACATGTTGTATACACCCGTAAGGAAAGCATACTTCAGACCTGCTAGAAGTGGCTTGAGTTTTGGTTCTGATCTGGCCAACATATCAGTTACTTCTGAAACAATGTTGGTGGGAGGATGCTCTGCATGAACTTTTGCAGAGTTGCTGACCTCAGTGTTCTGTTGAGATTATGACAATGTGTCAAACAGATCCATAATGGAATCATTGTGTTCAGGTTGGAGTGTATCATCGGGATCAAAAAGATGCATCAGCAAGTTAGACTCTATCTCCCAAATGTCCTCGGAGCTTGCATCGACTGTGCTTTCCAGGTCCTCCTCGAGAGAGAGGATTTCCTGTGTCCATGGATCGTTCAAGGAGAGTTATGTATTTATGATTTCTGTAATGAAGTCACAGTCTGCTTCAGACGTCATTGCATGTACCTTATCAGTTATGACTTTGGGCTCGCTGACCATGTCTATGGTAATTATGTTGTTTCTCGAGCTGAAGGTGATCTTGCCAAACCCATAATCAACCACGGCTTCTGAAGTGCATAGGAATGGCCTAACTAGGATGATAGGAGTCTGGAGTAAGGGTGCGAGGGAGTCCATATCGAGGACTAAAAATCGATGGGAAACTGCATGTCCCGCACCCTCACCACTACGTCTTCCAAAAGACCTCGAGGTCGCTTGATGGATCGATCAGCAAACTGAAGGATCATACGTGTTTACTTGAGAGGACCCAGCTCAAATTCTTGCAGTAATGACGAGGGCAGGAGGTTGATGGAAGAACCGCTGTCAAGCAAGGTTCGCTCGAAGACTTGATCGAAAATCTCGCAACTGATTAGAGGCGCTCCTTTGTCTTGCTTCTTCTGTAGGAGAATTTTCTATGGCTACAACTGTGGCCATGGTGAGAACGTGCTTCTCAACCTATCAGCGTTTGTTGTTTCATACTAGTCGACGCTTGTTTGTACAAGCCTCCTTCAAACCTTTCTTTACAACTGGCATGTATTCCATGGCCTTCATCAATGGAGTCTCAACAGTCGGATTATTAAGAATGTTTACAACTCCGGGATCAGATAACATACTTTTTCTTTTTGCACTTTTTTTATTTTTCAATTGCATTAGGAAAAGGAATATTTACATGACTGAAATCAGAAACATAGTTTTTATTTACAACAAAAATTCTGTCCACAATATCTTGTACAAACGGATCACAAAAGGTGTACATGTTGGATGTGAAGATTCTGCTGCAGGTGGAAAAGCAAAACATGGGGCCTCTGCTCTCTTGGCTGGTATAAGATCGGTTGCGGCTGGTGGCTCCTTCATGGCTGCATAGCTTTGCTTTGGTGACAATCATCTTTTTGGTATTTTTTCTTTTTCTGATTTTTTGTTCTTTTGGCCAATGGAGATGGTGGTGAATAGCAGCTGGAATGGTTCCTCCTTCTTCTTCTTTTTCCTCACCCGCCCATGTAGATGGCATGATTGATGCAGAAGATGCAATTCACCTTAAACTTTATTCTTCCTCTAGCAAGGCACTACCGCTCCTAAGAGTGACAACATTAGATAAAGCAATAGCACAATCATCTAACTCTACAGGCATAAACAGGACATCACATTATGCATGCTCTCTTCTCTTGAAGCAATTGGGATTGGCTTCGACCTGCGTCGGAATGATATTTTTCATGGTGGTCAGGTCGTCTAACTTCTTTGTCATGTCTGCTAGGCCTTTGACAAGTTGGGCCAAGCAATCAAGGGTTGGGTTCACCGGATTTGCCTCAGAAGGTTCAGCGTGCACGCCACGCTGCTGCTGAGTGTTTTGGGGCTGAGGCTGTGACTGTCGGTGGTGTTGAGGTGGTGGAGGTAGCTGATAATGATGATAAGAGGGAGGATGGTAGTGCTGGTACTGTGGAGGTGGTGTGGCCTCATACAGGTGGTATGGTTGTGGCTGACAGTACTGCGGCTGCTGGTATTGTTGATTCTGACTCCATTGGTTGGGATACTAAGGAGGCTGGTGATACTGAGACGGAAAATTGCGAGGACTGTGCAAACCGTCCACCCTGTGGTTGGTGGCACTGCCTGTTGGCTTGTTGCTGGCCCTATGGGTGCCCAGTAGGACGGGCCAGTTGTGCATCGTTGGTCCAAACACCATTGACTTCTTGAATCAAGGGTGGTGGTGGGAAGGCTGGATTGGATGATGGAAGGAAGTCTGGCTGGTAGACAACCATCTGTTGTTGCGGCAGGCCCTGATCGGGTGCATGCACGTAGTACACGTGCTGGACTGCCGGTGGCTGCTGGCTCGATTAAGGTTGTTGTGACAGTGATGGCTCATCTTTCTTCTTAGCTGGAACCTCTGCGGATGGTGTCACCGACTGGACTGAGCTTATGGTACCTATCAGCAGCTCCAACTGTTTGGTGATCTGGTCCAACTTGACGAGGTTATGTGTCCTCTTCTCGATCACGGTGAGTTTCTCTAGGTCTTGTGATCGCTTTTCTATGATTTCAACCTTTGAGAGATGGCCCCCATGATGTTGAGGTTGGATCTCTCATCTCTCTCCGCCTCACGAGATGCTGCCACATGAACTTGCTTCTGGAGGATATGGGGTTGCTTCATATATTCCTTGGATGAAGAGAGGACGGCCTCTCCTTCGGCCATTTCCTTAAAAATCTGCCAAACAATGTCTTCATCCTTGTTGAAATGTGATCCCCCACATGCTGCGTCAACAAGCCATTGGCTTTCTATATTCAACCCTCTGAAGAAATGTTGGACCAAGCTGGTCCTTAGGATTTCATGATGGGGGCATTTCTCCTGCAGATCAGTGAATCTTTCTTAGACTTCATGAATGCTCTCGTGTGCTTCCTGGGAGAAGTTGCTAATTCTGGCTCGCATCTAGTTGAGCTGACCGAGAGGATAGAATTTGTGCAAGAAGGCAGACTTCAGCTCCTCCCATGTCATCACAACCTTTCCCAGATGATTGACCCAATATAGGGCCTTGTGTTGTAGGCTTAAGGGGAATGCCATAATCTTCACTACATCCAACAGAACATTGGGGTAGTGGGTACTATGGCAAATGCATAAAAATTGTTGCAGGTGAATGTAGGGCTCTTCACTTGTGTTTCCATGAAAAGAAGGGAGAAGAGCAAGTAACTGAGGCTTCAGCTTAAAGTGAGCATACACTGGTGGTATGGGGATCCACACGGTCATCTGGTTGTCCCCAGGGTTATATGTCTCTTTCAACGTGGTTTTCGGTCTCCCTTGTTCCAACTCTTCCTCGTCAGGATCTCATGGGGTCCACATCCTCCTCCTCCTGGTCTTTCTCCTCCTTTTGCTTGTCTATTTATGGCGTCATTCAGCATATCCTGAAACATAGTCTGTGCTAGGGCTTGCTCTGTCAGTTGTTGTTGAATGGCCTGGATAGATGCCAACAACTGTGCGTTCACCTGATTCTGATCAGGCATATGTCCTTGCTCTGGCTGAGAAGGTAGCTGTTGACCCTTACCCTTTCCTTGAATAACCATTTCAGATTCTGAGTCCGAAGAGATGAATTCCATGTTCGGATCCAGGACTGGGACTGTCTTCTATTTGCAATGTGAAAAATCCCCAATCAGACCACTTGCAATTGAATCTTCAGTTGCCAAGATGGATCTGGAATTAGGTCAATTCCAAAGTGTTGTGAATGAAAAAGATGTGGACTATAATCGAATCTCATTCACAATGATGAAGGTGGGACAAAGGTGATCCCGTTTTATTAGATTGTTAAGAAGGATGGATAGAAGACAATGAGTCTGGAGATCGACCCGCAAGGTCCGGATTGGGTTCTCGGGATTCGCCTCGAATTATTGACGAAGTCGAGTCCATGATCGACATCGTGAAGCAAGAAGGGGATCCATGCAGGAGGAAAGATATGGTGGTCAATGAGGAATAAAAGTGGAGTGTAAAACATTAGAAAGGCTCAAATTGAGCGGGGGTCAAGAGGAAGACACATACAATAAAATTTGCGCATTGAACCTTAATCTAGATCCATACAAATACAATACAAAATCGAGTTCACAAACTCACGCCATGTGAAGCCATGAAGGTTCGGTTATTTATTATCTTTTTATTTTAGAGTTGTTATTTTCAGGCATATCTTGTAACAAGTCCTTAGCACACTAATCCTATAGGAGAGAGAGTAGTACCAGAAAAGTATCTCGTACTTATCCTCCTCCTTTGTAACCAATAATCTGCACTTTTTGAGCTCCTTGTAAACCTTCCTGGATTCCTACTCAGCCAAAGAAATAGATAGAGGAAGCCGATAAGTGAAACCACTACTTCAGTTCTTGCTCGCAATGGAATCACCTGTGAGCGTGCTAGAACATACTCAAACGCAAACCGATGAGACAGACACCCCGTGAAGGCGTGGCCTATGCTCAGTACTTCAGACCATGTCGATATTCCACACAATGCGGGAATACCATCACTGACAAGGCCCTACTCAATCATGTACGATAGAAGCGCCATTACTTCGAAAATCCAGGAAATACACAAGGCAGTTACAGACTGGGTTTTGGGCTCTAATCCTTAGCGGGTCGTGCCTCGCTCATGGGAGGGGTTTTGGTCCCCTCCTAATGCTCCTGAAAATAATGAGGGCTTTATGAACCCAAAACAATGATAGTCCATTACGGATTTTAATTAAGGTTAAAGTTTATTTAGCATCTCCTTGTTTTAACTTTTTTGGATTTCACTTTTTTTTGATATGTTTTCATACAAGCACCTAACATTTTTTAAGAATTCCATTCAAGTCCTAGGTGCTCAAACTCAGAGGCAGATAGCAAAAAAGTTGTGCTAGTCGATTCAATGATGGAAATCTCACCATTGAACCTAATGATGCGTGCTAAGCTAGAGGACTTGCAGTGCTTCCCAACTCTCTCCATTCGGTATGCAAAACAGAATTTTTAAACCTATTCTGCATGGTGGTGTGCAATCAAAAAATTGCCCTAAATAGTAGTTGCTATTAATTGTGAAGAACTAATTGTTAGTTATTCAGAAATGAGACCAAGGTCTGGTCGTCGATGCCGATCGATGCTCGCCACAACGGGTCCTGCAAGTGTTGTATATGACCTCTCTCGGCACGCGGTTTCAAGTTCAAATTACTAACATTATTAATTTGACTAGATCTAAACGTAAAGGACTATAGGAACATGCATTCTTATTAGGGTTTAGACTTAGTTACCAAGTCAAGAACCCTATGTCTCGGGGCTCCAAGCACACAAAATAAAATAAAATAAGGCGGAAAACTCAAAACGGCGGAAAACAAAATAAAAGAAGGTGAGAAATGTGGGAAAACTGCGACGAGGCCCCTAGGTGAAAAGACACTGGGGCACTGGACCTCGTTGTGGAGAGTAGAATCCAAAGTCCTTAATTATTACATATCAAAATTGTGTCTCTCTCACCAATAATTACATCGATAAAACTAGATTAATTCTATGCTAATTCCCTCTCCTTGATTTCTTGGTAGCCTCTCCAATTGGTCACAAAGAGAAGACCAGCCTCCTCCAAGCTTGGCTACATCGTCCTCCTAAAAAGCCGTCCTCGTGTGGTGGGCCCTCGCAACAAAGTCACAAAGAGATGTCATTAGCACAAACGATCGAATTAAATCAACTTGAGCTATAGACAAAGAATTAATAAAAAATAAATCAATAAATATTTACAGCAATAAATCAATAAATCTGAAGTTATGACTATACAAAAATATGAATGACAAAACAAGGCTACGCTCATTGCTCCCCGGCAATGGTGCCATCTGATAACTGGAAAGAATAGAGGGTCGTACGGTTTCACAAAGCGAAACCCTAGTCGGTATGTTGACCACTCTAACATCCCCTGTTGATCAGTGATTAACCCACAATATCAATAAAGTCATGAATAACAAAAATGTAAGGTTAAAATTTATTATTCTCTACCAAAAGATGCATAGTGATTAAGCATGTAGAGGTCGAACCACAAAGAGCAAAATGGGTAGCCTACATTATTAATTTACAACCATGTCAATTATCATGTATGTACATATATCTTTTTGTGGGTTTTTAAATATATATTTTTTTATTATTTTTTTGTTTTACAATTTTGTGTTTTGTTTTTAATTTTATAATTGTATATTTTCTTTTTATATTTTCATATTTTTATATTTCTTTTTCTTTTAAATATATATAAGACATATAAGGCTATATATATACATATAGAGTAAGATATTTATACATACTAATAAATATAAATAAAATATATGATAAAAATTGTTTTGGTTTTTATATATTTCTCTAATATTTTTGTAATTTGTTTGGAATTACTACTAATTTTTATGTAATTTTAAAATAAAAAATATCCCAAATAAGGGATTAAAAAATAGTTGAAATTGATTCGAATATTAAAAATGGTAAATAAGGTCCAACATTACTCAAATTATTTTTAATAGATAAATATTTATATAAAGAAAATTATAAGCTAGCAAAACATATTTTTGAATTTTTCAATGATTTTTTAGATTTTTCTAAAATATTTTGGGGTTTTTCAATTTTTAAGCTTTTTCTTTTTTCTGTTTTTAGGGATTTTTGGTCCTGTAGTTAAATAATAATATGCTAGGTAATATATATTTTTTTGGGGTTTTAGACATGTTTTCTATTTTTTTGGTATTTTATACTTCAAACAAGGAATATATGTGCTCTATTTAATTTTTAATAAATAGATAAAATGCTTAAAAATGCTAAATAAATGCATGGTGTGAAAATACATGGCAAGCAGCTTCTATTCCTATTTTGCATATTTTTAGGAGCACATTAATTATTTTTAAAAATTAGATCAAATTCACAAAAATGCATGTCCTAACAAGGGTGTATTTGCAATTAAAATAAACATCAGGGGCCATACTGCAACTTTGCCAAAAATATACAACGTATTTTAAATTTTATTGGACTAATAAACAATTACAAAAATGCTAGGGGCCTATATGCAAAATTTCGCCACCTCACGTGGGATGGCACATGAGGTGACGTGGAATGGACCCAAATGCAATTTACAGAAGTACATAGGCCTACATGCAAAATTTCCAATTTGTTTTAAACGTTATATCTTATTTATAGGACTAGACATTAAATTTACAAAAAGGCAGGGCAAAAGATGAAATTTACCCATTATTTAAGCACGATCGAATGGCGCAGATGCTTTTACTTGACACGTGGCCGCTCCACCTCACACGATGATGCTTCGGCCTTGGACGGTTGAGATTAGATCGTGCGGGACGGTCTAGCGGTTGTGATGCGGCTCATCTAACAGTTGTTGGAAGATCTGGAGAAGTGGCCCAATTTGACAACTCTGAAGACGCTCGGAAGAACAGGGAAGAACCATGTGCATTTCGAGCTTCGATCCATGTAGCTTCCATCATCGTCCACCTGGCTTGCTTGCAGGGGGTGCTAAACATCGACCAAGCTCCTCCGCGTCTAATGATGGCTTCAAGAGGTATGCCGGAGCCCCGGTGATGCCTAGAGAGCTTAGGAAAATAAGGGGCTCCAGGTATCTTCAATCTAGTCAGATTCGACCCCCCGCCCCAGGGGTCCTTTGTAGGGATGAAAACGGTTGGATACGGATATGAATACATGTATAATCATATCCTTATCCATTTTAAAATACAAATACGAATGCGGATGAATATTGATGGTGTGAAAAATGTGTTACCATATCCTTAACAACAAATACGAATGTAAAGCGAATACAAATCAGATACGAATAATAACGAAAATTTATAATAGATTAACTAAAACATATATGTTTAGGATGGTTTACACATAAAATGGATATACCAAATATGGTAATTTCATAACAATTATATAAACAGCGGTGAATGCAATCATAAAATGTTGTTACACGCAGTTATAAATAAATCTATTACTATACTTGTGTATGAAAACCAATATACGAATACGAATGCGAATATTATCGAATGACAAAGTGATATCCATATTCGCATCTATTTTAAAACGAATACGAATACGGATGTCAAAATATGTATAAAATGAATATGATAACGGATCGGATACGAATATATTCACATTTGTTTTCATCCCTAGTCCTTTGGCCTCCAGCACCTGCAAATGAGATCCAACAATGAAATACACGAGGGATGGGGCTTTATTGGGTGGAATGGACGAAGGGTGAAGGGTGGCGGAGGTCTCCAGCGAAGGTAACAGAGGTGGAGACCCGATCTCCAGATCCACGATGGATATGCGGGTATTGTAGGGAAACGGAAGAGGGAGAAAATAAGGTGGTCACGGGGATCGAAGACGGCGAGTTTAACAGCGAATCATGGCTGAAGCAGAGAGCTCCGGCGATCGAAGATCTAGAACCTACTCTACTCCAATGATCCATATGCTAAACTAATGACTGGAGCAACAAGGCAAAGCAAAAATCTACCAAAAATTTGTAAAAGATGCAGATTTTATACCTTAGAGAGCTCAGGGAGCAGAGTCGCCGGCGACGACCGTGGGTGCAACTCCATCCTCCTGGAGCTCCGCCTGGCCACGCAAAGACTCCTCTTGTCACTTGAGGACCTGCTAGAGCAAAGGTGAGGGTTCCTAGACTCGAAATGGTGATCAAAGAATAAATGGAAGTTGGAGGTTTTATTTATCAACATAATGGGACACCCTTATTGACCGGCAGATTGAAAGAATTTCGAGCTATGTACAATTGATTTACAAGGATGGTGTGGATCACGATTGATCTGGGAGCAAATCTTATGAAGGGATCGGGGATATTTGATCGAGGGATCAAGCGGGAAAAATGGTGGAAAACGTGCGGGTGGACAGTCCTGGCAATAGTCAGAGCCGGAGGGGACAGTTGACCAGGGGCAACCATCAGGGCGACGTGGTTGGTCCATGTCAGCCTGCTAGAAGATAAGATAGTGAATTTTATTCAAATTTAATTAATCGAAAATAATAAATGATTTTATTAATTTTTGAGTATAAAATAAAAAATGATTATTATTTTTGTAGTATTTAATTATCAGTTTTATTTATTTTTTTGGAGTTATTTAGTAGTAGTTAATTTGTAAGGGTAAAATTATAGGTATATTTACCTATATTTTGACTATTTTATTTTTATTTTGTAAAATTATTTTATTATTTTATTATTTTATTTTATATATTTATAACTTATTTTTATGTACATAAATATATTTTTATTATATTTTAATGATGTTATTTGTACAATTAACTAAATAGGTATATAAATTATATGGGTATACTTATAGGTATTTCATCTATGTATTATATATATTATTTTATTTAAATGTGATTATTTGGGTTTTATTTTAGTTTTATATTTTTAATATAATATAAATAATATTTAGAAGAGTATAAAAAATATAAAAGAATAAATAATAAAATAATAGGGTTCACTTTTATTTATATACAAGTAATAGCATAGGTATTTTGCCTATGTTTTTACATAGACTTATTTTATTGTGTGTGTTCTTTTAGGTTTTATTTCGGTTTTAATATGTACATGTGTTATAAAAAATATTTACAAAATTATAAAAATGTGAATTTATAGAAATAATAGAGAATGAATATAATGAATATTTTATTCAGGTATGATGTACAATGAGGGTCTAAAACATAACTTTTACATCTTAACTCCAAAAAATATGAAACCACCTCCATTAAATAGCTTATGAAAAGTTATATACAATTAGAGTGATTTTGATAATTTTGAGTTTTTTATTTGGGGGATATGGATCTGTGAAGTTGGGATGTTGGCTTTTTATTCTGTGTATGAAAAGTACACTATATATTATTTTTGTACAAACTTAATTTTGTATTTTTATTTACATTATTATCTATAACTTTCATGTACAAAGTTTCTTGATTTGATGTATGAATAATAAAGAATAAAATGGGTGTCAAAAATGAATTATTGAATGAATAAAATAAATAGATTTTTATTGTATTTTTGTCCCTTATCTCCCCCTACTTTATTCCTTTTCGACCAATTCAATTCTTGACTTGGTCTCAGGGTTTAAGGTCATAAAATATCGTTGATATTTTATTCTTTTTTTTCTTTTCTTCTCTTTAGTCTATAATTTTGGCATTAAAAACAATATTATGTACACAATAAATGCAATAAATGATGGATGCTATTTTGTACAAATTGATGTTATTTACATGCATTAGCTAGGGTTTTTAAGGCCAAAATGATAGAATAGAGGTGATGAAATGGAGATTCATCAATAGGATATCGTGCATATTGGTTATCATATATCTCTATTTTTATTTCTTTAAAGTAATTATTTATCTTTTTTGATCAATTTCCTTGGTTGACTTCTTTACGAGGGACCACGGAGCGAGGACAGCTTTCTTAGGAGAGCTCATACACCCAAGTTTCTTGGAGATCAACTTTTCTTCACAAAGTCGATTGGAGAGAGCAAGAAGGAGAAAAGGAGGTAATTCAGAGCATAGCCGCTTAGTGTATATTTTTATTTTATGTTTGTGAGAGAGAGACTTAATTAAATTGTAATCATGCATGGACAGAACTCTTGGTCGTTCAGACTCTCGCGGGCTTATTTTATCATGTGATTGTTCACTTGGGGGACCGCTCGATGTTTCTCATGTTTCACCACCTTCTACCTTCTGTCCTCCCTATTCTCCACTTGTTTTTATTTGTTTCCCGTGTTTTGTATTTTTCCACCTTATTCTTATTTGTTTTATGTGAATGAGCCCTTAGATTTTTAGGACTTGCTTGATCGAGTAACTTAGGTCCAAAGCCCTAATATCTGCATGCACCTATAGTCTCTTCGCTTGGACCTTAGTCGAACTAAAATTGTTCTTCAAGATAATAGCAATTCCTACTAAGGGCAATTCCATCGACTTGCATATTGCATGTAATGTGGACTTAAATTTCTGTCTTACATCATACATGGAGAGAGTTGGGAAGCATTGTAATTCTTCTACTGAGCATGCATCATTCGATACAATGGTGAGTTCTTCATCATAGTGTCACATGTATGGCTTTTCCATCATTTCTCCTAGTTTTGGATCAATAAGGTTTTAAAAGAAAATAAAAAAAATCATTACGATATTATTGTCTTGAAAAATACTCAAAAAGGTGAAAATTTAAAAGTTAAAACAAGGGGACTGCTAATAACTCTTTGACCAAAAATAAACTTCGTACATGCATTCATTTTATTGGGCTCATAGAGCCCACATTATTTTCAGGTACACTCAAGATAGAGTGAGACATGACCCTAGGACAAAGGGACAAAATCCCAGCCATAGTACTTCCTTGTTGTTGACTGGATTCAAGAAGTACTGGCGCTTCTATCTTACGTGGGTGAGTAGGGCTTTGTCTGCTTGCGTACTTAGGCTAAAGTATTGAGCTTAGGTCATTCCCTCAAAGGGTTGTTTGTCTCACGTTCCACATCCGAGTACCCTGCAAGGGGAAAGTATCGATTTCTACTATCAACTTCCTCCTATATTGTTTGGTTGGGTAGTGGATCCAAATCCAATAGCAAGGATTCTCTTAAAAAGTACATGCTATAGGTTACAAAAAGAGTAGGAAGTACAAGATAATTTTCTGACAGTGCTCACTCTCCTATGGGGCTAGCCTCTAAGGACTTGTTAAAAGATTGCTTGAATAACAACTAAAATCGAAAAGATAAAAACAGTTGAACTTGTACAACTTCACTTGGTTGAGTCAGTGAATCATTTGCATTGTGTTTGTTTGGATTTAATTTTAGGTCAAAAATCAGTCACGTACACTTACGCCAATTTTGTCTTCATACATGTTTTTGTTTCCTTTTTGCCCTGCTCACTTTGAGCCTTCTTTTATTTCTTCTTTATTTCATCCTCTTGTTTATCTGTGCATTCTACTCTTCATCTATTCATCTTCTCTTCCAATATGTCGACTCATGGATGGTTTAGTTGGGACCCCACTGACACCTACATCAATTGCATGTATTCAACATCTTCAATAATTCGAGGCGATTCCTGAGAGCCTAGTTTGGATTTTGCAAACCCCTCTTATGACTCCTCGTATTCTTCTCATTCCTCAATAAACCGGATCACTCTTATCCCAACATTCGTCCCTTGTGGATGGAGATCGATTTCACTTCATATAAAGTACTCCATTCACATCTATCTGGAATTGACCCTAATTCCATGTCCATCCTTTCATATGATGCACAACACCGAGCTGATCGGATTACATTTCAATGTGTAGAACAAGATCCGAACTTAGTCCCTGTGTAGATAAATTCCTATGAGCATGATTCAGAGATGGCTCCTCATGGAAAAGTAAAGGGACCACAACAGCCAAATCAGGGCCCCCATCCAGATTAGAACATAGTCAATGCATAGTTGCTTCAGGCTCTTGCCTAGGTCGACTTCACTGATATTCTCAATGACTTGATGAGAGAAAGAGAGAACCGATGAGGAGGAGGTGGAGTAGGAGAAAATGAAGATGAGCAGACAGATGGACCCCGTAGAGGACCGACAGGAGAACCAAGAAGAGAAGCTTGCAAGCATACGCTCAAGGAGACATACAATCCTGACTCTAGCCAGATGACTGAGTGGATTCAGATTCCTGTAGTCAATGGGCACTTTGAGATTAAGCCCCAGTTCCTGGCTCTTCTTTCCTCTTTCTATGGGAACACCAATGAAGATCCATATATCCATCTCCAATGTTTTTCCCGCATCTATCGCACAACTCGCTACCTTAACATCATGTTAAGTATAGTCAAAATAATTGCCTTCCCATTCATCCTTCAGGACAAAGCTCTGTATTGGATAAATCATTTGGAAAAGGTAGAGAGGACTTGAGAGGAACTTAAGCATGTGTTCCTCCACAAATTCTACCCTCTTGATCGTCTCAACTAGATGCGTGCGAGAATCAGTAACTTCTCCCAAGGATCGTACGAGTACATTCATGAAGCATGGGAGAGGTTTAAAGATTTGCAATAGAAATTCCCCCACCATGATATTCCTCGGACCAGCTTGGTCCAATACTTCTTTGGGGTCCTAACACAAGAAAGTCAGAAGCTTATCGATGTTGCGTGTGGCAGATCTCATTTTAAGAAGGACAAAGATGTAGTCTGGTAGATCTTTGAAGAAAAGATCGAAGGAGAGGCTTCCATGTCTTCATCATGCGCCTATCAGCGTCATCAATAGATCCACCACAAGATCATCAATATGGCGGCATCACATTAAGTAGACATGGATGAGAGATCCAACCTCAGCATCATCGGGAGCCACCTATCCAAGGTTGATATTGTTGAGAAGCGATCATAGGACATAGAATTTGTGATCGAACAAAGAACCCAACATATGGACAAGTTGGATCAAATCACTAAGCACTTGGAGCTGCTAGTCAGCACAATCAATGATGTTCAGTCTGTGGGACCATCGGTCATACATATCGTTGAGCAGAAGGAACCGTCATCGCCACAACCATCTCAGTCAAGTTCAGGGCAGATGTCAATCCAGCATGTATACTACATGCAGGCTCCGGACCAGACACCACCATAGCTATCACGGCAACAGCATGTCATCTACCAGCCTGAGCCCCATCCCTCATCTTATATAGAACCATTTTTACCGCCTCCACCCCAAATCCAAGAAGTGAATGGCATCTGGAATAATGATGCACAACTAGCACGCCCAAGCAGATAGCAGCAGGGCCAATCCTCTACAATTCGGTTGTATCACAGTCTTCCGGTGGGAAGCTTGTCCAGCATCCTCTACAGGGTCTCCACCCTATTAGAACACATGGAGACAGAACCATCCATACCAGCAGCCTGCGTACCACCAACACCAACCACATCACAATTACACAGTTGCTTAGAATAATCAGTACCTCTCTCCTCCTCAACACTACCAGCATTCTCCTCCTCAGTACAATCAATATTCTCATTTGCAGCATCCACTATGGTATCACTCTCAACGTAGACAACACGTTGAACTCGAGGTTGCTCCTATGAACCAATCTCTTAACTGTCTGGTTCAGCTAATGAAAACCCTAGTATAGATTATTAGCCATGTGAGCCCGAGGTTAACCATTCCTAGAATAAATGTTATTGTAATGTTTGATATATCAATAAAAGTTATTGATTTATTTCACGTCTTGTCTGAGATTAAATGAATGAATGAACTATAAGGTCACTCAGTACAATTAGGGTTATGTACCATTGCCATCTTAATGATCGGATAATTGTTGGTTCAAATGTTGAATCATAGAGGCTGGTGCTTGGATGAATATCTAAAGAGTTAGATTGAGAACTCATCGACTACCATCAAATGATTATTAAGAGATGATCTCCAACCTGAAAGGAGATGGCAATTCTTCTCTATAGGCTGGTATCTGACCGACCTCTTGATGTAGGTCCTTTATACAAGAACAGATATTCGGAGGTGTCAGATAAGTTAGGTCAAAGTGTTGACTTAATGAGATCGAGATCACCAAGTCCTATGTCATATACTGTCATGATATAGTCATGCATCCTCTGACCTGAGACAGATGTACTGTTATATGTTAGACTGCGTACATTTAGTAGACCGATAGGTTGGTGGCCTATACACCGGCGAGATGGTGTGCATACAAGGGCATATGAGTAATATGATCTCTCAATTTCTTTTATCATACATGTTCACTTGTGAATCAGAAGACATGAGCTCACTCATGAGGTATTGGGACCAATCAAATTCCATGCATGGTCATCTTGCTTTGGAAGCACGAAAAGAATTTAAAGGTATGATATATGCTTTTGGAAAGCATATGATCGATACCAACTCACAATGACCGAATGAGAAACTTGATGATAAAACTATAAAGAAGATAGTGTAAAATTGATCTTTATCTTCAGGTTTATTCTAAGTCTTCCAGTATGCAAGATGTATATGTATTAGGAATACATGAGGGTGATGTAATCATGAACGATTGTATAGCCATGACGCTTTCATTCCAAGGGAGTGATGAAACATGTTTGGGTTTTAGTGACTCCTCTCAGTAGAGAAGTGATCTAATCTTAGTTCAAATGTTGGACATTGATCTGAATATGATTCAGATGCAATGAGAAGATTTGAACTACAACCTTGATTTAATCAAACATCTATGAGAGGTCCCCGAGATATGTATTTGAGATGTGATCTCAATATCCAAGTCACTATACGTGGAACATACAATCACCATGTCCTTATCTCTAAGTATCCTTAAAGAAAGCGCATTATTCTTGAAAGAGTTCAAGAATAAATTCCATCGTTGTATTGTATATCCAAGCACTGAGAAATGGATAATTAAATATGATTTAATTATCATGAATAATGTGAATGTGATTCATATTATTTAGATGCATGAGAATGATGATCCAACATGATTAAATGTGATTTAATTATCATGGATATGAATAATGTGGATAGCATTATCCATATTATTCATAAATATTACATATGTGATTTATAATATATAAGAGAGATCTCTTTGTAAATAGCATTTACAATTTATATGTTGATGTGAATTGGATTCACATTGGATAATTAATTGAAAATGTAATTTATATTTTATTCTAGATTGTGAATATGATTCACACATTTCCAATGGCAAGATTGAAATTGTCATGAAATAATTTGGAATTATTTTTGTGAAATATTTTACAATAAAGTTGTTGTAAATAATTAAAGGATTATATAGGATGTGTAATCTCACATAATAGGAAAAGGAGCTCCCCTTCCATGTTGGGAGAGTAGACGACCACCCTTGAGTCCTAATTCAAGGTGGTCGTCTGATGAATCCATGATTCATTAACTTTTCTGTCGCATTTTGTCTTAAAACCCTTAACAAATGCATGTAAATATCCATTAATTTCCATCTTTTAACAAATCCTTATTCATGAATAAATATTCATTTTTAATCATAATACTCATGTAAATAAATAAAGACCAAAGAAAAAGAAAAGAAGGCAGATTGGATATATGTAAATATGTAAAATATGACTTATAAAAATAAATATAACTGCAAGGTATATTTATAGCCTAACCCCCGAGACCAAGTCAGCATGGATTGGTCGACAAACCAAAAAGTAGGGGGAGATAAGGAAAGAAAACCCTAAAAATAAATTAAGACACATCTCATGTACCTCTCACTATTTATTAAATAAATACAAAACTTCAATGAATTTTAATATACATATTTTTCACCAAACTCTTTTCCTAATAATTTCTAAAAATGTATATAAAAATATAAAAATAAGTTAAAAATATTACCCTGTACATATACCAAGAAATCCAACTTATAAATTGTCAAAATCTCAACTTCCGAACATCATAACTTCTTCATACGAACTCCAATTTCACTCTACTCACCTTTAAAGTTCATAAAATAATATTCTCTAATTAAAAAAGTGGTTTCATCGAATTCGGAGTCCATTTGCAAAAAGTCGGTTTTGGGACCAAATGACAACAGGGTTTCTGGGCTATTTATTTTATGTAACACACATTATTTATAGTTTTTTTAATTTTATAATTTCTAATTATTCTCATGATCTTGTATTTTTCACCCTAATTTATTTCATAATTTTTGGAGCTTATTTATTATTTTAATAAAATCAAAAACCCTAAATTATAGGTAAAAATGAATTGGCTAAATAATACCTGTATTTATTAATATATGTAAATTATTTTATTAAAATCCATAAAAATTCACACAATCCTTATTTATTATTCTAATAATTAAGAAAATGTAAAATTAATTTTTAATTATTTATTTATTAAATTAAAAATTCAAAACCTATTTATCTATATATATGTATTAATATAATATTTATATTTCAAATAATATTTATTATTTATAAAAAGTAATTATTCCATAAATTAGATAGTTACTTTATTTACACTTGTATTTATATCTATTTAAAATAAACTTATTTATTATTTAATATTGAATTTATAAAGAATTTTCTATATCTGGCCAACCAGGAGCTGACACTTGTCAACACCTGGATCATCTTCCCCAAGAAGGCCGAACACCTTTCTTTTCTGACCAGCCGACTTCAACTAATTCTCCAGCGTGTATCCTAACTCTTTCAGGCTACCTAAGCCCTTGGATCAATTCTCCTAACAACCTTCTTCCTCGCTCATACTTGGATTTTACTTGGAGCCCACGAATTCGATCTATAAAATCCCCTAAAGTCCGCCATTCTTAACTAACTTTCCAACTACCCAGGACACCCCAGTTCCAGTAGCCGACCTCTTCCCTTTCTCGCCTTGTTCCGGCCATCTGCGGTGGTGACAGCACCTAGGAGAGGCTTCGTGTGGAAGAGGGACACCGGAGGAGGAGTTCCAAGGTGCATCGCCACCTTGAATCGCAGCTCAGAGCTGTATTCAGCTCTGGCGAAGGTCGACCGTCGAGCAGTGATAACCTCGAAATTCGATGCGGTTATATTGACTCACAAGGCGAGTCAACAGTCGGTGTTTGACCACACAAATTCCGAAATTAATCAACAATTAACCCACACTAAGATCAACAAATTAGAACTAATGCGGAGTTAAAATTTATTTTTAACTCTACATAAAAGATGTATAGATGCAAGTACGTAGAGAGTTCGAACACAGGGAACAAACAGTGTAGTTCAAGCAAAAATGCTTAAGTGTGTGTAAGTGTGTGATGTGTCTACACTAAGCAAGCAAGCAACTACAATTTTTGTGGGTTTTTAATTTTTAATTTTTAATTTTTTTTTATTATTTAATTTTTAATTTTGTATTTTGATTTTTGATTTTCTGATTTTTATAATTTATATTTTATATTTTTGTATTTCTTTTTCAATATTGGAAGATAGAAACAATATAAGAAAAGGCAAGGTAAAATATTTCTAAAAATGCACAAAAATACTCAAAAATTCAGAAATAAAATGTTTTTGGTATTTTTAAGGTTTTCTATTGTTTTTGTGATTTTTGGGGATTTTTCAAGGTGTTTTTGAGATTTTTAAATACTGAAATAAGAGAAAACAGTGGAAATAAGGCTGGCTGGGAATAAAATGTAATTTAGAAATAGCAACCAGTACTCAAAATATTTCACACTATTTTTCTAATAAAAAGGACAAAATAAGGGATAAACAGAACCTGAGTTTGTAATTTTTGGGTTTTTCTACTATTTTATATATTTTTTTGAAGTTTTTGAGTGTTTTTAAATTTTTAGTGTTTTTCTTTTGAGATTTTTAATGATTTTTGGACTGACACTAAAATATGATCAAATAGACACTAGGTGATTTTTTTTGGAATTTTTGGAGGTGTTTTAATATTTTTTTGGTATTTTCTAAGCTAGACAGTGCACAAAATAGGTGTTTTTGATTTTTAATAAATATAAAAATAAAATAAAATCAAAAACTAAATAGCTGGCGTTAAAGTACACTTATCCAGAAGCCTAAGTCTATTTTTGTGGAAATTTTGGAGTTAAAATGATATTTTAAACAATTAAAACAAGTATCCAAACATTAAACAGTCCTGGCAGGGGTATATGTGTAATATCTAAAACATCCAGGGGCATACACGCAATTTTCCACAAAAATATACACTGAATATTTAATTTTTAGCACCAAAAGACAAATACAAAAGCCGCCTGGGCCTCCTAGCAATTTTCCCACCAGGGCGCGTGACTTGCACGCGCCTGGGAAGGACTAAAATGTAATATAACAAAAACCTGGGGGCCTCTTTGCAAAATATCCAAAAATATTACACGTGCTTCGAAAGTTTCAGGACTAAAACGAAATAAGCAAACGACCGAGGGTATCCTTGCAAAATGCCCCCACCTCACGTGTACAGGTCACGTGAGGTGACGTGGCGAAGGACCTAAGTGCAAATAAACAAAGCCTAGGGGTCTTTTTGCAAATATTACAAAATATTTAAACTACCGACAAAAGTTTAAAGACTAAAAAGTAAATACAAAAGGCGCGAGGGTGTAGATGCAAAATACCCTCGACGCGACGCTCAGATGATGACGCGTGGCTCGGATCCAACGGCTGGGAGGCGAGGCGCGATCCAGCGGCGGGGAGCGATCCACTTATCCACGTGGCGCACGATGAACGGTCGATGACGCTTCGACGATGCACGGTCTGGATTAGATCTTCCTTGGTTGATCGGACGGTCGAGGCGAAGGATGATCCAATGGAGGCTGCGCGATCTGGGGAGGGCTCCTCGATCCAACGGCTGGGAGGCGATGAGGAAGAACAGCGAAGAACGCCGGTGAGGCGAACTTCGCCGCTCCAGATCTTCGTCCTCCGGCGTAGTTAGGGCTTCAAAATGGCCGTGGAGCGACCCCTGGTCCTTCTCTATCGGCTGGTGGCGGCAAAAAGCCTCGGCGTCGGCCGAGGTGCTCAGGCGAAGGTGGCGGAGCTGGGAAGTCCAGCCACGCTCCGGCGAGCGTCAAAACTCGCCTCCAGGCGCTTTCAAGTGAACTTGGACCTGCAAAAATAGTCAAAGGGTCCAGGGCAAACTACCTGGACCCTTAGATGGTCGCGAGGGGGTGCGAATCGACAGGTGGATGCACGGCCGGAGTTGCGCTCCGGCCACGGTGCTCGATTGGGCGATATGGATGATGGAACTTCGAGATTCTTTAGGGTTTTTGATCCTTAAGCTAACAGGAACGAAATGGAAGAAGGAAATAAGCGGGGCGAGCCCTCGATGGCCGGAGCCAGAGGAAACGGAGTACCTCGACGCCGGCACTTGGCGGAGGTGCCGGAGGCTCCCTCGACTTCGCGCGCCTTGGCTGAAGGGCTGGCGGTGGAGCTGTCACCTCCACGGAGCTCAGGAGCACGGAGATGGCGCTGAAGGGTGGACCAAGGGGACTCAAATTCAAAAGGAAAGAGGGGGGTCGGTTATATGTGGTTTGATCCGAGGTGACAGGGGTCCAAAGACCAAGGGATATCTTGCAAATCTTGGGTCCGACGACCAAGATTAAGCTTGGGCGAGTGAGATAGATGGTTGGTGAGCAATGTTGCAGAAGGAAGCAACACGAAAAGATGAAAGAATCGGCCTGGAAAAAGCCAAGAAGATGGCTCAAAAATCAAGTCTGACACGGGCTATAGGGTGTAGGTCAGACTGTTGACCGAGGTCAACAGTCCTGGCCTCCTGGTTGGTCCACGTGGACCAACCAGGAAAAACCCTAAAAAAACTTTGTTAATTCGATTTAAAATATTAAATGGCCGAATTAGATAAAAGTTATAAAATAAAAAATGCTTAGAATTTTATGTAGTATTTTAGTCTGATTTTTATTTATTTTTAGGAGTTATATTTTTACAAGTTACCTTTTTAACCCTATATAGGTATAATACCTATGTGTTTTAGTATTTTATTTTTATTTAGGTATTTTATTTCTTTATTATTTTTATTTAGTATTTTATAAAATTGTAACATACTTTTATATACATAAATATATTTTTATTTTATTTTTCTGATATGTTTTGTATATTTAATAAAATACAAGTATGTGTTGTATAGGTATGTATATAGGTAATGTACCAATGTATTGAATATATACAAGTGTTTTATTTTTAATTTTATTTAGGTTTTTATTCTAATTTTAATACACATACTTATTATAAGTAATATTTACAACATTATAAAAATATAAAAATGAATAAATAATGAATAAAGAATAGATTGAATATTTTATTCAGTACAAGTGTACAATAGGGGTCCAAAACTCAACTTTCAAACCGTAGCTCCGCCAAATGCGAAACCACCACCATTGGATAGATTATTTTATTCTATATACAATTAAAGGTGAGTACACTGCATTTGGAGTTGTCGTTTGTGAGATACGGGTCTGGGAAGTTGGGATTTTGGATTCTTATTCAGACCATATCTTTTTGTCTGTACATGATCTTTTTGTGAACTCAATTTTGTATTTTTCTTTATAAAATTATCTACAACTTTCATGTACAAAGTTTCTTTATTTGATGTATAAAAAGTGGAACCAAAAATAGATCCCAAAATGAATAAAGAATGAAAGGAATGTATAGGTGTTTTATCTGTGTTTCTGACCTTATCTCCCCCTACTTTATTCCTTGTCGACCTATTCATCAAGATGCCTAGGTCTCGGGGGTTTTGGATCATAAAATATTTACAATATTTTATTCTTTTTCTTTTCTTTATTTATTCTATAATTTTGGCCTTAATTACAATGATTTATACACTATCTGAATGCACATGCATGAATGCTAAGATGCTCTATTTAAGGGTATTTACAGGCATTTGCTAGGGTTTTTGGTGCCAAAATGATAGAATAAAGATGATGAAATGTGGATTCATCATCCCCCTATACTTTACCTTTGCTAGTCCCTAGCAAACACTTATGCAATAAGTGCAAAAAGAAAAACAAAGAAAAGAAAAAGAAGAACTTGGATTTTATCTGATTGTCAAACTTGTCTTCACAAAATCAAAGTTTGGAGCTTAAGTCGGACCTTTGGAATTTTAGTGCGGGCGGAACCTTATTGAGAACCGAATTTGAAATCCAACAGTCCTTGAGAATCCCAAAACTCTGCTCAAGTCTCCTCAATAGCCAGGTCAGAAATATCTCAATTCATACGCAAACTCTTACGACTATGAATCTGACTTGTACAGTGTAAGTGATAGTGGCTCTCCCCAGCTAGAATGACAAAGAGACTGACTTCTCCAGTACGACAACCCAATGATTCCCCAATCCAGCAACTCCATCCTCGAGGAGCGGGGTATTCCCTTCTAAGTTCAAGTGGCAACCAGCTCAAGAGGAGGGGGTGAAGAGAAGAATGGACGGTAGCCAGTGTAGCTACCTATCCTAGGATGCAAGACCAGTGTAGTCAAGTCATCCTGCTGCAGGCTCACATGATATGACTTTGGAACTCAAGCTTGCTTATTGACTTTGTACATACTTGCAGGCTTTTTATTTTTGTACATGCCTGAACTTTTTTTTTTTAAATACTATTCACAGCAGCATTTACATAAGGAGTTTTTCCTCTTGAGCCAGTAGACTATCCCTCTTTTGAAGCTTTATCGCAACCCACAGCCTCCTGTCTTTAGACTTCCTAATCACTGGACGGGTTGGGGTGCACTTCCCTCCCTAGAGGAGGACAAGTGTTTCCACTTGTGTGCGTCTCATACCGGCAAATCCAATCCCCTCACCACTCCAACTGCGTTGAGCCATGTGAAAGGTGCAGGTGTCCAAGTAAGGTCATTATCAACAAGAGTCGTGCGTGTGCTCCGAAATACTCTACTTAGGCAATCAAGAATCCATTGAACCAAGTCTCATGATCCTCAAAGAACTAAGTCAACTAGACCTGAAGTACCTCAAACCCAGTTCCTATAAGGTTCCTGTTATTAGGTAGATTATAAGGTCCAATCAAGCTCCAATCTCCGGATTTTACTTAGACTTGTTCAACTATCAAACTCAATCCGAAAAATGCGAATGCCATGCAATGCGATGCAGAAAGTATTTTTGTGATGCAATTTTCAAGGATTTTGAACTTTTTATGGATTTTTGAAAATATGATGATGATGCATATGCAGATGCATTTTTGTATTTTTCAAAAAGATTTTTCAAATGTTTTTGGATTTTAATTTTGCAAATGTTTTTGGGCTTTTTGAAAACAAAATGTTTTGGCTAAAAACTAGGTGAAAATATGTACACGGGAGTGCTTCTTATATATACAAGAAGTGGATTTTAAGAATTTACAAGGGTAAGTGGTCAATTTTATACATACATACTTACAGCTGGATTTTGGTGTGATGTGTATATTCCTCAAACTTATTTGAAAACAATTTTCACACAATTTTTGAAAACTATAGTCCAAAATAATTTTTACAAACATTTTACACACATTTGAAAATCATTTTGCAAAGGCTTTCAAAACAGTATATATAGGTTTTTCAAATCATTTTTGCAACCATTTTTCAAACCATTTGCAAATCATTTTTCAAACATTTTTATTTCACACAAAGAAAAGAAATTTTACAAACCACACATTTTTACACAGGTTGAAAACACGAAACAAAATATTTTCAAAATAGTTTTCAATAGATGTTCACAAAGATTTTCAAACTATTTTTCAAACATTTTGCAAAAAACATTTTCACCTGATTTATTAATCAGTAAATAAAAAGAATCTGAGGAATAACCACATCTTTTTATTAAGGATTTTAATGAATTTTAAAGAATTATTAGCCATATTATTAAGAAAATACGCAAGTACGAGTTATGGCTAAAGTAGATACGCAGTATATACGACCCCCCTATACTTAGCTTGAGCTATGTCCTCATAGATCGGAGAGAAAAGAGAAGACATAACTCGTACGAAGTATAGACAAGTCTAAATAATAAAGAATAAATGAATGAATCAACGAATGAGAAGTTGACCGTCCCCCCTATACTTAGGATCAAATAATCCTAAGTATAGCAGACTGTACACAAAGCAGGGAGGGTCAAGGGTGGGAATGAACAGATCGTACTCAGATTGTCTCCCCCTATACTTAGGGTAAGATATCCCTAAGTATAGACAAGAAGAGGAGACAACGGAGAGGATCGAAAAGAATAGAAAAACTCGGGGTGCCAATCCCCCTATACTTAGGACAAAGTATGTCCTAAGTATGGAAAACTGTCTACAAGGGCAGCACCTTTTTGATAGATAAAGAAGATAGAAAAGGAAAAGAAGAAAAGAAGAAAATAAGAAAATAAATCAACAGACAACAAAGTGATATAGACAGATGGATCTGTACAGCGGAAGATAGAATTGATCACCATGTATGAGATGTAGATGATGATAGTCAAAGGGCACATCTCATACCAGAAGAATGGGGGCAACGTCAATGGTCGGTGGATCATGATCAAGATATAGTTTCAAGCGTTGACCATTAACGCGGAAGGTAGAGGAAGATGACGGTTCGGATATGTCGATGCTTCCATTGTCATGTACCTTCCTGACCACATACGGTCCTTTCCACTTGCTCTGTAATTTCCCTGGAAATAATTTTAGCCTTGAATCAAACAACCATACTCTCTGATCTGGCTCAAACTGTTTATGGCTGATATGCGAATCGTGCCATGTCTTCACTTTCTCTTTGTACTGTAGGCTGTTGGAGAAGGCTGTATCTCTCAATTCCTCCAGGGCTGCCAATTCAGCTCTTCTCTGGCCTCCTATACTCTCGGGATCTAGAAGCAACTCAGTAACTGCCCAAAAAGATTTGTGCTTGATTTCCACTGGCAAATGGCACGGCTTGCCATAGACGAGACGAAAGGGAGATGTCCCCAATGGATTTTTGAAAGAAGTCCGATAAGCCCACAAGACCGAGTCCAAAAGTTGTGACCAATCCTTTCGGTCTGGGCGGACAACTTTCTGCAAGATAGTCTTTATCTCCCTATTCGATACTTCGGCAAGACCATTAGTCTGCGGGTGATAAGGAGTGGCAACCCGATGGTCAATGCCGAACTCGTCTGCAAGGGCCCTGACTTTGTCATTGATGAAGTGAGACCCCCCGTCTGAAATCAAGACTCTAGGTACTCCGAACCGTGAAATGATATTTTTCCTCAAAAATTTGCAAACGGTTTTAGCATCTGCGGCTCGGGCGGGGATGGCCTCAACCCATCGGCTGACATAATCCACAGCGAGCAAAATGTGCTCGAATCCCTGACTTTTAGGAAATGGGCCCATGAAATCAATCCCCCATGCATCAAAAACCTCACAGAAGTGAATGGGTTGCATGGGCATCATGTCTCTCTGTCCGCAGGTTCCCATTTTCTGACAGTCAGTACATCTCTTCACGAACTCATCAGAATCCTTGAAGAGAGTAGGCCACCATAGGCCGGATTGAAGCACCTTCTGTGATGTCCTTTTTCCAGAATGATGTCCTCCTGCCTCAAGCTTGTGGCAGTATGTGAGGACGCTATGCTGCTCTTCCTGAGGAATGCACCTCCTCCAGATACTATCCCCTCCTTCATGATAAAGGACGGGATCCTCCCAATGGTAAAACTTGGCCTTAGCTAGGAAGGTCTCAAGTTTCTGCCTGGGCCAACCCTGAGGGACTGTCTTGGCAATAAGATAGTTTACAAAGTCAGCATACCACGGGAGTGAGGTGACAGCCAAGATCGCCTCATCTGGAAACGTCTCTGTGATAGGTGCGCTGGGCTCAGATTCCTGAAGATTCTCCAATCTGGAGAGATGATCCGCCACCACATTCTTGACTCCAGGTTTATCCTTAATCTCAATATCAAATTCCTGGAGTAGAAGGATCCATCTGGTGAGACGTGCTTTGGCATCCTTCTTAGCCATTAAATACCGGATGGCGGTATGATCAGTGTAGATTGTTACTCTAGATCCGAGGATATACGATCGATACTTATCAAGAGCGAAAACTACGGCCAGCATCTCTTTCTCTGTCACAGTGTAGTTCCGCTGCGCGGCATCCAAAGTCCGGCTAGCGTAGTGAATGGCAAAGGGTAAACCATCCCTCCTCTGTCCAAGCACAGCCCCAACGGCAAAATCTGAAGCATCCGTTATGATCTCGAATGGGAGAGACCAATCGGGTGGCTGAAGGACAGGAGCTGAAACAACCATGTTCTTGAGAGTCTCAAAAGATTCAAGACACTTATCATTAACAATAAACTCGGTGTCTTTGGTCAGCAAGTCAGTAAGCGGTCGGGCAATTCGACTGAAGTCCTGAATGAACCGTCGGTAGAAACCGACATGCCCCAGAAAAGACCGTAACTGACGCAGATTGGACGGCGGATTGAGTTTTCTGATGATGTCCACCTTAGCCGGATCGACCTCCATGCCCCTGTTGGAGACGATATGACCAAGGACCGTCCCTTGAGTCATCATGAAATGACTCTTCTCCCAGGATAAGACTAGATTAACCTCTATGCAGCGCTTCAGCACACGGTCTAGGCAGTCAAGACAAGCATCGAACCCGTCGCCATAGACCGAGAAGTCATCCATGAAGACCTCTAAACAGTCACCCACCATGTCCGAGAAGATGGACAACATGCACCTTTGGAATGTCGCCGGAGCGTTACATAGACCAAAGGGCATCCGTCTGAAAGCATAAGTCCCAAACGGACAGGTGAATGTCGTTTTCTCCTGGTCTTCGGGCGCAATGGCCACTTGGTTATATCCATAGTACCCATCAAGAAAGCAGTAATGACTCTTCCCGGCTAACCGCTCGATAATCTGATCAATGAATGGTAGCGGGAAGTGATCCTTCTTGGTGGCCTCATTCAATCGTCTGTAGTCCACACAGACCCTCCAAGAAGTTGGTACTCTGGTAGCGATCTCCTCTCCAGACTCATTGACAACTGTAGTGATACCCGTCTTCTTGGGTACCACATGGAGTGGACTAACCCATTTGGAGTCGGAGATGGGATAGATGAAATCAGCGCTCCACCACTTGGAAATTTCTTTCATGACTACGTCTCGAAGATTCGGGTTCAACCGTCGTTGGAACTCACGCGACGGCTTAGCGTTATCTTCAAGATAGATGTGGTGAGAGCAAAGATTTGGGCTCAGCCCCTGGAGATCAGCTATACTCCAACCGATTGCCTTGCGATTTCTTTCAAGAACCTCCATCAGACGAGATTCTTGCTCTCCAGTCAAATCTGCTGAGATAATGACTGGGTGCATTTCTGGTTCTCCAGCAAGGAATCTGTACTTCATTGACTGCGGCAGAGGTTTCCGTTCTGGGCAACTGGGAGGTGGCAGATCTGGCTTCTGATATGTCTGTGTAAATGCTACCAGGTCTGCATGGGAGAACTCTCGCTCTGCATGAATTGCTGACGAAGGGCGGCCTGCTGGATCATCAATAAGCTGCACTGGCTCGCACTCTGTCATGGCTGTCGGCTCAGAAGGAATCAGACAAGGTAAATAATCGTCAAAGTCATCCCAGTCTATGTCTGAATCCGAGGGATCAGAAGACGATGAGCAAGATTGAAATTCCTCAGCACCACTCATCACAACATTGTCAGCCTCATAGATATCCTCATCCAGGGATGTGCTCTCCCGGCTCTCGACTGCCATGAGCTTGAGATACAGTGAATCTGTCGGCAAGGCGAGGGTCGGTGCTACAGGATCTTTCCAGTTGGATTCATCATCAGTCATCTCAAAATCACAAACCTGGTGGATGTCTAGCTCTTCCTCTGTCATCTGCTCGGCTTCGCTGGACTGCTCTGAGCATTCTGCCTCTCTGGCTCTGATCTCTTCGATCGTCTCTATTTGTATGGTTTCGCCCTCTACGCGAAAACATACCTTCCCACTATCATGGTCGGTCACCGCCTTGGCTGTGGCCAAGAATGGTCGTCCGAGAATGATGGGGGTATCAGTTACCGACTCAGGGATCTCCATGTCCAACACAACGAAGTCCACGGGGAATTTTAGGCCCTGAATGGTAACGACCACGTCTTTCAATAACCCCTTCGGCCTCTTAATCGACCTATCAGCAAACTGAAGGACGGTTCTACTTCGAAGAAGAGGGCCAAACTCGAACTGCTTGAGTAAGGCTGCCGGAAGGAGGTTAATTGAAGAGCCGCTGTCTAATAGAGTACGATCAAACTGCTGCTCCTGAATCTCGCATCTGACATAGGGAGCTCCTGCGTCTGGTCGCTTGGCTGGCAATGTGTTCTGAATGGCGCAGCAAGTGTTATGCGTGAGCATATGGATCTGATCTCTGTGCCTCTTCTTCCTTCGGACAGTAGTTGTTTCTTTCAAATTCTTCTTGAAGAAGGGGATATGCTCAAACGCTTCCCGTAGAGTCAGCTGAATGTGGAATCTATCGATCATTTCGTTGCCGAACTCCACCTGTTGACTCTTTTTTGGATTTTCTTTTTTATTCCCCTTCGCTCGGCGGAGTGCCTCAGGGAAGGGGATGGTAGGTGCCTCCTCAGATGGAGGACTAGGAATCGGTCCCTGTGCCTGTGAAGACGGAGAATCCATACAAGAATCATCATTCACCACATATGGATCCGCAATTTGAACAGAAACCTTTCCTTTATTCATATTTTTCTTTTTGTTTTTGTTCCCACAGTCTTTAGATACAAAATGTGGCAACATCACAGATGGCTCAACAAAAGTGGATGTGGTGGCCTCAGCACCACCACTCGCACCAGTCTTCGCGGCATCAGCACCGCGCTCTGGTTCAGCATCCAAAATGGTGGCATCAGCACCACCGTCTGCATCTGGCATCACAACGGCATCAGCACCGTTGTCCTGGACTCCATCATTGGTGGCATCAGCACCACCATCATCATGTGCGGTATCAGCACCGCTCCGCTGCTCCTCTGGCGCTCTTGATCCTGCATCTGGCTGTCGCTCAGAAGAGGCGCCGCCGGCTGGCATCCTACCGCTCCTAGTAGTAACAAAATCAGCATCATAATAGGAATAAGACATGTCATTCAAATCATCACTAGGAGAGGTATCCTCTGTGAACTCTACCTGCTCAGATTTTCTTTTTAAATTATTAGGATTGGGTTCGATCTGAGCGGGTATGGCGGCTTTGCCTTTGATGATGTCCCGCATCTCCTGCCGGAACTCATCCATTTCTTGCCTGAAAGATGCTCGCTGTTCAGATAGCAAGCGGGCAAGATCATCGAGGGCTGGGTTCTCATAGGCTGGACCCTGAGAACCGGATGTCTGTCCCTGCTGGACATGGGGCTGCTGCTGCTGGTATTGCTGCTGATATTGGGGGGGAGGCTGGTGATAAGATTGCTGAGGCTGCTGGCGCTGCCTCCACTGCTGTCCCTGATAGGCGGGACGAGGACCACTCTGATACTGCTGGGGCTGGTTGTACTGGGGCTGCTGGTGTTGTTGCTGTGGCTGGCCGTTCTGCTGTCCTTGAGCAGGAGGATGCTGCTGGGATGAGGATCCACCGTTGCCCCAACGAAATCCGGGGTGATCCCTGCGAATTGCGGGCTGAGGATATCGGTCATACTAAATCCCGTTGACTTCCATCAACGGTTCCTGCTCGAAGGAAGGTGGAGGAAGAACTGCCAGTGGCTGCTCCGGCTGATAGACCACCATCTGCGTGTCCTGAGATGGCGGTTGCTCTGGATGGTACTGCAACAATGGAACCGGCGCCGCCTGGATATGGTTCACTTGGCGGTATGAGGTGGAGGCCTGGTTGGAATTGTTGCTGCTGGAAGCAACCTGTGACCTGGGAGGCTGTTGTGAATGGGCCTGTGCCTCCTGAATACAGAGAATTTGAGTTTTCAGGTCACTCATTGTCTTGGTGAGAAGGTCCATCTGGGCTAGACCTTGGTTCTGCTTCTTCTCGAGGATCTCCATGCGGTCCAACTTTTCACTGATGATGCCCATGTCGGCTGCTGCTGATTCTGCTTGGGCTGCGGCTACCGACGTTGTGCTGGGACCGGCATCGATGCGGGCGATCCTCTGAAATGATCCCGCTCCCTGCGGGGGCTTCTGTTGAGTGTAGACTCTGGACTGGGTCATCACTGTGGAGTTCTCTGCCATGCCTTTGTAGATGGCCCAGACGTCGTCTTCTCCCTTGGAGAAATAAGACCCACCGCAAGAGGCGTTCACAAGCCCCTACAGCTCCGGTGTCAGCCCACAGAAGAAACTCTGCACCAGGTGGGGCTTGGAGATATCGTGATGTGGACACCGGTCTATGAGCTCTCTGAATCGATCCCATGCTTCATGGAACTGTTCATTCGGGATCATGACGAAATTGCTGATCATGGCTCGAGCTGCGTTTGTCCGGCCGAGAGGATAGTATTTCTTCAAATATACGGACCGGAGATCTGCCCAAGTATCGACGAATCGCCCTAGATGCTTGAGCCAGTAAGCGGCTCTGTCAACCAATGAGAATGGAAAGGCGATCATCCTGATTGTGTCCTCGGTCAACAACCGATCGTGGATGGTGCTGCATATCATTTCGAATTCTTGGAGGTGGAGGTGCGGCTCTTCGGTCGGCAACCCATGGAACTTGGGTAGCATCTGAATCGTGTTATGCCGAAGCTCGAAGTCTCCGTGGATAGGCGGGAGTCTGATCCACCGGTGAGTGAGGGACGAAGCTGGGTTGTGCAGTTCCCTCATGATAGTCTGTAGCGGTCGCTCACCGTCTGGGTCGCCTCCTCCTGCATCGGGTCCTCCTCCTTCTCCGCCACCGCCTCCTCCAGGTCTGTTCTCTCTCAGCTGTGCAATCTCTCTCATAAGGTCACCCATGAATGTGCCCTGGTCACGGATCTGTCTCTGCATATTTTCCAAGGACGCTAGCAATGAATTGTTGATGGCCGCTTGATCAATAATGAACGGAGGGTGATCGTGATCATCTTGGTGCTCGCCTCTGTCTGCCATTGCTTGATTCTCTGAAAATGCAAAAGAGGCCATTTCAGGTGCTGTTGAATGAGCTGAGCTCTACGATGCACTGAATTCTGACACAATTGGACTGAGGGAAGGAGAATGGGAAGGGTGGTCGAGGGGGAACAGGGTGGATGTGAACTCGGGCTCGGAGAGCGGGCTCTCCGAGGCATTCCTAGATGAGTAGGGAGGAGTGCTGGATAGCGGTGCCGACAAGGTCGGCCTAAGAGATCTCCGTCCCATCATCTTGATTACTTGGAAAGAGTGGGAAAATGCAAGAAAAAGAAGATGAAATGCAACAAAATTTTGCACAATTGTGCGGTGTTTTTGATCTTGACCTTAATAAATCTAACAATCAAACACAAAGCAAGGGTAAGTTCACCAACTCAACTCGTGAAGCCGTGAAGGTTCGGCTTTTATCTTGTCAGTTTTAGCTTGTTTCTCAGGTATTTATCTTTTCACGAGTCCTTAGAGCGCTACGCCTATAGGAGCGAGAGTACTGCCAGGAAAGTGTCCCCGTACTTGTCCTCCTCCTGTGTAACCTGTAACTTGCGCTTTTTGAGGTCCTTGTAACCCTTCCTGGATCCCTACTCAGCCAAAGAAAAGAGAGAGGAAGCCGATAGGCGAAACCGATACTTCGGACCTCGCTCGCAACGGAATCACCCGTGAGCGTGCAAGATCCTACTCGGACGCAGCCGGTGAGACAGACACACCCGTGAAGGCGTGGCCTAGGCTCGGTACTTCGGACAAGGTCGGTGCTCACACAATAGTGAGTCACCAATGGCGACCAAGTCCTACTCGACTACGTACGATAGTAGCGCCAATACTTCGGAAATCCAGGCGATACACAAGGCAGCCACAAGTTGGGTTTTGGACTCTAATCCTTACGAAGCGCTCACCTCACTTGGAAGGAAACCTTCCCATGCAACCTGAAAACAAGTGAGGGTGTTACTCTCCCCAAGCAATGAATCCAATTACCGATTTTATTTTTGGTCAAGTTTTCTTTAGCAGTCCCTTTTTTAATTTTTTTGGTGTTATCGCTTCTTTTGAGTCAATTCAAACAAGCGCCTAACGGTTTTTGTATTTTTCCTTTATCCTACTTTGTTCCAAAAACAGAGGGAGAATAGAGTCGGAAAAGCCGTGCAAGTCGACACCAAGGTGGAAATCTCACCTTTGTGCCTAGATGATGCGTGCAAAGTAAGAAGACTTACAGCGAATCCCAGCTCTCTCCATGCGGGATGCAAAGCAGAATTTTTAAACCTAAGCTATATGGCGAAATGCAAGCGGAAATCGTCCTAGAACAGGCAACTGCTAGCGTGAAGAACCACAAGCTAACTAATAACTCCTAATCCGAGTGTCAGGTCTAGGCTCACCCCTCCTCTGCCCAACACATTTGGGGTAGGAGAAAGCGCTTGTTCGGGTGTGAGCTCGCGGCGCGTGGACTTGGAAGCTTACTAGCTAACTGTTTGATTATTCTAAGTCCAAATACGAATCTATAGGAGCATGCAAATATAATTAGGTGTTTGGACCTATTCTAATCGAATCAAGCAGACCTAGATCTAAGAGCTCAATCCACAAAAAAAAGTGAAAAATGAAAACAAAACCGGAAAAATGACAGCGATAAAAACTCGTCAAAACTGCGGTGAGCCCCCGGGTGAACAAACACCCGGAAATTAGGCCCGAATGTCTAAGTGTCCAAGTCCAAGTGTACCTGTATTATTACAAATTAAATAAATCACTCTCTCACCAAAAATAAAAGACAAGCTAATCTAAGTACTCTCTCTCTCTCACTCCTTGCTCTCTCCTGCCGGCTTGGCTAAAGAATAGCCGGCTCCACGTCCCAAGGTTGCGTCGGGTCGCCTAGGCGATCCGCCTCGCTCCGCGGTCCCTCGCAAGAAGACAAGACAAGAGATGGTCAGATAGCTCAATAAGATATATCAAAATGTAAGAGATGAAAAATGCTGCTATGGTAAACAATCACACAATCAAACAAAAATGTGAACTACAAGTTGTTGCTCCCCGGCAACGGCGCCATTTGATAACCTCGGAATTCGATGCGGTTATATTGACTCACAAGGCGAGTCAACAGTCGGTGTTTGACCACACAAATTCCGAAATTAATCAACAATTAACCCACACTAAGATCAACAAATTAGAACTAATGCGGAGTTAAAATTTATTTTTAACTCTACATAAAAGATGTATAGATGCAAGTACGTAGAGAGTTCGAACACAGGGAACAAACAGTGTAGTTCAAGCAAAAATGCTAAAGTGTGTGTAAGTGTGTGATGTGTCTACACTAAGCAAGCAAGCAACTACAATTTTTGTGGGTTTTTAATTTTTAATTTTTAATTTTTTTTATTATTTAATTTTTAATTTTGTATTTTGATTTTTGATTTTCTAATTTTTATAATTTATATTTTATATTTTTGTATTTCTTTTTCAATATTGGAAGATAGAAACAATATAAGAAAAGGCAAGGTAAAATATTTCTAAAAATGCACAAAAATACTCAAAAATTCAGAAATAAAATGTTTTTGGTATTTTTAAGGTTTTCTATTGTTTTTGTGATTTTTGGGGATTTTTCAAGGTGTTTTTGGGATTTTTAAATACTGAAATAAGAGAAAACCGGGGAAATAAGGCTGGCTGGGAATAAAATGTAATTTAAAAATAGCAACCAGTACTCAAAATATTTCACACTATTTTTCTAATAAAAAGGACAAAATAAGGGATAAACAGAACCTGAGTTTGTAATTTTTGGGTTTTTCTACTATTTTATATATTTTTTTGAAGTTTTTGACTGTTTTTAAATTTTTAGTGTTTTTCTTTTGAGATTTTTAATGATTTTTGGAGTGACACTAAAATATGATCAAATAGACACTAGGTGATTTTTTTGGAATTTTTGGAGGTGTTTTAATATTTTTTTGGTATTTTCTAAGCTAGACAGTGCACAAAATAGGTGTTTTTGATTTTTAATAAATATAAAAATAAAATAAAATCAAAAACTAAATAGCTGGCGTTAAAGTACACTTATCCAGAAGCCTAAGTCTATTTTTGTGGAAATTTTGGAGTTAAAATGATATTTTAAACAATTAAAACAAGTATCCAAACATTAAACAGTCCTGGCAGGGGTATATGTGTAATATCTAAAACATCCAGGGGCATACACGCAATTTTCCACAAAAATATATACTGAATATTTAATTTTTAGCACCAAAAGACAAATACAAAAGCCGCCTGGGCCTCCTAGCAATTTTCCCACCAGGGCGCGTGACTTGCACGCGCCTGGGAAGGACTAAAATGTAATATAACAAAAACCTGGGGGCCTCTTTGCAAAATATCCAAAAATATTACACGTGCTTCGAAAGTTTCAGGACTAAAACGAAATAAGCAAACGACCGAGGGTATCCTTGCAAAATGCCCCCACCTCACGTGTACAGGTCACGTGAGGTGACGTGGCGAAGGACCTAAGTGCAAATAAACAAAGCCTAGGGGTCTTTTTGCAAATATTACAAAATATTTAAACTACCGACAAAAGTTTAAAGACTAAAAAGTAAATACAAAAGGCGCGAGGGTGTAGATGCAAAATACCCTCGACGCGACGCTCAGATGATGACGCGTGGCTCGGATCCAACGGCTGGGAGGCGAGGCGCGATCCAGCGGCGGGGAGCGATCCACTTATCCACGTGGCGCACGATGAACGGTCGATGACGCTTCGACGATGCACGGTCTGGATTAGATCTTCCTTGGTTGATCGGACGGTCGAGGCGAAGGATGATCCAACGGAGGCTGCGCGATCTGGGGAGGGCTCCTCGATCCAACGGCTGGGAGGCGATGAGGAAGAACAGCGAAGAACGCCGGTGAGGCGAACTTCGCCGCTCCAGATCTTCGTCCTCCGGCGTAGTTAGGGCTTCAAAATGGCCGTGGAGCGACCCCTGGTCCTTCTCTATCGGCTGGTGGCGGCAAAAAGCCTCGGCGTCGGCCGAGGTGCTCAGGCGAAGGTGGCGGAGCTGGGAAGTCCAGCCACGCTCCGGCGAGCGTCAAAACTCGCCTCCAGGCGCTTTCAAGTGAACTTGGACCTGCAAAAATAGTCAAAGGGTCCAGGGCAAACTACCTGGACCCTTAGATGGTCGCGAGGGGGTGCGAATCGACAGGTGGATGCACGGCCGGAGTTGCGCTCCGGCCACGGTGCTCGATTGGGCGATATGGATGATGGAACTTCGAGATTCTTTAGGGTTTTTGATCCTTAAGCTAACAGGAACGAAATGGAAGAAGGAAATAAGCGGGGCGAGCCCTCGATGGCCGGAGCCAGAGGAAACGGAGTACCTCGACGCCGGCACTTGGCGGAGGTGCTGGAGGCTCCCTCGACTTCGCGTGCCTTGGCTGAAGGGCTGGCGGTGGAGCTGTCACCTCCACGGAGCTCAGGAGCACGGAGATGGTGCTGAAGGGTGGACCAAGGGGACTCAAATTCAAAAGGAAAGAGGGGGGTCGGTTATATGTGGTTTGACCCGAGGTGACAGGGGTCCAAAGACCAAGGGATATCTTGCAAATCTTGGGTCCGACGACCAAGATTAAGCTTGGGCGAGTGAGATAGATGGTTGGTGAGCAATGTTGCAGAAGGAAGCAACACGAAAAGATGAAAGAATCGGCCTGGAAAAAGCCAAGAAGATGGCTCAAAAATCAAGTCTGACACGGGCTATAGGGTGTAGGTCAGACTGTTGACCGAGGTCAACAGTCCTGGCCTCCTGGTTGGTCCACGTGGACCAACCAGGAAAAACCCTAAAAAAAACTTTGTTAATTCGATTTAAAATATTAAATGGCCGAATTAGATAAAAGTTATAAAATAAAAAATGCTTAGAATTTTATGTAGTATTTTATTCTGATTTTTATTTATTTTTAGGAGTTATATTTTTACAAGTTACCTTTTTAACCCTATATAGGTATAATACCTATGTGTTTTAGTATTTTATTTTTATTTAGGTATTTTATTTCTTTATTATTTTTATTTAGTATTTTATAAAATTGTAACATACTTTTATATACATAAATATATTTTTATTTTATTTTTCTGATATGTTTTGTATATTTAATAAAATACAAGTATGTGTTGTATAGGTATGTATATAGGTAATGTACCAATGTATTGAATATATACAAGTGTTTTATTTTTAATTTTATTTAGGTTTTTATTCTAATTTTAATACACATACTTATTATAAGTAATATTTACAACATTATAAAAATATAAAAATGAATAAATAATGAATAAAGAATAGATTGAATATTTTATTCAGTACAAGTGTACAATAGGGGTCCAAAACTCAACTTTCAAACCGTAGCTCCGCCAAATGCGAAACCACCACCATTGGATAGATTATTTTATTCTATATACAATTAAAGGTGAGTACACTGCATTTGGAGTTGTCGTTTGTGAGATACGGATCTGGGAAGTTGGGATTTTGGATTCTTATTCAGACCATATCTTTTTGTCTGTACATGATCTTTTTGTGAACTCAATTTTGTATTTTTCTTTATAAAATTATCTACAACTTTCATGTACAAAGTTTCTTTATTTGATGTATAAAAAGTGGAACCAAAAATAGATCCCAAAATGAATAAAGAATGAAAGGAATGTATAGGTGTTTTATCTGTGTTTCTGACCTTATCTCCCCCTACTTTATTCCTTGTCGACCTATTCATCAAGATGCCTAGGTCTCGGGGGTTTTGGATCATAAAATATTTACAATATTTTATTCTTTTTCTTTTCTTTATTTATTCTATAATTTTGGCCTTAATTACAATGATTTATACACTATCTGAATGCACATGCATGAATGCTAAGATGCTCTATTTAAGGGTATTTACAGGCATTTGCTAGGGTTTTTGGTGCCAAAATGATAGAATAAAGATGATGAAATGTGGATTCATCAAGCAGCTACCAGAGGTAAATACATCTCTTTTTCCACAGACCTATTCCTCCACCTTTGTCGAATTTCTTCCTCGATCTTCGTGTATCCATTAGCAAGGTTAAGACTGTTATTAGGATGCTTAATCTTCCCAATTAAATGCCCAACATTTAAATCACCTTAGGTCATTCAAAAATCAATCAAAAATCCATTTCAAAATCGTGTTTTCCTTTCAGTGTATAACACGCATTCTCACATTTCTTCTGGAAACCATTTTTCGATCTTGCAATCCCTAAACATTTGGTTGATTCCTTGAGAATCGAGCACATACACTTTGTCTTTGCAGATCTATTTTCAATCAGGAGCAATTTCACATCACCTGGGGTTCTCATCTTCACGGAAATCATAATCAAAGAAGGTGCGTCAATCTTCATCAACCTCCAGGATCAACGAGAGCGCCACTTTCTTCGAGAGTCCACCGTCGCGTTGCACCATCTCCAGCCGCCAACCACCGCGGGCGAGCTCGAGGGATAGAGGAGCTAACCTTCTGGCCCCGCAGGAGGTCCAAGCTCGCCGCCGATCGCTGGGGAAAATTCGTTGAAGAATCTTTCATTGTCAGTTGCACAACAAACCGAAGAACAGTTGTAGAGCTCCAGGCGCACGGGCTGCTGACACGTGGCGTGCGCAGGAGCGTCAGATCAGCGTCTCAGTTTTTAATCCAAGCCGTTCAAGCCAAACCGGTAGAAAAATTGCGTAAAGCACCCAGAGGACTTCCAGAACTTCAATCTCGCTCCAAAAGCTTCCAGTATTTGCATTTAGGTCCCTCCGCAGGGACCTAAATGTAAAACTTCTTATTTTTCTTTCAAAACAGTCCTTGTAAGGACCTTATTGCAACAGTTTTTAGACTCTTTTCTTGCGCTTATACCCCTGGGCTATAGGAGACTTTTGGACCTATTTTTGACCTCATTTTTCGTAGATTTTCTTGGGGTAGTTACACAACTACCTCCGCAAGTTTTCATTAATTTTTCGTTTAATTTTCTCGTGTTTTTATCGTGTTTTGATTCGTCGAAAATCGTTTTCATCTTGATTTGATTTCGTGTGCTTGTTCGAGCCCGTTGCTCGGCTTTTCACCTACTATATAGTATCATCTACCTATATTCCACCTATTATATAATAAATAAATCTTGTGAAAAATACCCCTGTGAAAAATAAATAAAAATTGGAAAAGATTAAAATCAAATAAAAATTTAAAAACAAAAACTCAATAAAAATTGTAGCTTTTCTTTGATCGCTTTAAGAAGAGGAAAAATAAATTGCAAAAATATTTTCTTAAAAAAATCAACATACCCTATTCTGCCTCCTTGAGTTCGACCCAGGCACACTTACCTGGTAAAATAAATAGTGTAGGTTTTTCTTATAAAATCGAATTTGTTTGATCGGAGCTAGGATCCTTTTTGCGGCTTTCTACATCGACAACTTTATCTTTCAAAAGCCGTAAATCGATTTTAGCCTCGTTATCATCATCCCCCCTATATTAGGAAGGATGTAGCCTCTTTTCCTAATCCTTTAATGCTCATTAATTTGATTTAATTAATTTATATTGATTATTATTCAATATATTTAATTAAATTGATTGTTGTTAAGTTTTTCCAACAAAATCATAGCCATTGAAAGAAACACACATCAATCTCCACCATTGGATTTGTGTTGTCCATGGATTGAGATCCATGGACTCCCAAAATATTACAAAAGAAGAGGCCACCCTATCTCTTCTTTACAACATAGAAATCACAAGCTCTATCTCCTTATCATCATCCTACACACCCCCTCTCTCTAAGTAGTCGTCCACTTTGGGACCTAGAGAGGATCGTCATCATCGCTACACTGTCGTGTTAGCACTTCTACCGCTTGTGGATCTTCATCTTCCCCGGTGCCTTCAGTACATGAAGAAGACCTCGGATTTTGTGTGACAAAATCAGGAGATCCATCACTAGGATCAACATCTAGGATTCTGAGAAGGATGCATTTCATCAACGCACTCACAAGCGTCTCCTCCGTCGGGTTGGACTTGAGACAGGTGATCTCTTCATTTAGAGACTTTTGTCACAACTATGCTTAGGTATTCTGATATCTACTTTGTGGTTTAGATGAAATGATCTGAGAAGTGTCCTTGGATCATGTGCTTTCATCTCTTTAGATTTTTTAGATTATGTTGCCTCGAGCAACTAGTGTGACTAGTCGCTCTCGATCATAGATGATTTGATATTCACGTTGTGATGCGCTTAAGGTTCTTTCCATAACCTTCAAGTGGTATCATAGAAAGTTTGAGGTCTTGAATATGATCTGAAACCCTAGGCGATCAAGGTTCATGTTTTGGATGCGCAAGAATCATTGTTTTCACATTGGATGTAAGATTCGAACTGGTTCTTTACTAAAATAAAAACCTACTATTAGTGGATTTTTTGGATGTATTTTTTTGTTATTAAAATATAGTTAGAATGTCTAAATATGTCTCAAAAACAATAACCTAATATTGGTACCAAAAGTGCATGAATATGATTCAAAGAGTTCCCACTATGAACATTATTTTTGTTTGTATTCATGGATCTGTAAGAAAATTAATTTTGATTACTATTTTCCCATCATGAAACATGAAATAAACACTTGTATTAAGTAAAGAATTAAACCAGAAAACTTATCGGATTTATTTTGCATAATTCTGACTATATTTGCCCTGGATATTCCATATTTAGTGGAGATGGGTCGGAAGATGATTAGATCATCAAAACTCTTTGATTAATGTGTTTGTTATTCAATGGTAAACATGAAAATTAATAATTTTCCTTGATTAATTATTATGCCTAATAATTATGAAAATAATTCATTAATCATCATTGGCCATTTAATGTATGTTTCATGAAAATCCTAGTTTATCCTACAATAATTGTAGGACAATCTTTACATGCAAAATATGGTTGCTTGATATGCTTAGAAATTTTAGGATCTCAAAATTTTTTAAGATGCCTAATATTTCTGAGAGATTATTATATATAGTATAATACCGATCATCAAAGTTGATCGATAAAACAAGTACATTGGTATTATTTTGTATTGTCCTCAATCGAAATGGTGAATGTGACCGGGTATGCTGGCTTGGTTTACTAATTACATATTGCATGTTAAGGAAATGCTCCCTCCCAGCATAACTCAAGTGTACTGGTCGGATCTATTTTTTAGGAAAGAATAATATGAGTAAGTCAAGTTATACTCTAATTATTAAAATATAAAATTAATGTGTACTTGTGAGGATGTATACTATATAGTAATATCAAGAAAACCCTAATTGTTTTGTTGGTTGAGTGAATTGGATTAATGATTGATTTAATATGATTAAATTAACTATATCAATTAAATACTCTACTATGAATAGAGTTATATTTCCCTTGGAACAACTAATTATGTGAATATGATTCATAATAATTAATTAAAATTTGAACATGATATGGAGGATTACATAAGTGACATCCATGGTCTCCCGTCAAGGCGAAGGGTTCTGTCGCCATAGATTATATGTAGGAGACACATGTCTGAAGTGACAACTCATGCATACAAGTGCAAATGGATCGGGCTTTTTGCTTCCCGAAATAGTAAGGTCGTATGCGTAATGACCCCAATATTGGTTCCTCGTATTATTGGGACAATATTGGATTGCATATAATGAGTTATAATTCTGATTACAGTTGGTTCAATTAATGACGAGCCAGCATCGCCTTTGGGCGGTGGGCCTGGGTGTTAAAGATCGAATTGGGAAATTCAAGTTGGACTTGCAAGGCAGAATGTGTCCCTGCTTCTTTTTACCCGAGTTATAGTTTCTCATACTATTGGTATGTAATAAAGGTGTTCTTGATATAGAGATAGTAGTAAGTATATCTCTTGCTTTGAAAGTGACTAAGGGAATAGACTCTCAGAGTTGAAAAGGAAAGACTAATTTGATAAAAATCCTTAATTAAAGAATTTGATTTTGAATATATACTTATTTATATGTTCTAATATAGTGCATTCTTAATTGCAGATAATGAAGTCCATGAACTCACTAAGTAGGCTCCTGGAGGTCAACCAATTGATCGGGCCAAATTATTCAGATTGGATCCGTAATTTGGATCTTGTCCTTTCTGTAGATCGCATATCTTATATGTTTTCTAAGGACATGCATGCAAACCCTAAGACACCGGAAGAAATCTAGTACAATTAAAAATATGATGAAGATCATTCATTGGCCATATTTTATAACTAGGATCTCTCTCCAATATGCTTCAAAAGAAATATGTGGAGATGGATAATTGCCAGGATATAAAGAATAATCTGAAAGAGATGTTCGATGATATCAACTGCATACATCACTATAATGTCATGAAAGAACTAATTCGCTGCAAAATGTAGGAAGATACTTTGATCGGAGAGCATGTGATCAAAATGTTTGGCTACCTCTCGGAGCTGGAGACTCTCGGGACTGAAATGGATGCAGATATGCAATCCGACTTCCTTCTGTTATCTCTCCCCAAGTCTTTCACAAACTATGTGGTATCATACCACATGAATAAATTGACATTAACTAATGATGAACCCATAACTTCATTAAAGTCTGTAGAAGACATAATGAGGAAAAAGAATCCCTCTGGCAATGCAATGGTTGCACGGGTCAAAGGGAAGCACAATCGGAAGCCATGGTCTCGGAAGGGTCCAACACAGAAGAAGAAGATGAAGAGTTAAGGTGTTGGTTCGTCTCCTAATGCTTCTACTCCTGTGGCATCGAAGAAAACCGATGCCTGCCATCACTGCAAGAAGCTGGAGCAATGTCTATAAAGGTAAAGCCACGGTGGGTATAAATTCTACTCTCATTATTGAAACCAATTTTCTCGTAGGACGAGAAGGTAGTTGGATCATCGATTCTGGTGCTTCTATTCATGTATGAAATTTGTTGCATCTATTTCAGAAAACTAGGAATCTCGATGAAGGGGAGATAGTCATCTAGATGGGATCTGATGCAACTATTGCAGCAGTCACCGTCGGGACGTGCAGACTATCATTATCTAGTAGAACAGTCCAGGTACTTAAAGAGTGTATTTATGTTCTAGATGTTAGAAGGAATTTAATATATGTATCTAATTAGTTAGAAATGAGTATTCGTTTCTATTCTGTAATAGACATGTCAAAAGTCGTTGTGATAAAATATTACGGAAGGTATTCTAACTTCTGGTGGACTCTATGAATTGTGCACTAATGAGAACTAGAGAGGATGGAAATCATTCTAACATGATTTGGCATCAAAGGCTTGGTCATTTACCTATTGATAGGATCAATAAATTGATAAAGGATGGAACCTTAGGTTTTCTACAGGTTCAAACTTTGCCTACATGTAACATTGTATTCGAGGTAAAATGATAGGATGCCTTTCCGTAATAAGGTTACAAGATGCGAGGGTATTCCTGACCTAATACATACTTATGTATGTGGTCTCTTCAGTACTGCGAACTAAAATGGATATCGATATTATTTAGTGTTTATGGATGACCATTCGCGATACGGGTTTATCTTCCTAATACATCATAAATCTGAAGTCTTTGAAAGTTCAAAGAGTTCATGACTTTAGTTGAGAACCAAACCAATAGGAAGATTAAACGGATTTGATCTGATCGAGGTGGCGACTACCTCTCATATGAATTCAAGGAATACCTCAAAGAGAGAGGAATTGTCTCCAATCTCACTCCTCCTGAAACTCCCCAACTTAATGGTGTTGCTGAAAGACGCAATAGTACCATCATGGACATGGTCCATTAAAAGATGAGTAAAGTACATTTGCCTTTTAGTTTCTGGGGATATGCAGTAGAGACTACAATATATATCCTGAATCCGTATCTAAAAATCCTCATGAGTTTTGGTATGGAACCAAACCCAGTGTTAGACACTTGAGGATTTGGGGTTGCTTGGTCCATGCGAAGAATATAGACGCAAGTAAGCTAGAATCTTGCACTTGTGAGTGATACTTCATTGGGTGTGTTAAGGATGGTATTGGATATTAACTTTATGACCTTGAGACTCAGAAGGTATTCACGTCTAGAGATACAAAATTTCTAGAGGATGACTTCCTTGAGAGTCAAGACAAAATGAAGTAAAGGAACTCATTGAATCCCCTAAGGATACTGAGCTTTCTGAACCAGAAACTGAACAAGTAAATGAAGATGTAACACCCATACCTCTTTGAAGGAGTTCGAGGGTAGTTGCACCACCTAAAAGTACAGATTCCATGTGTCAGGTGAAACTGACAATGATCCATCTTCATTTGATGAAGCACTTGTAGATCATGACATGGTTATATGGATGCTAGCAATGAAGTCTGAAATAGACTCCATGGATAAGAATGGTGTATGGACCCTAGAGGATCCACCTAGAGGAGCAAAAACCATTAGGTGTAAATGGATCATCAAGAGGGACCTGATGGAAAGGTAGAGACCTTCAAAGCATGGCTCGTAGCCAAGGGCTACACACAGAGAGAAGGCATAGACTACAATGAGACATTCTCTTTTGTGGCTATGCTTAAGTCCATCAGGGCACTTCTAGCTAAAGCTGCTTATCTTGACTACGACAACTAGCAGATGGACGTCAAGACAACTTTCCTCAATGGATAACTTGAAGAGGATATCTATATGGAGCAGCCCCATGGCTACATAACTGAGGAAGGCAAGCATGCAAGTTGAAGAAATCCATCTATGGGCTCAAACAAGAATCTCGTAGCAGGAACATCAGATTTGATGAAATCATAGAGTTATGAATTTGTTCATAATTCTAATGAACCATTATTGAACAAGGAAATTTAAGGGTTTTAATTTACTTGAATTAATGCAGTGTCATTGCAACCATAAAAATCCCTCAATAAAAACTTCTACTTATTTCTCAAGCCAAAAAAGAATAAAGAAATGTGAGCAAGAGAATTTGCTATTTAGTTGCATGTATAGCGTACAAAATTGAAATCAAAGAGACTAAAAAATCCCGAGGGTCATTAAATCAATGAAAAATCAATGAAATAAAAGAAGGAATTCTATGCACGCTACTCTTGGTTTTGTGGAATTTTTGTCTTTTAAATCCTTATAGGTTTTAAATTTTTTATATTTTTATGCTTTTTTTATTTTATATTTTTATGAATTTTTAAATTTTATAAATGTTTTTTTTTATTTTTGAAAATAAAATAAAAACAAAAAAAGAAATAAAAGGAAGAAAGGAAAAGTGACTTTTTGTATTTTTCAAATATAAATTATTTTTGTGATTTTGGTATTTTCTGACGTTTTTGGGATTTTTTAAGAGTTTTTTGGATTTTCAAATAAATCAAAAATAAGAAAAATGGTAAAAAAAATAATGCGGATGTGTTTGGGTTTTTAAAATAAGAAATAAAATAATATGGATGAAATATGCATGAAAAGAAAGATATTTTTTCAAAAAGCAATTTAAAAAAATAGATTTTTTGTGATTTTCCATGAATTTTTTAATTTTTTTAATTTTTTTCCTATTTTTGGGTTTTTATGAGGAATTAGGAAATGAAATTTTGTTAAAAAACAAAACAAATAAACACACGCATACACTATTTTTTTCAGAATTTCTCAAAATGATTTTATAATTTTTTATTTATTTTTTAATGCAAATAGGATTGGTGGTTTTGAATTATTAAAAATAACAAAAATGATTAAAATGAAAAATAAAAATTACTGTGAATAAAAGAAACTAGTAGGAGGTTAAGGGAATTTTATGGATTTTTTATGGTGTTTTGATTTTTTTAAGCTAAAATAATATGTAAAAAATATCTAGATGCACATGGGTATAAATGAAAGAAAAGTTAATTACAGGACCAATTGAATAACAAAACAAGATGTGCAGGGTGAAACTTGTAAAATTCTAAATAAATGTGCGTGCTAGCGCACGTGACTCACATTGGCATGGATATTAATGCAATTTATTTATTTAAGGGGGGTAAATAATAACAAAGAACATGCAGGGGTTTTATTGTAAAATTTCATACTCTCACATGATGCGCACGATGTGCAGTGCAAATAGGACTTAAATGAGTATAAAATAAATCAGAGGTTCCTTAATGCAATTGTTCAATGGACAACAGTATGACACATGTCCCAAAGGGAGTTATTTGCGAAATTAAAAACGAGCAGGGGCTGGAATGCAAAAGTTCTATCATTCTATGTGGCATATCGTACGACTGAAATTCATTGAAGCTTGGATCGAACGACAAAGATTGAGGCGTGTGTGGATAAATCTGATCTGATCCGAAGGCGCAGTCCACGAGTGGCTTTTGGGCCTATTTCAACGGTTAGGATTCGATTTGGAAGTTATGTCCTTGATCGTGCGTCTCTCAGGGCACCTGGAAGAACGAGTAAGAAGCTCGACTCTGGCGATTTTCAATCAAGCAAAACTCACTCGATCTCAGTCCGAATCGTCTTCTGGAGGGTGCTATGGCTTCCTACAACGATCTTTTGGCGATCAGCTATAGCGATGGCACTCGGTAATGGCTAGTGTGCGATTTGGAGGTCAAAGTATCTGCAGATCCAGGTGGACCACCAATTCACACTACTCGTTCCTAGGTACGTTCCTAAGGCCTACAATGAAATGTGTGATTCTCAAGGGTTGATCTCCGGGCGAATTATTAAGGTGAACACAAAGAATATGGGGTGAATGAAAACCTCTGGAGAATGACGATTAGATGGAGGTCAAACTCCAAATATGAATTGATATAAATGTGGTTGGGATATGGGAGAAGATGAAGAAGGTGAAGGTGAACGTAGTCGAAGTGAATGGAAGTGAAGTCGATGATCGGTGCACCTCTGATCAAGCAGATCGGAGGTTGATGAAGATCAGGTGATTTACACTAAATGATAGAAACAAAAGCAAATTTGAAAAGAAAAATCAAAGAAAAGTTAATCAACTTTACCTAAGGATGGAAATGATGGATATTATTGCCTCGATTCGAGGATGGAAGCTCGAAGAAGCTAAACGTGGCGGACCTCCGGCCACATGCTGGATCTTGCAAATCCACGATCTCTATTGCTCTCCCAATCAAAGGGAACACGACTCTATCCCAGCAACTCTCGCCTGGAATCGATTTCGGATGAAAAGATGGGAAAAATAGATCAACTGGTAGAGGTTGAGATCTGGTAATTTTTATAGGCGAGTGGTCCAGCCAGATTTAAAATACAAATATCGCGTAATCCGAGGCATGATGGATGGAATTAATGGTTGGGCGATGAAGTTGATTGATTGGGCTAACTAATCGAAGAAGAATGTGAGAGGTATTGATGATTGGAACATGTGGGAAAATAGGAGAAAATGGACTGGCATGTGAAAAACGTGGCGAGGACTGTTGAATGCGAAGTTGACTCGGGTCAACATACCTGAGATCAACCAATCACAATGCGCCCTGCTACAGGACAAAAGGGCAAAACAAAAAAATAACATAAGAAATGAGAAATAAATGAAAATGAAATAGAAAAATGAATTTTAATTAATAAATTTTAAAAAATAAAAATGTTAGAAGTTCAATTGGCTTATTTTTAGCGATTTTTAATTAATTAAATAAAATATATAGGGGGGTAGAAGTGAATAAAATGAGTTTTTCATAGGTATATATACCTATGTACACAACACCATGATTTTTAATTTATTATTTTTACAAATATACATACAATTTTAAAATGTATTAATTTACAATATTTTACAAGGATTTTAATGATATTTTTATTTTTATTTTTAGGGAATAAGTTATTAGGGTAAATCAATAGTAATATTTTACAATATACAAAGTGATACATGCACAATATGCACAAGATTTTATTTTTTGTTTATTTTTTATTTTGTGATTTTTATTTTTATTTTATATAAGTCAAATATAATATTTTAAAATAATTAAAAATACAATATATATAAAAGTAAAAGGAAAATAAATATACAAATAATATCATAGGTATAATATACAATGTCCCCAAAAAAACAGCATTTCACATCTTAACTTTGATTTCCGTGAAAACGGTTCCATTTTAAAGAATATTTAATTCTGAGTACAATGAAAGTGAATTTGGTTAATATTGAATTTTTATGCAGAAGATATTGATCTGACAATTTGAACTGGTGGCTTTTTTAAAGTGTTCTTATTTACAAACTGTATAATGATTTTTCTTGCAATTACTTTTATTATTTACAACTGATTTTTATGTACAAGTTCAAAGAAGGAAACATTTTGTTTGAAGTGAGTTTAGTGATAAGAAATATAGTATATGTGATATGTGCTATATACATTGATATACAAGTGATGAATGTATACAAATGAGTGTTAGTTTTCTTGATTTTCTGTATTTAGGCCTTATCTCCCCATACTTTATTCCTGGCTGATTAGGTCAAGTCTTGATCTACTCTCAGGTTCAAAGTCATCACGCATCTATTACGCACATACAGTCTTTTATTTTCTTTATTTTTTCTTTTATCTCTTTATTTATATATTTTAGGTTTTTTTTAGTGACAAATATACAATATTTACACAAGAATGAGGGTTAGTAAAATGAGAGATTCATTAGTTTTTACAGGTGTTTTATAAGGGATTTTAAGCTAAAATAAATGAATAAAGATGATGAAATGCAGATCCATCATCCCCATATGCTTTACATTTGCTAGTCCCTTAGCAAACACTTATTTGACGAATACGTGACTAAAAGAAAAAGAAAAAAGAAAAAATAAAGAACTTTGTACAATATTGATTATTAAACTTTCTTCATAAATCAAAGTATGGAGCTCAGTTAGACCTTTGGATTATTATTTTGGCAGAACCTTATTGGTAATAGGATTTAAGACTCAACAACCCTCAAGTTCCACAATTCTATGTTAAGGTCGTCTCAATAATCAAGTCAGAACAAGTCTACATACGCAAACTCTTGCAACTATGAATCTTTATTTGTACTGTGTAAGTGAAATATAGCTCCCCACATTAGGAATGACAAAGCGACAACCTCCTCTAACACGGTAACTCTAATTTCCAGGTCTAGCAACTCTTTCCTCGAGGAGCGGGGTATTCCCTTCCAAGTTCTAGTACAACTAGCTCAAGAAGAGAGGGTAGAAAAGAGAATGGATTGTGGCCAGTGTAGCCACATAGCCTTGGAGCTTGACCAGTGTAGCCAAGTCTCCAGCTGCAAGCTTCCTTGATATAAGACTTTGAGGCATATGCATTACTTATGAGACATTTTGTTTTTATTTTCATTCATTTTTTTTGAATGTATACAATTGTGTAGAATGTACATAAGGAGTTTTTCTTCTTGAGCTAGTAGACTGTCCCTCTTTTGAAGATTTATTGCAACTCACAACATCCCATCTTTAGACGTCGGTGCCACTAGACTAGGTTGAGGCACACTAGCCACTTATTGTGACTGTGAATGTCTCCTCTCGTGTGTTTCCTCACGCTAAAGGATTCTGCCTCCTCACCACCTCATTCGTGTTGAGCTACGTGTAAAGTGCTTGTCCAAGTTAAACTATTGTCTACTAGAGTCATGTGTATGTTGTTAAATATTCTACTTAGACCAATCAAGATGACATGTGAACACAGTCTTATAAACTCAAAGAATTAAGTCACTTGACCTGAAAAATCCTAACTCTAGTCCCTATAAGATTCCTCTAAAGTTAAGTGGATTAAGGTCTTAACCAAGCTCCATTGATTCTATTCTAGACTAGTTCAAATGTCAATATCAATCTGAAAAATGCACATGCAAATGCAAGAAATATGTACAAAATATTTTTTCTTAAAGAAAAGAAAAGAAAAGGACAATCTTTTTGAAAGGTTTTTCAAAGAGTTTTGCAAATTTTTATGGATTTAAAGCATTTTAATGTTTTTTTAAGGAAAAGTAAAGAGTTGATGGTTTAAATGTATTCACACAGATTAGTAAAAATTATGTACATATTTACAAGGGTTTTATACAAGTTTTATATAAGATTTTATTTTACAATAGGGATTTATTTACAAGTTTGAAATACATATTTTACAAAAGGATTTTATAAGAGTATTTTATATACAACAAAGAATTTTATAGAAGTAATCACATCTTTTAGCACGTGGATTTTACAACAAATGGATACATCCCATAATTTATATCCCACGTGACAAAATGATTTTGCAAAAAAAAATATAAACTTTTCAAATAAATTTACAAACGTTTTTTAAAATATTTTACTAAGATTTTATAAAAGTTTTACAAATGTTTTTGCAAATATTTTACAAATAATTTTACAAATAGGTTTTTGCAAATATTTTACAAGTCTACATATGCAAACTCTTGCAACTATGAATCTTTATTTGTATTGTGTAAGTGAAATATAGCTCCCCACTTTAGGAATGACAAAGCAATAACCTCCTTTAACACGGTAACTCTAATTTCCCGGTCTAGCAACTCTTTCCTCGAGGAGCGGGATATTCCCTTCCAAGTTCAAGTACAACTAGCTCAAGAAAGAGGGTAGAGAAGAAAATGGATTGTGGCCAGTGTAGCCACATAGCCTTGGAGCTTGACCAGTGTAGCCAAGTCTCCAGCTGCAAACTTCCTTGATATAAGACTTTGAGGCATATGCATTGCTTATGAGATATTTTGTTTTCATTTTCATTCTTTTTTTTTGGAATACATACAAAGGTGTAGCATGTAAATAAGGAGTTTTTCTTCTTGAGCCAGTAGACTATCCCTCTTTTGAAGATTTATTGCAACCCACAACGTCCCGTCTTTAGACGTCGGTGCCACTAGACTAGGTTGAGGCACACTAGCCACTTATTGTGACTGCGAATGTTTCCTCTCGTGTGTTTCCCCAAGCTAAAGGATTCTGCCTCCTCACCACCTCATCTGTGTTGAGATACGTGTAAAGTGCTTGTCCAAGTTAAACCATTGTCTAAAAGAGTCATGTGTGTTGTTAAATATTTTACTTAGACTAATCAAGATGACATATGAACATAGCCTTATGAACTCAAAGAATTAAGTCACTTGACCTGAAAAATCCTAAGTCTAGTTCCTATAAGGTTCCTCTGAAATTAAGTGGATTAAGGTCTTAACCAAGCTCCATTGTTCGATTTTATTCTAGACTAGGTTAAATGTCAATATCATTATGAATAATGCACATGCAAATGCAAGAAATATGTACAAAACATTTTTTTTCTCAAAGAAAAGAAAAGAAAAGGACAATCTTTTTGAAAGGTTTTTCAAAGAGTTTTGCAAATTTTTATGGATTTAAATCATTTTAATATTTTTTTGAGTAAAGGAACAGAGTTAGTGGTTTAAATGTATTCACACAGATTAGTAAAGATTGTGTACATATTTACAAGGGTTTTATACAAGTTTTGTATAAGATTTTATTTTACAAAAGGATTTTATCTACAAGTTTGAAATGCATATTTTACAAAAGGATTTTATAAGAGTATTTTATATACAACAAAGAATTTTATAGAAGTAATTACATCTTTTATAGACACATGGATTTTATAACAAATGGATACATCCCATAATTTATATCCCACATAACAAAATAATTTTGCAAAAAAATATAACTTTTCAAATCAATTTACAAACTATTTTACAAACTATTTTACAAATATTTTATAAATGTTTTACAAATGTTTTTGCAAACTATTTTACAAATATTTTACAAATAATTTTACAAATAGGTTTTTGCAAAGATTTTGTTTTCAAAAATTTTACAAACATTTTGTACAATATACATAATTTTGATACAAAAATAATTTACAAATCATTTTACAATCAATACAATTTTACGAAAATTTGTACCAAAAATAATTTTATAAAGATTTTTACAAACAATTTTACAAAAGTTTTTACAAAATTACAAAATAATTTTTCTGCAAACAATTTTATAAAAGAATTTTGCAAATCATTTTACAAATCATTTTTTATTTTTTTTAAGTAATAGCCATATTATTAACAAATAAAAGTATGAGTTGTGGCTAAAGTATATATACAATATATTCGACACACCCCTCCTTTTACTTAGCTTGAACTATGTCCTCATATTGAACAAAGAGCTACAATGGAAGACATAACTCATGCTAAGTATAGAAAAGTGAAGAACTTATACAACAACGACTCAAAGAATAAAAAGAAAAGAAGAGAAGTCAGTAATCCCCCCTATACATAGGATCGGATAAGCCTAAGTATAGAAGAATGTACAAACGGGGAGGACCGAGGGAAAAATTGAACAAACTCAACGACTCGACTTGTCCTCCCATATACTTAAGGTGAAAGATCACTAAGTATAGAAAAAGAATATCAATAAATTGAAGGACAAGTGAAAGACCCAAAAATACCTTTAGTTAATCTGTCGGAATTTACATTTTAAAAATTGGTTTGTTCATTGTAGTCGGGCAAAGTCAGATTAATAAAAAATTGTAATTTAATTATTTTTCCAATTAAAGCGAGCGGTCAAATATTTTTTTTACTTGGGCAAGCCCGAGGTCGAACTCAGGGAGGCCACTGTCTCCTTAGGTTAGTTTTTAGTCAATCTAGATGTTAGATTTTCAAAGAGGTATTTTTTCCTTTTTAAAAGCGATAATGAGTGAAATGCAATTTGGCAAAGTTTGAGGACTAAAATATAATTTTCATTCAAACAGTGACCAAAAATTAGGAAACTTGGCTAGAACATGAAATGTGATGAAATTAAGCGACTGTAATTTTTTAGAATTTTTCGATGAAAACTGAATTAATTATGAATTAAATATGAATGCAGGGTGATTCTAGGAAAATTAATTATAATAAATACAAAACCAATTTATTTCTAGGAAATAAAAATATCCTAGATGAGTCTACATGAGAGGAATCCAGGAAATTATTAGATCTTAAAAATAATAGATCAATAACCTACTAATAATTAATTACGTGGACCACCAATGAATTTATTTTGAACTAGATATGCCTGTGAATGAGATGAGTTTTGGGCACAATGTAAAACAACCTGAAATCTACCTACTATGATTCTTTGTGAATTCTTAGATCAGCGAATAGTTTAATATGAATTTCAGAGCATTAAATGGACAAAATATGTTGTTTTCCAAAAAGATAATTAAACTAAATAATTAGCAGCTCATAAAAATATATTCAACATCTATAGTGATAGAGCATGAGTTGGTCTACAAAATACCTTTTCTGAAATTAAAAATGATGTGAAATGGTGGTTTACATAAATATGCAAACACAGGGTCTTAAATGTAATTTACAGAAATAAAATTGATAAATAAAAAAATGTGAAGAGGACCAAAGTGCAATTACCAAACTATATAGGGGGACTCATGAAATGTTTGCAATGGGCACGCAGATTCCACGTGTTGCTGACGTCAGATAAGAGGCAGGATGCCTCTATTATTTGATGAAAAGTTGCACTACAATTGTCCCAAAAGGGTGTGCCCTATCACGTGAGAACCCGGGGGTTATTTTCTTGTGAGGGATCCAAAGGGGAGGAGGAGAGCGCGGGGCCTGGAGGTGTGGTAGTCGGAGGCAGCTGATGCAGGCAGTCAACGTGGACGGCGGTGCCTGCTAGATTGCAGGGGGTGACGCAGTAGCAGTGGTGCTCCTTCCTCTTGGCTGACACATGGCCAGGGGTCATTGGGGCAGCGTGAGAGGTGGGGCATAGCCTGCTTGTGCGGGCGAGTCTGGAGTTGCTTTAGGAGGCACAACGGTCCGCAGGTGACTACGGCGTACGTGGATGGAGGTCGGCCTGGAGGCAGAGTTGGGATGCGAAGGCGCGAGATTATGCGACCGAGGTGGCACGAGCACACCCAACGCGCATGCGGACTGGAGGTCGTAAGCGAGGAGTTGCTTCAAGTGTCAGGGTAGTGGCTCGAGTCGGTCCTCGGCATGCCGGCCAAGGCAGCGAGCTGGAGATGGAGCGGCATCATACGGCGGTGGGATCGCGGGCAAGGGATCTCAAAGTGCAGTGGTGTCACAGAGGACGAAGGCATCGTGAGAGGTGGGGCATAGCCATGGACACCGGTGGAAGGAGTGTACGGTGAGGGTAAATAGGTGAACCAATGAAGGTGAAATGAAATTTAAGAAGAAGACACAAGAAGAGGGAGAAGGAAGAAGAAGAGAGAAAAGAGGAGAGGGAGGAGAAGAAGATGTTTTACCTGAAAGAGGGTGTTGAACTATGATGGGGCTCGCGGCTAAGCCCCCAATCATTGCTCAAGACACTGGCCGATGTCGAGATGGGCAAGCTTTGGGTGAAGATGCAACAAGGAGCGCAGGTTCTCCTTGGATCACACCCTTGAAGATCAATCGTTGTCGTTCTCAATGGAACGCACGTCGCTGTCATCGACGATGTTGAGGCTGGTGGCTTGCTCTCACTAAAGGATGGATGAGGTGCTCAGCGGTGGCGCAGGTCCTTTTAAATGTGGTTGCGACACGAGAGGGGGATGAGGGGTGAGTCGTGCACATGGGGTTGAGAGGCGAAGCGAGCGGACGACCATGTGACATTGGTAGAGAACGCGGAGGAGGTGCGTGGGCGGTTGTGCAACCGCCATGTGGGAGGGGAGACCATGTAATGATTGGGAGAGAGGGAAAGACGGGGGGTTACAGGTTTGGTCATGCATGGGATGAATAAGGAAGGAGAGAGAGTGAGGAAGAAAAGAAAGAAATGGAGAGAGGGGGTACGTGGGTTTGCATTGGAGTGTGTGTGTGTGTGTAAGTGTGTGAGAGAGAGAGAAAAGAGAGGTGTACGTGCGTGTATGGGGAAAAAGAGGGAGAGGAGAGAGAATAGGGGAGAGAGAGAAAAACGAGAGAAGAGAGAGAGGAATGGAGGCACCACTTGGCACGCACGGGGGGCAGCCATGTGGTGGGGTTTAAATAAAATTTAAATAATAATAATACTAATAATAATTAAGATAAATAATAAAAATAAAATTAATTAAAATAAACTTATAAAATAAATAAAGTAAATAATAATTAAGATAAATAAATAAATAAAGATAAAATAAAGTAAACATATAAATAAGGGGGTGACACTTGGCGGCTCTAGGAGTTGCCACGTGTCCCTCCCAGAAAAATTGAAAATAAGATCAAAAAGAAAATAAAAAAGAAATATCAAAAGGGGTCAAATCAAAAAGTGATCAACACAAAGGTTACTTGTCTCGACGAGACCTACAACTTTTGTGAAAGATTGAAAATCAAAAAAAGATATCTGTACAAAATATCGTATTTTTATCTTTTGTAGATTTTTTAACATTTTAAAATTAGAGAAAATAACATTAGAGAAGATATGAAAGGAATATTTACAACTTAATCCATTTTTTTTATTTTTAATAAATTAGAAAATAAAATGATAAAATAAAGGGTATTTTGGTCATTATGTATAATATACAATAGGGACCCAAAACCCAAGTTTCACATACTATCTCTGATTTTTATGAAATTGGTCTTGCTCTGAAGGTCTTTGAATGCATATTACTTTAAATGTGAGTAGACCTAAATCGTATATTGTATGAGAGAGATATGGGCATTTTCGTCTGTTTATCTAAGAATTAGGTTTTGGGTTTTATTGGTTAATTTTACAAGTTAGTATTTTTTGATATTTTTCCTTTATTAGTGTCAGTAATATATACACTATAGAGTTGATTTTATTGGATTTGGAGTTAGTTTAAAATAGATACAAATAAGTGAAGTTAGCTAATATATAGGTGAATATGTACAAGTAAATTTGGCTTCTTATTTAATGCAAATATGCATGCTAAAATACGAACATTAATTCCACATGCATGATGCGAATAATGCAAAATAAATGGAAATATGCAGCTAATTGCTCAAGAATGAAGCTCTATTTTCAACTTTTAGAGTGATGAATCACATATTCATCAACCCCATATACTTAAACATTGCTCATCCCTGAGCAACTAAAATGGAATGCAAAAGTGAAATGATTTTGGGTTCCATACCAAGGTCATGAACAAGAGGAGCTGGATTAATAGTGTGGCGGAACCTTATTGGGATCTGATTTTAATACCTAACATCCTTTAAGTTCCATAAATCTTCTATTCAGGTCCTCTCAACAGTCATGTCAGAACAAATCCTCATACGTGAATCCTGAAGACTATGAATCTTACTTGTACTGTGTAAGTGAAATATAGCTCTCCACATCAGAAATGGCAAAGAAACAACCTCCTCTAACAAGGTAACTCTAATTCCCCAGTCTAGCAACTCTTTTCTCGAGGAGCAGGAATTCCCTTCTAAGTTCAAGTGCGACCAGCTCAAGAAGAGGGGGTAGGGAAGAGAATGGATTGTGACCAGTGTAGTCACATATCCATGGATCTTGACCATTGTAGCCAAGTCTCCAGTTTCATGCTTCCTTGGTATGAGACTTTGAAGCATATGTCTTGCAAATATACATACTCAGGTAGGCATTTTATTTTCAATCAGACATGTCCATTTTTTTAGCGTTCTTTCTCTCTTTTTTTCTTCTTTTTTACTATATACAAGGTGCATCACGTACATCGGGAGTTTTTCTTCTTGAGCCAGTAGACTATCCCTCTTTTGAAGCATTATTGCAACCCACAGCATCCGTCGTTAGACGTTGACACCACTAGACTAGGTTGAGATGCACTACCCTCCCTAGAGGAGGATGGATCTTTCCACCTATGTGCTACTCCAAGCCAAAGGATTCTACCTCCTAATCACCTCATCAATGAAGAGTTATGTGCATGGTTGTCCAAGTTAGTTCATTGTCCAAGAGAATCATGTGTGTGTATGAAATATTCTACTTAGACCAATCAAGATGACGTGTGAATGTAGACTTGCAGACTCAAAAAATTAAGTCACTCGATCAGAAAATCTTAACTCTAGTTCCTATAAGGTTTCTCTGAAATTGGGTAGATTAAGGTCAAATCAAACCCATCCTCAACATCTATTCATAACTTAGTTCAGAACCTACTAACTTTTCACTTTGCATATGCTAGATATGTAGATGAGATGCAGATGACATGCAATGTAGATGAATGAAGTGCAAGACACATTTTTTTGAATGCTAGGATGATATGAAAGAGTAAATAAGAAGCATATTTTTTGTTTTTTTGTTTGTTTTTTTATTCTTTTTACCCACCCCGTAATTATTGCATACTATATACAAAAATACGCGAAAGTACAAGCTATGGGTAAAATATATATGAAATATATACACGTCCCCTTATACTTAATGTGTGATATGTCCTCAGAGCACGAAAGTGAAGAAAAGACATAGCTCGTGCTAAGCGTGGGAGAGCAAAAATAACAAAAAGTATAGAAGTCGGTCCGCCCCCCTATACTTAGGCTCTGGCAGCCTAAGTGTAGAAGAAGATCAAAAATGGGGCGAGCAAGGTCAAGAGGGAAAATGGATGAGTATATATACAGGGCGGGCATCGGTCCCCCTCTACTTAGGCTCTGGTCAACCTAAGTCTAGGACAGGAGTGAGTGTGAGAACCTATGAGATCCAGATAATATACAGAGAGTGGAGGATGTACATGAGTGACTGAATCTTGATGATGCATATTCATGGAGAGTAATCTGATGTATCTGCTCTGTGCTCACTCTGCATGAAATTGATGACCTCGACTTGGACTAACTGCTCCTTAGATTTATAAAATGCTTTACCAGTTGTCCATTCACCACATGAGAGTGTGCACCATCTATGAGATTAGCTATCTCTACACTTCCATTCATGTGCACTTTCTTGACAACAAAGGGACCCGTCCATTTAGATTTGAGCTTCCCGTGGAACATCTTTAACCTGGAATTAAACTACCATACCTTTTTCCCAGGGATGAAGTCTTTTCACCTAATGTGTTGATCATGCCATCTCTTTACTTTATCTTTATAGATCAGACTGTTGGTGTATGCCCTGTTTCGGATTTCCACGAGCTCGTTCAAGTTCAAGTCTCGACAAAGCTTCCCTAGGTGACAACTCCAATTAATTTTCTTGATTGCCCATTAGATTTGTGAGTCATATGTGCGGGCAAATGGCATGGCTTGCCATAGATCATTCTGAATGGTGAAGTGCCCTAGGGTGTCTTGCAGGTTGTCCTATAGGCCCACAGAACTTGGTCCAAGAGCTGGGACCAGTTCTTCCTATTAGGACGAACCAACTTTTGCAAGATACTCTTCACTTCTCTATTTGAAACCTCAGCCATGCCATTGGTATGTGGGTGGTAAGGACTAATGACTCTATGCTCAAACCCGTAGTACCTGGCTAAAGATCTCACATCTCGATTCACAAAGTGGCTACCCCCATCGGATCAAAACTTTTGGCACCCCGAATCTATCAATAATATGATCTTTCACAAACTTACAGACAGCGTTGCTATCTGCAGTTCGGGTTGGGATAGCCTCTACCACCTAGATAGATAGTCAACCGCTAATAAGATGTACTCATGTCATTGGTTGTTGGGAAAGGGACCCATAAATCTAGGCCCCATGCATCAAAGACATCACAAATGATCACAAGCTGAATCGGCATCTCGTCTCTCAAAGTAACTGTCCCTCCCATCCTCTGACAAATCGGGCACGACCGCGCAAAATCAATAGCATCTCTGAATAGGGTCGGCCAATACAATCGGCATTGGAGTACCTTGTGAGCGGTTCTCTTCCTCAAATGGTGTCCTCCAGCCTCAAGAGAATGACAATACGTGAGGACACTCTTGTGTTCCTCCTGAGTAATACACCTTCTCCAAACACAATCTGGCTCTTCAAAGAAAAGGAACGGATCGTCCCAGTGGTATCTCCTCGGATCCAACTTCAGTCGGTCAATGTTGCTCCTACTCCAACCTTGGGAACTTTCTTGGAGACAAGGAAGTTCACCATGTTGGAATACCATGGGAGTAAGTCAAAAACACAAACTAACTCGTCTGGAAAGGTCTCTTTAATATGCTCGAATCAGAATAATCCTTAAGTTCAATCCGATAAAGATGATCTGCCACATCATTCTTCACTCTAGGTTTATCTTTTATCTCTGAATCAGACTCCAAGAGGAGGAAAATCCACCTAAGAAGACGTGCCTTTGCATCTTTCTTTTACATTAAATATCGAATGGTTATGTAATTAGTGTAGATTGTCACCGTAGAGCCCAAAATATGCAACCTGGACTTCTCAAGGGCACATACTACAGCGAGCATCTCCTTTTCAGTGATGGTATAATTCTTCTATGTAGGGTCTAATACTTTGCTCGTGTATGGGTCGCAAATGGGATCCCCTCTCACTGTTGTCCTAACACAGCTCCTATAGCGAAATCTAGAGCATCAGTCATGATTTCAAATGGGAGCGACCAGTCAGGAGCTTGTAGGATAGACGTGGCACAAATCCTCATCTTCAAGAGCTCAAAGGCCTCCAGACACTAGTGATCTACAATGAATTTTGTGTCTTTTCTTAAGAGCTCAGTCAGTGGGTGGGCAATCTTCGAGAAATCCTGAATAAATCTCCTATAAAATCCAACATGTCCTAGGAATGACCGCACTGACATCACGTTGGTAGGTGGATCGAGTTTCTTGATCACCTCCACCTTGGCAGGTTCAACCTCCATTCCCCTTTTGAAGATGACATACCCCAACACAGTACCCTTTGTCACCATAAAGTGACTCTTTTCCCAGGGAGTACTAAATTCACCTACCTACATTGCTTGAGGACTCGATCTAAGTGCGCTAGACATGTGTCAAAGGAATCACCATGAATTGAGAAGTCATCCATGAACACTTACAGGAAATCTCCCATCATTTCGGTAAATACGACGATCATGCACCGTTGAAAACTTACTATGGCATTGCAGAGCTCAAAAGGCATGCACCTGAAAGTGTAGGTATCGAATGGACATGTGAATGTGGTCTTTTCCTGGTCCTTAGGGGCTATGGTTACATGGTTGTAGCCTGAGTACCTGTCAAGAAAACAGAAGAATGCTTTCCCTACGAGTCTCTCTAAGATATGATCGATGAATGGCAAGGGAAAATGGTCTTTCTTGGTCAGACATTCAGGCGCATGTAGTCTACACAGACATTCCATGACGTGGATACTCATGCGCGATCTCTATACCCTCCTTGTTGGTGACCATCTGAATTCCCGACTTCTTCGGGACAACATGAAGTGGGGCCACCCACTTGGAGTCAGAAATACGGTATATAAACATTGCTTTGCACCATTTCTCTATCTCATTTTTCACTACTTCCTGTAGATTAGAGTTAAGTCTCCTCTGGAACTCATGGGAAAGTCTCACATTATCCTCAGTAAAAATATGGTGCGAGCAGAGAGCAGGATGATCCCCACAAGATCCGACACAGTCCAGCCTATTGATTTACGGTTCCTCTCTAAGACTTCTAACAACCTAGACTCTTGTTCTAAAGTCAAGTGTGAGCTAATGATAACAAGATATCTCTCTTTGGGTCCCGCAAGAAAGGCATACTTCAGTGTAGGAGGAAGGGACTTCAGTTCTAGCAGTGTGGTGTCATCAGGCATATCGGGTTGAACTGAGTCTGAATATGATTGTGTGTTGTATGGAGGTGGGTTAAGATGTGTGGTACTCGCCACCAACTCAGAAGCATCGGGAGTCGGATCACCAAAGAAACACGGTAATTCGGCCAAAGCCACGTCCGACTCATCATCTATGACCCATGATTGTTCTAAGGGAGATGGAATGGACAAATCCTGATGGATCTCTATGTCATCATGGGAATAGGTGGATGCATCTCTCATAAGATCAGGTAATACCTGGCAAACTGCATCATGCACTATATCCTTTCCAGATGAAAGGATCTCGCTCTGTCCTGAAGGAACCTGTCTCCAAATCCCAACAATGCAGATCACTCTGCAATTTGCCTCTGAAGATGAGTACTCGATACTACTCTCTAAATCGGGTCGATGACATTTCGTCTGCTTATCTCAACGTTCACCTCTCCATTCGGAGAATGGAACTTCATCATTCGCATACCATAGTCGAAAGTTGCGCATGCGGTCCTAAGGAAGGGCCGACCGAGAATGATCTGAGATTCTCTCCAATGATTGGGGGTCTCCATGTCTAAGATTGTGATGTCAACCTTATAGTCCTGCCCCTCAATTGATATAACAACGTTCTTCACCTCTCCCTTAGGTTTTTCAATTGAACGATCAGTGAATTGGAGTAGAGCTTTGGATTTGTGAAGTGGTCCTAACTCTAATTTTTGATATAATATTAAGGGAAGTAAGTTGATTGAGGACCCGTTATCTAAGAGAGTACGTGCAAACACAATGTCGTCGATACGACTCTCTACATAGTGAGCACCCATGTCTCTTTTCTTCCTTTGTAATTGTTGATTCTTGAGATAATAGGTTGTGACAAACATGAGTATTTACAGATTGGTTCAGTTTCTTCCTACGAACCCTAGTAGGTGTGCATCTTACTTTAAGGTATTTTTGGAATGCAAGATGGTTAGCCACATACTCATCAAATGGCACTTTGATTGTGATATTCTCCTTGCAAAACTGTATCATATCGGGGTCATCCTTCTGAATCTTTCTATTGTGCTTTCTTCCCGTAGGAGCACGGGGGAAAGGGATGTGAGGAAGGGAAATAGAAGATGAAGAATCTAAATCGTGAACTGAAAGATCATTCTTGGAATTAACTGAAACAGAGTTCTTCATACATGAATCTTTTTGATGCAACATGGGATCAAAATCAAATTTATGTACTAAAGGTTGTGGAAAAGTAGATGCAATGGTATCTGCCACAACCGGAGGTGCAAGGTCCTCCATAGCATCTGAGAGATCTCCATGTTGTTGATGCTGCATTTTTCCTCTCCTTCTCTTCTCGTCTCCCTAGGAAAGCACCCTCAGATGTTGCTGACGGGGCCTCTAAATGTGTTGCCTCTCTTCCTCGTCCTCTGAAGACTCCTCAGATAGAGCTCCAAAGAGGCCCCTCCCCGTGTCCCTCTCCCGATCAGGTACGGTCACGGTCCTTTCACTCCTAAGTGACATATGGTTAGCCTCGTCACACGAAAGAGTCTCATGTTCAGATCTAAGAGATGTTGAATAGTATACATGACCAAGATGTTGCTGAGAATTAGAATGGTTCAGGCTATTAGGGTTAGCCTGAACTTGGACTGGGATCGAGGTAGCGGGTGCAGATTGCTTATCTCTCCATCTAGACAAGCAGTTGGCATCCACCTGCAAATCATGAATTTCCTTCTGATAGGAATGAAGGGTGTCGAGTATCTGCTGGAATTGTGAGTCTGTGGAACCTGATGAAGAACGAAGTGGAAAAGACTGAGAAGAAGATTGGGAAGGTTGGCCCTGTTGGACAGAGTACTGCCTCTGTTGTTGCTGGTGCTGGGACATCTGCTGACTCTACGGGCCCTGTTGGCTTGCCTAGTACTAGCCATGTCGACCGTACTGCTAGTACTGCTGCCTCTGCTGCTGGAGTGGTTGAAATCCAGGGCTCTATTGTAAAGGATGGGGTGCGAAGGTGAATGTAATGTTGTGAAAGGTCGGGGGACGTTGGTATGTTTGTCGGTCCCCCATACTTCCCTGCCTTGCAGGGTCCAGAGTATACCATGCTCCATTCACCTCCCAAACTGGCAGAGGCTCCTCCTGAATTGTCTCTATGGATGGGCTTTACTGCCGGTACGAGTGGGTGTAGGTCTAGTCCTGCTCCCACGGCTGGGGTTGCCCTGACACCAGTTGCTCCTGAACATGGTGAACTCGATATATAGGAGCAGAGGGCGCAGTCACGACTGGTATCTTTATCTTAGATACCTTTCATTCAACTCCTCCATCTATTTGGGAATTTTGGAGATGCTTCGGTCCAATTCATCAATCCTTCTGTCAATCCTCTCGACTATAGTAAGCTTGTCTGCAAGTAGTCCCATGCTAGGGATCACGTCCTGAGAGAGATCAACTACAGCTGACTTTCCCCCTCCATATGAGAGTGAACTGGGGGACTGTGTGTATGCCCTGCTAGCGGTCTGTGAGTGGCTAGTCTCAACCATTTGCTCGAATACCTTCCAGACGGTATCCGTTCCGCGTGAGGTGTAGCTACCTCCACATGAAGCGCTCATTAAACCCTTCATCTCAGGGTTGAGACCGATGAAGAATGACTGGACCAAGATGTTGTCATCTAGACCATGACAAGGACATTTCTATAGGATGTCCTTGTACCTCTCCCAGGCGTCACAAAAGGCTTCATGGGGTAGCTAGGAAAAGCTAATAATGTGTGCCCTCATCATGTTAGTCCTACTTAGGGGGTAGAACTTCTTCAGAAACAGGTCCTTGAACTGGGCATAAGTATTGATTATAATTCCCAAATTCTTCACCCCATAGTCAGCTTTGCCACACATGGCAAATGGAAGGGTTGTGAGCCTGATATAATCCTGGCTAACCCTAGGATGCCTAAGGTTAGCGCAGACGAGCTTAAAGTTCCTTAGGAACGCATATGGTTCCTAAAGCATTCCCATCAAAGTGCGGCAGCAAGTTCAAGAACTGTGACTTCAACTCAAAATCTACTTCTAGTTTGGCCGGATTCAAATAATTCTGAATTCAATATTATCGGGGAATGTAAGCCGCATCCATCGAAGGTTTTCTCCCAACATTCAGTTGTCCTAGATGAGATCGGATTAAATCCTGTTGCTGCTCGGATGCAGCTAATCGGGCAAGTATCATCCTCATGGGATCCTCGGGGTGTTCTTCTTCGTCGTCATTCTTTTTCAGAGGCATTTTGCTCGAATCTTCTTGAGGTCCTTGATCAATAATGTGGTCTTGATTAGAAGAGGATTCAGGAATGAAAATATTCTCGCCGAGGTGAAGGTCTTCCTCCGTGAGTTGGGAGGAGAGAAAGGGGATGGTTTGAGAGTGACCATCCCAAGAGTAAGAAATCTCGAACTCAAGAGGGTCATGAGTCTAGGTTGGCCCAAGTTGTGCTTGGACCTTTGAAGATGTACTTCTTGAAGGGTTCAATGAGAGATTCGGAAGCCCGAATAAATATTCCCCCATCCAAACATCTTTGATGGTAAAAAAACCGATGAGAGCAAGGTATTCAATGAGGCACAAGTTCTATGGTGTATGTAAATGTGTGGAGTAAACTCACACAATACAAATCCAATGCAAAACCCTCAAATTCACCAACTCAACACGTGATGTATAAAGGTTTGGCCGAATTACCATGTCAGTTTTAGTTAGTGACAAATGCAAGTCTTGAAAGATTAGCGAGTTGTTAGGTGATTGTACTTCCCTATAGATTGTATCGATTCTTACGAATCGTTGCACCCGCTTTCAGCCAGTGTAGGAGTAAGTGTGGACCATATAAATATGGCTACATCTTTCTTGAGGACAAAGCCTTTTACATCATCCTCTAAATCTCCCACTCTACTAAGGAAATCTGGACCGTTTACCAGCTACCCATAGATCCTCACTGAAAAGTGGCTATTTATTTTGAACCAGTAGTCTATCTGAAAATCCTGGCTCTGGCTTTATCCTAGTGCCATCTCTCTCTCTCACTTGCAAGTAAATCAGACAATGAGGGCTTTATGCACCCGTAAAACAAGATTTATTTTATTCCATTTATTTAATTGACCTGCTCAATTCAATCCCAATTTTATGTTACGTTGTCACTTGAAATTTAATCTGAACATAAGAACACGTCTACCATTCAGTCCCAAATTCCTTTTTAAATCCTAAGTTGTAAAACAAGAGGGGAATCGGAAATCAGAATGCAGACGAGAAACGATGATGCATGCTCAGAAGAAGGTATACTTACAATGACTCCCAGCACTCTCCATGCATTATGCAGAATTGAATTTTTAAAATTTTTCACTGAATGCATGCAGATTGAGAAAATCACACCTAAGAAATATACTATTAGCAAGAAAGAATTGAGTTTGATTTGTGTTGCTATGTGTGTCTCATTAAAGATATTAGAAGATGCGAATCTTCCAAGATGTGTGGCCTAAGCTACGATTAGCACATACAAATTACAATTAAATAATCGGGTGCCTATCCTAATTTTGCCACTCAAGTTGGGCCCCACCCTCACCAGAGAGTGAAACAGGCCCGATATACCATAGAATAATGTCCAAGTTTGATTACGCATGCGAGATTCCGAACAGAATCCGCTGGAAATTTTGTAATAAAATAAAATGCAGAAAATAAAATCCTAAGGACTCTACACTCTCTCACGACTCAACTTGATCTTAAATTTATGTGATTCCTTCAGTCGACTTTTTCCCATAAAATACCGGCCTCCGAAGCTCTTGAGTTGCTTAGCTAAGCGGTTGCTCTGTCACGTCAGGTCCCTCCCACAAAAACAAGATGGTAGTCAGAGAGATAGACTCAATAAAGCAAACAAAATAAAATATAAAAATATTGGAAAATAAATAGAGAAATATGAAAAAGAAGAACCGGGGGTCAAATTACCCAGGGATTGGAAAACCTCAAATCAAGATTTTTCTAAAAATTAACCTAAGCTATGCCTCCCCGACAACGATGCCATTTGAAAGACCTGAAAATGCCCTTAGTTAATCTGTCAGAACTAACGTTTTATAAATTTATCCGTTCGTTGCAATCGGGCAAAGTCAGATTAAGAAAAAAATCGTAATTTAATTATTTTTCCAACTAAAGCGAACGGTCAAATATTTTTTACTTGAGCAAACCCAAGGTCGAACTTAGGGAGGACAATGTCTCCTTAGGTTGGTTTTTAGTAAATCTAGACACTAGGTTTTCAAAGAGGTTTTTTTATTTTTAAAAGCGAGAAATGAGTGAAATGCAATTTTGGTGAAGTTCGAGGACTAAAATACAATTTTCATTCAAACAGTGACCAAAAATTATGAAAGTAGCTAAAACGTGAAATGTCGTGAAATTAAGCAACTGCGATTTTTTTAGAATTTTTGGATGAAAAATGAATTCATCATGAATTAAATACGAATACAGGGTGATCTGAGCAAAATAATTTTTAATAAATACAAAACCAAATTATTTCTCAGAAATAAAAGTACCCTAGATGAGTTTACTTGAGAGGAATCCAGGAAAATTATTAGATCATAAAAATAATTGATCTATGACCTATGAAAAACTAATTAGCCGAATCACCAATGAATTTATTTTGACCTAGATATACATGCAAATGAGATGATTTTATAGGCACAATGTAAAAAACCTGAAATCTACCTATTGAATTTGGGATTTTTTAGATCAGCAAATAATTTAATATGAATTTCATAGCATAAAATGGGAAAAATATGTTATTTTCCACAAAGATAATTGAATTAAATAATAACTAGCTCATAAAAATATATTCAACATCTATAGTGATAGAGCATGAGTTATTCTACAAAATACCTTTTTTGAAATTAAAAATGACGTGAGATGATGGTTAGCATAAATATGCAAACATAGGGCCTAAATGCAATTTACAGGAAAAAATTGATACATAAAAAATGCGAAGAGGACCAAAGTGCAACTACCACACTATGTAGGGGGACTCATGCAATGTTTGCAATGGGCACGTGGATTCCACATGTTGTTGACATCAGATAAGAGGCGGGATGCCTCTGTTATTTGATGAAAAGCGAGAGGTCTGCACTGCAATTGACCCAAAAGGGTGTGCCCCCTCACGTGAGAACCTAGGGGTTCTTTTCTTACGAGGGATCTAAAGGGAAGGCGGAGAGCGCGGGCCTGGAGGGGTGGCAGTTGGAGGCAGCTGGTGCAGGCGGTGGGCGTGGACGACAGTGCCTGCTGGATCGCAGGGACGTGACGCAGTAGCTGAGGTGCTCCTTCCTCTTGACCGACACATGACCAGGGGTTGTTGGGGCAGCGCGAGAGGTGGGGCACAGCCTGCTTGTGCGAGCAAGTTTGGAGCAACTTTAGGAGGTGTGGCGGTCCGTCGTAGGTTGCGGCGTGCGTGAATGGAGGTCGGCCTAGACGTGGAGCGGGGATGCGGAGGCGCGAAATGATGCAATCAGGGAGGCACGAGCGCACGCGAGGCCTGCGCGGCTTGGAGGTCGTGAGCGAGGAGTTGCTTCAGGTATTGAGGTAGTGCTCGAGTCGATCCTCGGCACATCGGTCGAGGTAGTGAGCTGGAGATGGAGCAGTGACGTATGGCGGTGGGACATGGGTAAGGGATCTCAAGACGCAGTGGTGCGATGGCTCACGGAGGGTGAAGGCATCGCGAGAGGTAGGGCACAATCGTGGCCACTGGTAGAAGGGGTGTATGGTGAGAATAAATTGGTGAACCAATGAAGGTGAAACAAAAGTGAAGAAGAAGACACAAGAGGAGGGAGAAGGAAGAAGAATAGAGAAAAGAGGAGAGGGAAGAGAAGAAGTTTTACCTGGAAGGGGGTGTTGACCTATGATGGGGCTCGCGACTGAGCCCCTAATCGTAGCTCAAGACGCTAGCCGGTGTCGAGCTGGGCAAGCTTTGGGTGAAGCTGTAGCAAGGAGCATGGGTTCTCCTTGGATCACACCCTTGAAGATCAACCGTTGTCGCTCTCAATGGAATGCACGTCAATGTCACCGATGACGTTGAGGCTGGTTACTTGCTCTCACTAAAGGATGGATGAGGTTCTCATAGGTGGTGCGGGTCCTTTTAAGGGTGGTTGCGACATGAGAGGGGGATGAGGGTGAGTCCCACGCATGGGGCTATGAGGCGGAGCGAGTGGATGGCCATGTAACGTGGGTAGAGAATGCGGAGGCGGTGCGTGGGCAGTTGTGCAACTGTCGCATGGGAGGGGAGATCGTGGAATGATAGGGAGAGAGTGAAAGGTAGGGGGTTACGGGTTTGGTCGTGCATGGGATGAATAAGGAAGGAAAGAGAGTGAGGAAGAAAAGAAAGAAATGGAGAGATGGGGTACATGGGTTTGCATGGGATTGTAAGAGAGAGAGAGAGAGAGAGGAGGGGTGTGTGTGTGTGTATATCGGGAAAAAGAGGGAGAGGAGAGAGAATAGGGGAGAGAGAGAAACAAGAGAAGAGAGAGGGATGGAGGCGCCACGTGGGGTGCGTGGGTGCGGCCATGTGGCAGGGTTTAATAAAATTCAAATAATAATAATAATAATAATAAAGATATAAATGTAATTAAAAAACTTACAAAAATAAATAAATAAATAATGAAGATAAATAAATAAATAAAGATAAAATAAAATAAATAAAAATAAAGTAAATAAATAAAGGGTGACACATGGCAGCTACTGGAGCCGCCACGTGTCGCTCCTAGAATAATTAAAATAATATCAAAAGAAAAATCAAAAAGAAATATTAAAAGGGGTCAAATAAAAAAGTGGTCAACACAAAAGTTACTCATCTCAACGAGATCTACAACTTTTGCAAAGTATCAAAAATCAAAATAAGTCATTTGTACAAAAAGTATTTTTGAAGGTATCTTATAGATATAAAATACAACATTTTTATCTTTTGCATATTTTTTGTCATTTTTAAATTAAAGAAAAATAAAGTTAGAGAAAATATGCAAGGAATATTTACAACTTAATCTATTTTTTAGATTTTTAATAAATAAGAAAATAAAAGGATAAAATAAAGGGTATTTTGGTCAATATGTATAATATACAATAGGGGCCCAAACCTAAGTTTCACATACGATCTCGGATTTTTATGAAATTAGTCTTGTTTTGAAGGTCTTTGAATGTATATTACTTTAAAAGTGAGTAAACCTAAATCTGATACTGTATGAGAGATATGTGGATTTTCGTTCGTTTATCAAAGAATTAGATTTTGGGTTTTATTGGTCAATTCTACAAGTTAGTATTTTTTGATATTTTCCCTTTATTAGTGTTAGTAATATATACACTATAGAGTTGATTTTATTGGATTTGGAGTTAGTATAAAATAGATACAAATAAGTGAAGTTAGCTAATATACAGGTGAATATGTACAAGTGAATTTGGCTTCTTATTTAATGAAAATATGCATGTTAAAATGCGAACATTAATTCTCCATGTATGAATGTGAATAATGCAAAATAAATGGAAATATGTATCTAATTGCTCGAGAATGAAGATATATTTTCAACTTTTAGAGTGATGAATCACAGATTCATCAGCAAGCGAGAGAACAGAAGAAATAAAAAGAAATAAAAAAACATGAAAGAAGACGAAATGAACGACATCACTCCCCCTATACTTAGGGTAAAGGATCCCCAAGTATAAGCAACAAGATGAGTGGTGAAACATAACGAAAATGGAAAAGCCCAAGTCATTCACCTCCCTATACTTAGGATAAAGTACATCCTAAGTATAGCACACACACACGGAGAAAAGAGGTGAATGATAAAACGGAAGAAGAAAGAATAAAAAGGAAGGAATATATACAAGAGAATATCAGATCATGTATAAGTCATAGAAGATGTTAAAAAATCATCATCTGATACCACATAGATGAAATCAACCACAGACAGGAATGTATCAAAATGTCTTTAGCAATTGTCTGTTCACAACAAATGGATGTGCATCTGATGACGACCCAGATACGACAATACTACCATTGTCATGCGCAACTCTAACAATGAACGATCCTGAACATTTGCTTTAAAGTTTGTTGGGAAACAACTTCAATTTCGTATCAAACAACCATACTTTTTGATCATGGGAGAAAGTCTTTCTTTTGATGTGTCTATCATGCCAACTCTTGACTTTCTCCTTGTACATGAGTGAATTGTCATAAGCAAAATCTGTGAACTCCAACAATCTGTTCAAGTGCACTTTCATACTCTTGCCTCCTTTCTCATAGTTCAAATTGCATACACAGAGTGCCCATAAAGATTGGTGCATCAGCTCAACTAGCATGTGGCAAGGCTTTCCATAAACCAATCTGTAGGGAGACATTCCTAATGAAGACTTGTACGCCATTCGATAAGCCCATAGAACTGGGTCAAGCATCTGGGACCAGTTCTTCCTATCTAGACTTTCAAGTTTCTGAAGTATAGTCTAGATCTCCCTATTTGAAATCTTAGCCAAACCATTAGTCTATGGGTGGTAAGGAGACACAACTCTATACTTAATGGTGTACTCCTTCACAACCTTTCTGACCTCTCTATTAATGAAATGGATACCTCCATCTGAAATAAGTATCTTTGGGGATCCTGAACCACGCAATAATGTTGTCCTTGAGAAAGGAACATACCATAGGACTATCAGTGGCTCAGGTGGGGATTGCCTCCACCCAATGACTAACATAATCCACGACAAGCAGGATGTGCTGAAATCCCTGAGTGATAGGAAATGATCCCCTGAAGTATATGCCTCAGGTATCAAAAACATACGAAATCTGGATATATCTCAGGGGCATAGTATCTTTGGAACTGATGGTTCTTCCCATTTTCTGACAATCAGTACAACCTCGAACATAATCTGTAGCATCTTTAAACAAAGTTGGCAACCATAGGGTTCTTTGTAGAACCTTTGATGCCATGCGCTTCCCCGAATGATGCCCACCAGACTCTAGTTTGTGACAATGCTCAAGAACACCGGTGTATTCCTCCATAGGAATGCGCCTTCTCCAAGTACAATTCGCACCCTCACGAAACAAGTACGGATCCTCACAATGGTAAAAATGAATCTCTAACAGGGATCTGTCTACCTTGTTCTTCGGCCAATCTTGTGGAAATTTCTTGGAGACAAGATAGTTCACAACATCAGCATACAGTGGGAGTGAGGCCACAGACAAAATGGTCTCATCTGGAAAGGTCTCTAAAATAGGAAGTATTGGCTGCTCAGAAGTCTCTGCATCTGTAATCCGGGAAAGGTAATTTGCTATAATATTTTTCACTCCAGGTTTGTCTCAAATCTCTAATCAAACTCCTGGAGAAGAAGGATCCATCTGATAAGGCATGGTTTGGCATCCTTCTTTGCCTGTAAATATTGTATGGAAGTGTGATCTATGTAGACAATGACATATGAACCAAGTAGGTATGAACAGAACTTCTCTAAAGAAAACACCATTGCTAACATCTCCTTCTTTGTAACTGTATAATTACATTGTGCTTCATCTGGAGTCTTGCTAGCATAGTGTATAGCAAATAGTATCCCATCCCTTCTCTACCCTAAAATAGCTCCTAATGCATAGACTGACGCGTCTGTCATGATCTCAAAGGGGAGAGACCAATCAAGAGGCTGAAGGACAGGAGCTCTATTAACCGTGTCTTTCATCTGGTGAAATGCAAGGAGGACTTTCTCATCAACTATAAACTTACTCTCCTTGCATAGAAGCTCAGTCAAAGGCGTGGAGATCTTGATGAAGTACATAATGAATCACCTTAAAATCCAATGTGACCAAGGAATGACCTCAACTGCTTCAAATTATGCAACGGCTCTAACTTGGAGAGCACATCAATCTTAGACAGGTCAACCTTCGTACCATGTTTGGAGATGACTTGGCTCAATACAATTCCATTAGTCACCATAAATTGACTCTTCTTCCACGAGAGCACTAAGTTCTCCTCACAACAATGCTGAAGTACTCAGTCTAAATGATTAAGACATAAATTGAAACTATCCCTGTAGATCGAGAAATCGTCCATGAAGACTTCGAGGAAACTACCAACCATGTCTACAAAAATGACCAACATACACCTTTGGAATGTAGAGGGGGCTTTACACAATCCAAAGGGAATCTGTCTAAAGGCGTAGATGCTAAACAAACAAGTAAAAGTAATTTTCTCCTGATCCTCAGGAGTGATTGCAACCTGGTTATTTCTTGGGTACCCATCCAAGAAAACAAAGAACTCCTTCCCTACCAACCTCTCAATAATCTGAGCAACAAAGGGCACTGGAAAGCGATCTTTCTTGGTAGCTGAATTCAGACGCCAGTAATCTATGCAGATATGCCATGAAGTAGGTACACGGGTCAAAATATCATTACCACGATCATTAGTCATGAGAGTAATCCCATATTTCTTTGGACCACATGCAACGGGCTGACCCACCAGGAATCCGAAATGGGATAAATGAAGCTTGCATCACACTACTTCTTTATCTCTTTCATGAAAATATCCCTAAGATTTGGATTTAGACGGTGCTGACACTCATGGGTTGGTTTGTTGTCATCCTCTAAGTAGATATGGTGTGGGCACAAATCTAGACTAATCCCATGGAGGTCCGAAATATTCCAGCATATGGCCTTGCGGTTCTCTCGAGAACCTCTAGCAAGCGACATTCCTGATCGTCGGTCAACTGCAAACTGATGATGACTGAAAACATTTGGGGGCACCTACAAGGAAGGCATACTTCAATGTTGAGGGTAAAACTTTAAGCTCAAGTGGGGCCTGAATCTACTCTGTGAAAACCTTTGCAACTGCACAGCTAGAAGATATATGATCTATACACTGTGAAATGTCCACTGTGTCTATTGTAGGCTCAGCATGTAAAATCTCAGAAAGGTCTGCAATAAATGATCTCTGCTCAGAATGGGATGGCTCATCAGGATGTTCAAATTTCTTAGTAAACTCATCAACAAATATCTCAGAAATCTCAGGAGAAGGTGTCTCATCAGTAATCTCAAAAAAAGAATGTATCTAAGAATCTCAGAATGTACCTATGAAAACTCAAAGATCCTCAGAAAATAGCTCATACAATCCATCAGCTGACAACTTGGAATGATAAACAGGGGAGCAAATGTCGACTATACTTTCCAGAGGTTCCTTCTTGGAAAGGAACTCCTGGGTGTCCATGAAATCCGTGAAAAGATCTGTCTCTCGAACTCAACAAGAAAATCATAGTCCTAAGAATCGACTGTAACTATCTTTCTCTCATCTGCTACTACTGGTGGTGGTGATGGCTTCAGATCTAAGATCGTCTCTATCTTAACCTTGTCAGTAAGAGAGTGAAAGGTTATCTCTCCAGTACCATGATCAACTACCTCTTCGGCCGTTCGAAGGAGTGACCGACCAAGTATGATTGGGGTATGGAGTGATGGTACAGAGGTATCCATATCCATAACAATAAAATCAACTAGGAATCTCATTCCTTGCACAGTTACTATAACATACTCAAGAATACTGCTCGGCCTCTTGATCGATCTATCAACAAACTGAAGGATCATCTTGGTTGATCTAAGAGGCCCCAACCCAAACTCAGTAAGTAGCGAGGATGGCATGAGATTAATGGAGGATTCGCTATCAAGAATAGTACAATCAAATTCTTGATCAAAGATATGGCAACAGATGTGAGGTGCTCCCTTATCTTTCTTTTTGAGTGGGAGCTTGCTGATGGTATGAACTATAGTAATGGTTAAGATGTGCTTCCTTATTCTTTCGTCTGTTTTTCCTTGGTTGATGCTTTTGAGTACATGCTTCTTTCATTCTCTTTTTCACCACGGGCATGTACTCCATGGCCTTAAGGAGTGGCATCTCTAAAAAGATGCTCTAAAGTATCTCTATCACTCCACGATCACATAGTGATGCTTTAACTTTTGGGTTTTTCTATTTTTATTCATTTCAGAAGGAAATGGAACAGAATCGGAAGAAACATCATATTGCTCATTTCTCTTATTCAAATTAGAATCGTCATGTACATGTAGACAACCAGAATCAGACTGTACAATGTTATCCAATACAAGAATAGAAGAAACAAAGGGAAAAACATGACGGGCCGCTTGGTATGTTGGTGTAGAATAAGACTCCATGACAGGTGTGCTCTCCTTCAAGGCTGACTTGGTAATGCATCTTCCTTTATTATCTTTTTTTCTTTTTCTAAATAATGATGATGATGGTGATGGTGAAGAAGTGGAAAGTGATGGTGATCCTTCGTGCTATGGCTCTGGTACACTAGATGGTTGCTCAACTCGTGACGAAGATTATGACGTCGGTGTAGCTCTTCAGTAGCTTGATCTCTCGATCCCAACTGTTGTGTGGGTGGGTGCAATCTCCTACTACTCCTGAGATGACTGACATCATATATATATATAGGTAAAATCAAGGATCATACCTGTCTCGAGGGTGGGTGGGTCATGAGTTACTTGCTCCTTGCATCTGATGTTGTTGGGATTAGCTTCGAGCTGGGCTGGAATCAACGTCTTCATGATAGTCAGGTCGTCAAGCTTCTGAGTCAATCATTCTTATTCTTCATCAGGAGTGCAAGCTGGTCTATTGCTGGATTCATCGAAGGTGCCTCTGGATGATCAACTACGGGTTGTCACTGAGACTAGTGGTGTGGAGGCTACTAGTACCCAGAATACTGTGACTGATAGTAAGGAGGAGGAGGGTGCAAAAACTATGCAGACTACTACTGATAATAAGGCTGATGAAAATAGCAGGCTACATCTACGGCTGACCATGTCTCCAATTCTGGAAGAGTGGTGGAGACAGATAATGAGGATGTAGCTGCTGGGGATGGGTTGTGGTATCCCCCCATGGAAATGGTGGAAGGGACTCTGACTCAACTATGAACCTAACTGACCTTGTCCTGATGGATGGGATGACTGCACTCTCAGTCGAACCAAATGTCCTTCACCTTCTGAATGAGAGGTGGAGGTTTATATCACTGCTCAGGAATGTAAAGAGGCTCATTGTGGTATGGTACAATGCGTGACGAAGGTGATTGATATGGCATCTAATCCAAGATCTGCACGTAGTAAACATGTTGAACAGTGGACGGTGCTCCAGTACTCTATTGTGCTGAAGTGGAAGAAGTCTTCTCATGAGTATAAATATCGGTTGTGGCACTCGCACTCTGACATGCACTAATCATATTGACTAGAAGCTCCAGATTATTCGTAATATCGTGCATCTTATCCAACTTCTTTGTCCTCTAATATATCACTTGTAGCTTTTCAAGCTCCTCGGATCGTTTCTATATTATATCCGCTTTGGATCGGTGATTTCCTATGATGGTCAGATCTGCACTGTCCACCCTATCCACATTGTGTGATGTTATCATGGCGACAGCCTTGTGGGGTATTGAAGGAGAGGTAACGTGATGCTTTTGAAAAGCACGTGAAGAAGAAAGAGATGCAGAGCTCTCCACCATCTCCTCAAAAATCTAATAAAGGGCATCCTCGTCCTTATTGAAGTGGGACCACCCACAAGCAGCATCTACCAATTTCTGATTTTCTATGCCCAACCCCCAAAGAAATTTTGCACAAGGCTCATCTTTGGTATATTGTGATGGGGGAAATTCTCTTTAAAGTCTTTAAATATTTCCCACACCTCGTGAGTAGGCTCATGAGACATTTGGGAGAAGTTGGCAATCAAAGACTGCATCTGATTCAGTCATCCTAAGGGATAATACTTACTCAAAAATGCTGATATCAATTCATCCCATGATGTGACAACCTTCCCTAAATGATTTATCCGGTAGAATGCCTTATCTACAAGGCTGGATGAAAAAGTTGTCATCTTCACCACCTCTAACGGAATGTTAGCATAGTGTATGGTGCCACATATGCAGTCAAACTGCTGGAGATGTACATAAGGTTCTTCATTAATGTGTCCATGGAATATTGGGAATAGAGGTAAAATTGTGGGCTTAAGCTCAAAATGCCCATGAATCATAGGTATTTGAATCCATGTATTGGTATGTTCAGCACCTGGATTATAGGCATCCTTAAGTGTAAGCTTAGTCATTGACTCTAGTGGATCACCTCCCCCATTCACATCTCCATTTTCCTGCTCATCCTCCTCTCTCCTATCTTGTCTCTCATTCCTCGGCTCGAAGATCATATCTCTCAATCCAGCGTGGATGTCAGCCTGTTCAGTCAACTGTGCCTAAATGGCTTGTATGGAAGCTAACATTGTATTGTTGATCTCACTCTACTCTACCATGGAACCCTTGTCCTTTGGTGGCATCAAGTGCTCTGATTCTATCTCTGAAAATGTATACGACATGAGATTAGTGCTCAGAAATGGTGGAGTCTCAAATGACAGCTCGAGATTAGAGTCAATCTCAAATAATGGACTTATTGATGAGAAGATGGGTGATGTGGAGAAAGAGGGATATTTGGAAAGTGAGTCTTCTCGAATAGAAGATGATCGAACTAGAGTGTGAAATGAGCTCGTGGAGTCCGAACATGAAATACTCCAATCCGACATCTTCGATGTCAAGAGGAAAGATGCGAGAACACAAAGTCAAGTCAAGGAGAAAAAGGAAGAAAAGGCGCAAAGGGCGCAGAGGGATCTTTAACTAACAAACAAACACAATACAAACCCCCGATTCACCAACTGAACACAAGTGGAGACCATAAGAGTTTGATCTTTTATCTTTTTAGTTTTAACTTTAGTGAATATACAAGAAGTTACTTACTACTAAGCATACAATGTGTGTCGATATCATCTAGCGTACATTCTCAATCCTCCCCGATCACTGGAACTATCTGCTTGGGCTGTCGGGTTCTATATCAAGCCCAAAGGGAGAAAGGAGAATGAGCACACCAAACGATTTTCTAACATCTGAGGCAAGTGCTTGCATCTCAACCATACACCACAGAGATGTGTACAAGAGAATAGGGCACAAGTCCAGGGATTAGGACTCTATCCTTATGGTTGTGTACTCACCCACTCTATTTGGAGGTAAGTACCTGCAAACAATGAGGGGTTACTCTCTCCAAAAAATGACGATTTGTCCTTACATTTAGTTTTAGGGTCGAGTGAAAATTAGCAGTCCTTTTTTATGTGGTCATCACTTTTTTAGATTTTTTTCAGGCAATCGATCTAATGAATTTTCCAATTCCTTTATTTCCTAAGTGATAAATATAAGGGAGCATATCGGAAAAGCCGATGCGACAGAAATCAATGATACATGCATGAGATAGGAATACGTACCTTGCTCCAACAATCTACATGCAAAATGATCCTCGCATAAAAATAAATACAGAAAAATAAACTAACATAAATGATACACGAGAAGCGTCCTAAGTAGTAACTTCTATAAGGGGCAAGAAACAATTAATTTGAATAAGTCCAATCTTGCAATCTAGTCAATAGGAACATATATTCTTTTAAGGGCTTTGGACGTAATCGATTATCCGGCTCATTCAAGGAAATAGAACCTACTTCTAAGGGCTCAAGCACATAAAATTGCAAGAAACAAATAAAAATAAATGCAGTGAAAACAAAAACCGGTGAGGTCCCCCAAGTGCACCGGCACTTGGTGAAACAGACCCCACATGCACAGGGGTATATAATTTCCTTAGAAAAAATTGAAAAAGAGGCAAGTGCTAAGAGAATAATTACAACTTTTTACAAGAATAATGATGCAAATAAAAGTCTAAGAAAAATAAAAACATATGCGTAAAATTATGCAAAATCTTCCAAATCTTATGCTTCTTCCTCCTACGCTCTCCTGCTACTCGATGAAGAAACGAAACGCATCCACTTCACTTGGGTGCACTGACGCTCCTAGGAATCTCGCCCTCACTCATCGGGCCCTCGCAAGAAAGAGAGAACCAAAGGAGTTGTCAGATCACAGTTATGAAAAATATGAACAAAAATAAAAAGAATAAAAGCAGACAATATAGATAAGAAAAAAACAAGTGGATAAAAGGGAAGATGAGAAGAGCAAGTAAAAGAGATCTCAAATGAATCCCTAAGTCTGATCTTGGGGAGCTTTCGGTGTCCGATAAATCTGATCTGGCAAACGTTGTGTAAGCTCTCTCATAGTACACGAAATTCGAAGTGAGAGCTCATTCCTCAACAAGATGCAATCCACACAATAACATATACACAAATAAGAGGCAAGTAAATGACAGAAAATATATACAAGTGACAGATATATAAATAAAAATAAGAAAAAGAAATAACAAAAAAAGAAGACAAGAAAATAAAAAGGGAAACAATAGGTATCTACAACCGAAAATAGCAGGATATAAGAAGAAAAACCTAGCTACCCTCGTCGTGCTTCCCCAGAAACAGCGTCATTTGTTGAACAAGGAAATTTAAGGGTTTTAATTTAATTGAATTAATGCACTACCATTGCAACCCTAAAAATCTCTCAATAAAAAAATATTTATTCCTCAAGCCAAAAAAGAATAAAGAAATGTGAGCAACCAAATTTGCTATTTATTTACCCGGAAAAAAAGGATCGAACTCAGAGAGGCTACAAAAATCCCAAGGGAAATTAAATCAATGAAATAAAAGAAGGAATTCTATGCACACTACTCTTGTTTTTGTTGAATTTTTATTTTTTTTTTATTTTTTTATGAATTTTTAATTTTTATATTTATAATGCTTTTTCAAATTTTTTATTTTTATGAATTTTAAGTTTTGCAAATGTTTTTAATTTTTGAAAATAAAAGAAAAAATAAAGACAAAGAAACAAAATGAAGAAAGGAAAAGTGACTTATTATATTATTCAAATATATCAAAAATATGCAAAAAAATTCAAATAAAAGTATTTTTGTGATTTTGGTGTTTTCTGATATTTTTGTGATTTTTAAGAATTTTTAGGGTTTTTTTCAAATAAATCAAAATTAAGAAAAATGATAAATAGAAAATAATGTAGATGTTTTTAGGTTTTTAAAATAATAAATAAAATAAAAAATGGATGAAATATACATGAACAGAAAGGAAAATTTTTATATCTTCCAGAAAGCAACTTTATAATTTTTTAGGTTTTCTATGAATTTCTATGATTTTTTTATTGTTTTTAATGTTTTTTATTTTTTTGTATTTTATGAGGAAATAGAAAATGAAATATGGTCAGGAAATAAAACAAATAAAAACAAACCATAATTTTTTTAGAATCTTTCAAAATGTTTTTATAAATTTTATTGGTTTTTTAAAGCAAATAGGAGATTTTTTGGGGAGTTTTGACTTATTAAAAATAAGAAAAATAATTAAAACGCAAAATAAAAATTACTGTGAAAAAGGAAATTCACATGAGGTTAAGGGATTTTTTATGGATTTTTTATGGTGTTTTGTTATTTTTTAAGCTAAATTAACATGCAAACTAATATGCAGATGCACAGGGGTATAAACGAAAGAAAAGTCAATTACATGACCAATTGATAACAAAACAAGATATGCAGAGTTAAACATGCAAAATTCCCAAGAAATGCATGTGCCAACGCACGTGAGTCCAATTGGCATAAATATTGATGCATTTTACTTATTTAAAGTAGAGCAAAAAATAACAAAGAACATACAGGGATTTTATCGAAAAATTTCAGAAACTCATGGGTGGCATAGGTTGTGTAGTGCAAATAGGACTTAAATGAGTATAAAATAAATCAGAAGGTCCTTAATACAATTGTTCAATAAATGATATAATGATACATGCCCCAAAGGGACATATTTACAAAATTAAAAATGAGCAGGGGCTAGAGTGCACGCGTTGAAGCTTTGATTGAACGACTAAGATTGAGATACGTGTGGATGGATCTTATCTGATCTGAAGGCGCAATCCATGGCTGGCTTTTGGGGCTTTTTCAACGGTTATGATTCGATCGGGAAGTTGTGATCTTGATCATGTGTCTCTCAGGGCACCTGGAAGAACAAGTAAGAAGCTCGACTCCGACAACCTTCAATCGAGTAGAACTCGCTCGATCTCAATCCGAATCATCTTTAGAGGGTGATATGGCTTCCTGCAATGATTCTCTAGCGATCAGCTATGGCGATGGCACTCGATGATGACTGGTATGCGAGCTGGAGGTCAAAGTATCTGCAGCCCTGGGTGGACCCACAAATCACGCTACTCGCTCCCAGGTATGATCTTAGGGCTTGCAATGAAATGTGTGATGCTCGGAGGTTGATCTCCGGGCAAATTATTAAGGTAAACACAAAGAATATGGGGGTGAATGCAGACCTCCGACGAACGACAGTTGGATAGAGGTCAAACTCCAGATCGAAATTGATCTGGGGGTGGTTGGGCTGTGGGAGAAGATGAAAAAGGAGAAGGCGAACGTAGTCAAAGTGAATGGAAGTGAAGTCGTTGATCGGAGCACCTCTGATCAGGCGGATCGGAGGTTGATGAATATCGGGTGATTTACGGTTAATGATGGAAATCAAAGCAAATTTAAAAAGCAAAATCAAAGAAAAGTTAACCTACTTTACCTAAGGATGGAAATGATGGAGATTACTGCCTCGATTAGAGGATGGAAGCTTGAAGAAGCTGAACGAGATGGAGCTCCGGCCACGTGCTGGATCTTGCGAATCCACGGTCTCTAACGCTCTCCCAATAGAAGGGAACACTGGTCTGTCACAACATCTCTTGCATGGACTCGACTGCGAACGAAAAAGATGGGAAAAACGGATCAGACGGCGGAGGTTGAGATCGGAAAATTTTTATAGGCAAGAGATCCTGTTAGATTTGAAATACAATTATCACGCAATCCAAGGCATGAAGGATAGAATTGGTGGTTGGGCGATGAAGTTGGTTTTATTGGTCTAATGAATCAGAGAAGAATGTGGGAGGTATTGATGATTGGAACATGTGGGGAAAATAGGAGAAGATGGGCTGGCGTGTGGAAAATGCAGGGAGGATAGTTGAATGGGGAGTTGACCCAGGTCAACAGACCCGAGATCAACCAATCACAGCGCGCCCTACTGTAGGACAAAAGGGCAAAACAAAAAATAGCATAAGAAATGAGAAATAAATGAAAATAAAATAGAAAATGAATTTAAATAAAAAAGTTTTAAAAATAAAAAAAATCTAGTAATCCAATTAGCTTATTGTTTGTGAGTTTTAATAAATTAACTAAAATATATACATGGGTAGAAATGAATAAAATGTGTTATTGATAGGTATATATACATATGTACACAACATCGTGATTTTTAATTTATTATTTTTACAAATATACATACAATTTTACAATTTATTAATTTGCAGCATTTTACAAGGATTTTAATGATATTTTTAATTTATTTTTTATGGAATGATTCATTAGGATAAATAAATAGTAATATTTTACAATATACATAATGATTCATATACAATATGTGCATGATTTTATTTTTTGTTTATTTTTTATTGTGTGTTTTTTATTTTTATTTTATATAAGTCAAATACCATATTTACAAATAACTAAAAATACAATATATACAAAAATAAAAGGAAAATAAATATACAAATAATATACATAGTTATAATATACAATAGTACCCCAAAAGCCACATTTCACATCTTAACTCTGATTTCTATGAAACCACTTCCATTTTAAAGAATATTTTATTATGAGTATAATGAAAGCGAGTTTGTTTAATTTTGAGTTTTTATGGAGAGGATCTTGATTTGACCAGTTGAGTTGGTGGCTTTTTCAAAGTGTTGTTATTTACAAATTGTACAACAATTTTACTTGCAGTTATTTTTATTATTTATAACTGATTTTTACAAGTTTCAAGATGAAAACATTTTTATTTGGAGTGAGTTTAGTGATAAATAAAATAGTATATGTGATATGTAATATATGCATTGATATACAAGTGATGAATGTATACAAATGAGTATTAGTTTTCTAGTTTTTTTGTATTTAGGCCTTATCTCCCCCTATTTTATTCCTGGTCGATTAGGTCGAGTCTTGACCTACTCTTGAGATCAGAGTTAGCATGTATCTATTACATACAAAAAGTTTTCTGTTTTATTTATTTTTTCTTTATTTCCTTATTTATTTATTTTAGGTTAAAATAGTGATAAATATACAATATTTACACAAGAATGAGGGTTAGTAAAATAAGAGATTTTTTAGTATTTACAAGTATTTTATAAGGGATTTTAAGCTAAAATAAATGAATAAAGATGATCAAGTGCAGATTCATCAACTATGTGTGTACAAGAAGCTTAGTGGGAGTGCCATTGTGTTTATCGTGCTTTATGTAGATGACATTCTTATCATTGGGAATGATATAGGGATGACCACCAATGTTAAGATTTGTCTATCCCATACCTTCAAGATGAAAGATCTTGGAGAAGCCTCTTATATCTTGGGCCTGAAGCTATTCAGAAATAGAGAAAAGAGGATTTTGGGATTGTCACAACATGGGTAGATTATAAAGATCTTAGAATGTTTCCATATGGAGAATTCCAAGAAATGCTTCATTCCCTTAACACATGGTATCCACATGTCTAAAGGGATGGATCCTCAAAGGGTTGAGGATAAGAAAGCCATGACTGGATGCCCCTACGCATCAACTATGGGAAGCCTAATGTACGTTGTGATGTGCAAAAGTCAGATATCTACCATGCAGTGGGAGTGGTAAGACGTTACCAATCATGCTATGGAGAGCAACACTGGAATGCAATGAAGAACATCTTCAAGTATCCATGATGGACGCAAGATTACGTCTTGGTCTATGGAGATGGTGATCTCCAAATCTTAGGATACACATATTCTAACTTTCAGTATGATATTGATGATCGAAAGTCGACATCAGGGTTTGTGTTCCTGTTGAACGGTGGTGTTGTGAGCTGGAGAAGCAAGAAGCAGGATACTACAACCAATTCAACAACAGAAGCCATTGTCGCATTGGATGCTACAAAGGAGGAGATGTGGTTGCACAAGTTCATCATGGAGTTTGGCTTAGTTTCCTCTGATATGCCTATCCTGCTACTCTACGATAACACATGAGTCATAGCTTAGGCGAAGGAACCCATATGACATCAAAAGAGCAAGCATGTGGAAAGGAAATACCACATCATTCGGGAGATACAAAAGCGTGGTGACATCGTCATCACCAAGGTGTCCTCTGTCGACAACATTGCTGATCCACTTACCAAACCTTTGGCATAGAAATTTTTTAATAGCATATACTGAATATGGGTTTAAGGATTATACCTGAATGGTTCTAAGGTATAGTGGGAGATTGTTAGCTATGTGAGCTCCGAGGCAAACCATTCCTACAATAAATGTTATTATAATGTTTGATATATCAATAGAAGTTATTGATTTATTTCACTCCCTATTTGAGATTAAATGAATGAATGCACTATAAGGTCCCTTAGTATAATTAGGGTTATGTACCATGGCCATCTTAATGATCATACATTTGTTGGATCAATTGTTGAATCATAGAGGCTGGTGCTTGGATGAGTATCTAAAGAGTTAGATTGAGGACTCATCAAGCACTGTCAAATGATTATTAAGAGATGATCTCCAACCTGAAAAGGAGATGATAATTCTTCTCTATAGGCTGATACCTGACCAACCTCTTGATGCAGTTCCTCTACAAAAGAATAGAAATTCGGAGGTGCTAAATAAGTTAGGTCAAAGAGTTGACTTAATGAGATCGAGATAACCAAGTCCTATGCCATATACTGTCACAATATAGGCATGCATCCTCTAATCAGAGACAGATATATTGCTATATGTCTGAGTATGTACATTTGTCAGACTGATAGGTTGATGGCCTAATCAAGGTCTATACACTGGCGAGAGGGTGTGCATACAAGGGCATATGAGTAATAACGATCTCTCAATGGGATCATACAGGTTCACTTGTGAATCGAAAGACATGAGCTCACTAACGAGCTATTGTGACCAATCTAATTCCATGCATGGTCGTCTTGCTTTGGAAGCATGATAAGAATTTGTAGATATGATATATGTTTTTGGAAAGCATATGATCAATACCCAATGACCAAATGAGAAACTTGATAATAGAACCCTGAAGAAGACAATGTAAAATTGATCTTTATCTTCCGGATTATTTTAAGTCTTCCAGTATGCAGAATGTACATGTATAAGGAATACCTGAGGGTGATATGCTCATAAATGATTACATAACCATGATGCTTCCAATCCGAGGGAGTGATGAAACATGTCTGGATTTTAGTGACTCCTCTCAGTAGAGAAGTGATCTTATCTTAGTCCAAATGTCAGGCATTGATCTGAATGTGATTCAGATGTAATGAGAAGATTTGATCTATGACCTTGATTTAATCAAGTATCAATGAGAGGTCCCTAAGATCTAGATTTGAGATGTGATCTCAATATTCAAGTCACTATACGTGGAATATACAATCGTCATGTCCTTACCTGCAAGTATCTACAGAGAAAGCGCATTATTCTTGAAAGAGTTCAAGAATAATCCCATTCATGTAATTTATATCCAAGCATTGAGGAACGGTAGTTAAATGTGACTTAATTATCATGAATAATGTGAATGTGATTCATATCATTTAGATGCATGAGAATGATGATCCAAGGTGGCAAATTGTAATTTAATTATCATGGATATGAATGATGTGGATAACATTATCCATATTATTCATATATATATATATTATAAATATGATTTATAATATATAAGAGAGAGATATTTGTAAATAACATTTACAATCTGCATGTTAATGTGAATTAGATTCACATTAGGTAATTAATTGAAAATGTAATTTACATTTCATTTTGGGTTGTGAATATGGTTCACACATTTTCAATAACATGATTGAAACTGTCACAAAATAATTCGGAAATGTTTTTATGAAATAATTTACAACAAAAGTTGTTGTAAATAATTAAAGGATTATGTGAGATGTGTGATCTCATATAATAGGAAAAGGAGTTCCCCTTCCATGTAGGGAGGGTGGACGACCACCCTTGAGTCCTAATTCAAGGTGGTCGTCCCCCCCCCCTTATATTAGGAAGGATGAAACCTCCTTTCCTAATCCTTTAATGCTCATTGATTTGATTGAATTAATTTATATTGATAATTATTCAGTATTTAATTTAATTTAAAATTAATTGTTTTTGTGTTTTTACAACAAAATCATGGCCATTGAAAGAAACACAAATCAATCTCCACCATTGGATTTGTATTGTCCATGGATTGAGATCGATGAACTCCCAAAATATTATAAAAGAAGAGGTCACCCTAGCTCTACTTCTACAACATAGAAATCACAAGCTCTCTCACATTCTCATCATCCTACACGTCCTCCCTCTCTGTCTAAGTGGTTGTCCACTTTGTGACCTTGAGAGGATCGCAATCGTTGCTACGTTGACATGTTGTCGCTTCGACCGCTTGTGGATCTTCATCTTCCTTGGTGCCTTCACTACGTTAATAAGAACTTGGATTTCATGGACGAAATCAGGAGATTCTTCACTTGGATCAACATCTTAGATTGCGAGAAGGACACGTTTCATCAACACGCTCGCAAGCATCTCCTCCGCCGGGTCAAACTTGAGACAGACGGTCTCTTCGTTTAGAGACTTCGACTGCAACCATGCTTCAAGAGGTGTTCCGATATCTACTTTGTGGTTTAGATGAAATGATCTAAGAATTGTTACTGGATCATGTGGTTTCATCACTTCAAAATTTTTAAATTTCGTTGCCTTGAGCTACTAGTGTGACTAGTCACTCCCGATTGCATATGATGCAATCTTCACGCTTCATTGATGTGCTTAAGGTTCTTTCCATATCCTTCATTGATGAGCCAGAAGCTTGACGACCTCACTGCCACCAAGACTCCTATTCCAGCACATGTCGAGGCAAACCCTAATAACTTCAAGTAAAAGTAGCGAGTATTTTGTGATGTCTCATCCAATTCGACAAAGTCAGGTACTTCAGATTTTTATTTGTCTAATGTTGTGACTCTTAGGATTGGTATGACATTGCAGTTGTCTGCTGCACAAAAGGGGAAGAATAAAATATCTTCTGGTGAATCGTCGTATTCTGCATCAACCAGACCAACAGCAGAGTCGGGTGAGGAAGAAGATGATGGAGGAGTAGCTCCAGACCACCAACACCATCAAAAATTACAAAAACAATCAGCAAAAAAATCTTCAAAAAGACAATAAGAGCTCAAGCCAAGCCAAACCAACCTACGAGGAGCCAACACCAGTAGCAACTCTAGTGCCAACATACGAAGTCAAAGCTCATGGGGATACGTTTTGCATGTTCTGAATGACCTCTCTTCTTCTAGTTGGTCATTTCTAAATAATGATATAATTAAGAACAATGATTTTAGTATTGTACATATTCCTTTTCCCGAATTAATCAAAAATTCCAAAAAGTTTGGAAAAATTAAAAATGCATTGTCTGACCTTGGTGTGATGGAAATAATTCAAAATCTTGTGTTGGAAATTACATTGATAAAGGCCATGGCATACATGCTAGTTGTGAAGAAAGGTTTGAAAGAGGCACGTACCTCTAAGCATCAGAGTCACAAGAACATATGCAGTCGAGGAGAAAAGCACATTCTGACCATGGCCACCATGAACGCTATCAGTGATCTCCCACAAAAGAAGAAAGACAAGGGAGCATCCCTAATCAGATGTGAGATATTTTTTATCAAGTTTTCGAGCAAACTTTGCTTGATAGAGAGTCTTCAATAAACCTCATGCCCTCATCATTGATTCAGGAATTCGACTTGGGTCTGCTTAAACCTACATGCATAATCCTTCAGTTTTCTTATCGATTCATTAAGCGGACCAAAGGTTTATTAGAGGATGTTATCGTGACAGTGCAGGATATACACTTCCCAGAAGACATTGTTGTCCTAGACGTGGATTCTCCTGCACCATTACTCCAAACCCCTATTATTCTTGGTCGGTTGTTTCTTCAAACTCCTGAAGCGGTCATTGACTATGGGTTTGGAAAGATCACATTTCGCTCTTACACTGACAAAGTCACCACAGATATGATCAATGAGTCGAAAGATGCATCTGATGAAGGTAGAGCAGGACCAGCAGCTGAAGAATGTGATATTATTGACATCGGCGATCAACATATCTCTTTGAATGACATTTTTACATAGGAAATCCTCTTTTAGAGGAGGACCTGGAAGGCACAATCAACCCCTGCTCCATTGTCAACTGGAAAATCGAATCAGATTCATTGATCAGCATCTTTGAAGAAGATCCATACCAAACTGAACAAGAAGAGTTCATTGCAGATATGTCATGTACAATTTTATCAGAGTCGCAAGTGACAGAGGTGGACATCACCTCATTGATTTCATCAGACCATCCACCAACCGAGAAGCAGACTAAACAATTGCCTGAGTTAAAGCATCTCCCAACAGGTTTAAAGTATGCCTTCCTTGTAGTTGAGCATGCTGACCACGAATTAGGAATCTCGATTGCTCAGTGTTCTAGAGAAAATCGCAAGGTACTTGGTTGGAAAGTTTTGGATATCCGAGGGATAAATACAACCTTGTGTTCACACCACATTTGAAGATGATTACAACTGTCCCAAGAATTCCAGCGAAGTTTGAACCCTAATATTTGGGATGTGGTTTTGAAAGAAATCATGAAATGGTGTAAAGTAAACATTATTTACCCCATCTCCGATTCAAAATGGGTGAGTCCCCTGCATGTAGGGCCAAAGAAATCAGGGATGACCATGGTTACCAATGACTAAGGAGATGAGATTTCTACTCGACTATCAATATCTTGGCACGGATGTGTTGATTACGGTGCCTGAATTCAGCGACAAAGAAGGATCATTTCTCGCTGCTATTCATTGATCAAGTACTTGAAAGACTGGCTGGGAAACAATTCTTCTGTTTCTTAGATGGGTACTCTGAATACAACATGAGGCGATTGCCTTAAAGATCAAGAGAAAACTACATTCACCTACCTATTCAGTACATATGCTTTCAGAAGAATGCTCTTTGGATTGTGCAATGCTCCTGCTATATTCTAAAGGTGTATGCTCGTCGTCTTTGTTGATATGGTCGGTAGTTTTCTCGAGGTGTTCATGGATGATTTCTTCATCCATAGTACCTCCCAGGTCGTCACGACCTTTCCCAGATGAATTATCCATGAAAGAGCCTTATCCTAAAGGATAAAGGGAAATGCAAACATCTTTACTACCTCCAACAGAATGTTGGGGTAGTGCATGGTACCACCTGTGCGGTTAAATTGCTGCAAGTGAATGTACGATTCTTCATTTGTGTTTCCATGAAAAATTGGCAACAAGGAGAGCAATTGTGTCTTATGTTCAAAATATCTATGGATATGTGAGATATGGATCCACTTAGTTATTTGACCGACATCAGGATTGTATGTTTCCTTTAATGTGGGCTTCAGTGCCTCTCTCCTCTGCTCGTCTTCTCCATGGTGTTCACCTTCTTGGAATTCATCTCCTCCATGCGGGTTTTCTCCTCCTCCTCCTCCTCCTACTCCTCTTTGTTTTCTATCTCTCCTCAATTCCATGAGCATTTCTTGGAAGGTAGCGTGTGTATCTGCCTATGCATCGGCCTGGTACACGTTGGTTGCAGTGGAGGAGGGGAGGCGATTGAGGGAGGGGAGATGGAGGAAGTACTTGGGGGTAGAGGTGGTGACAGAGTGTGAATGGGTAGGAGGGCGTGATTTATAAATAGGATTGACAATTATGAGTTAATTTGTCATTTTTATTGGAAATCATCATATGTAACATGAAAGAATAAACATAAGTCAGCATAAGTCAACTCATGGGTATTGTTAATAATGGTTAATCATTATTCAGCAAGGTTTTTAAAATCAAACAAAACTAAACGTTTAACTATCTATTTAGGGTTTTCGTGATCAAACCAATTGAACCAATCAGTCGAACAATGAATGACATCATATGTTCATAAAAAAGAATCAAGCAATCATATTGTTGGTTTGGTTCCACCCCCCCCCCCCCCCGTCGAACCACGTTTGACCGATATTCCATACACATAAATATGCATTATGCTACATCGTATATTTAAATGCATTGTGTTATTAATACATACATGTAATGTTTGAAATTAGTAGTTTAAAAAAACCGTTAAAATAATAACTTGACAACAAGGATTGCTAACTTATTACTTCACAGAATGTGATGATGACAACTTCTTCATGACGTGGAATGCAACATACACAAGATAGGAAGGAAGCGACCATCCTTGTGAGGGAGGAAAGAAGGGTAAATATTTGAGTCATTGACACACGTACTCCCAATTTCAAAGGATAGAACTAATGGAATTTTTTATGAAAACTTAAGAAGGGAAGGAAACTTGCATTGAGGAAACATAGAAGGAAAAGAGTCAACGGACTACAATGGTATAATGCGTAGGTGTTGAATCGATCAATTTATCCGGTGACTAAACAAGTTGAGTCACCAATCACTACGTCGATCAACCAATAATTCAGCAACAATCAACCCATGATAAAATAAGCAATAAAATATGCGTGCATCATGATTTAATATAATTCTACCAAATGTGTATAGTGCAAGTAAGTAGAGTGTCGAAACACTGAGAGCAAACGGTAGGGTAGTAATTATAATAATTATGGCTAATTACAAATAATTATTTATGTATGTTTTTACTTTTCTTATTTCTATGAGGGCCTTTTAATTGTATTTAATTTTTATGGATTTTGAATTTGTTTTATGTTTTTTTATGTTTTTTTATTTTTAATTTTATATATTTCTTTTTGATTTTGCAAAATTTTTAATTCTTTTTTATTTTAAAATAAAATATGTAATATTATAGATATTATTTAAGTAATATTTATATATTAGATGATATAGATTTTATATTTATAAATAAGTCAAAATATAAAAAAATATGGAAAATAAAATGTTTTTGTCTTTTTTTTTATTTTCTTTATTTTTGGTAATTTTAGGTAATATTTCTTATTTTTTATGGATTTTAAATTGATTAAATGTACAAAACAAGTAAATATCCGAGATTTTTTTTTATTTTATAAATATTTATAAGTCCAAAATAAATCCAAAAGTATTTTTAATATATAGTATATATAATAAAGAAAATTCATAGATAGAAAGTTATATTGTTGAATTTTTTCTTTATTTTTTTCTAAATTTTATAACATTTTTAGGGTTTTGTGCATTTAAAGTTTTATATTTTGTATTTTAGTGATTTTTGGGTATGTAGTGGAATATAGTATAGTACAAATAATATATTTTTCTTGACTTTTTGAAAAAGGCTTTATAATTTTATGATTTTTTATGTCTAGACAAGAAATAAATGCATGTTTTTTTATTTCTAGAAAAGAGAAAATTAATTTTAATACCTTACGAAAATTATGTGTTCAAGCATGGTATCATACATCTGTACTAATTTTCCTATCATTTTTAGATCAACAAAAAATTTAATATGAACAAAATACAAGAAAAATGTTGCAGTTATAGGGACCAAAATGCAACTTAATTAAACTATGCATGTATTTATAAACATGTCTAGGAAGTGAAAGGTCATACATGCAACTTCTACAGAACCTCATGTGGCGCTACAAGTGAGGTAGAAGACCAAAGTGCAATAAAAGATAAGTGTGGGGGTCCAGTTGCAAATGTCCCTAAATTATTATATGCAATATTTATTTTACAAGACTAAAATGAAATGCAAAAATGTACGAGGGTAGGATTGCAATATACCCAGGATGGTTGCGCAGGCACACGTATGGGTTGGAACATCGGCTCTTGTGCTACCATGCATCTCCATTTATGATGAACGACACACAGTGGATATCGGCTCACCTTTAAATAAGCGGCCCAGATTAGATCCTGGCCCAGATTTTAATCGAACGGTTATGGAGATGGGAGGAAGAACATGGAAGAACACTTCTTTGTTCCTCCCTCATCGTGGATTCATCGTCACTCCGGCATTCTCTGGCCCTCCTGAGGTGCTCTTCTCCTTCCTGGGGCCTCGCTGCATCTACTGATGGGCTCAATAAGCTCTGGCCTTATCAGAGGAAGTCTAGAGGTCAGCTTGATTCCAACGACCTGGGACATGTGTTCTTCATCGATTCCCTTTCCCAGGTGCTCGTTCAAATCCTCTAGACTGCATAAAAAGTCTAAAGGGCTCGAGGGATATGTTCTCGACCAATTTATGAAGCTGGGAGCAAAGAAATGGGGGTGGATGGCAGATCTCCAACGAGTAGCAGAGCTAAGATCTAATTCGCCGATCTAGGACAGATTAGGGTGCATTAGGAAAGGATTTTGATGTAGAAATGTTAGGGGGTGAAATGAAATTATTTAGAGGTCAAAACAGTGTCAGGATTAAAGTGGAACAAGTAGTCGGAGCACTAGCCCTGATGAATTATGAGCTGACTAATTTATGATAAAGCAAAGGAAATGACATGAAACTAAACCTAAATCTAAGCTAAGAATGAAAAATCCAAGCTAAATTAACCTGAAAATAACATCTCAACAGAGGGGCACCTAGAGTAGCATAACCTCCTCCGAGATGCTCCGACGATGGCTGGATCAACCTCTCTCCGCTCTTATCCATGCCGATAGAGCCTGGGAGTCACTTGCTCTCACCAAGGGCTCAACTAAGAGGGTCTTTGTGGGGTTACAATTTGGCTAGAGAGGATTTATGAATCCTTAATTACCCTAATTAATTTTGTATCAATCAAAAATAACCACACCAATAATAAAAATCAATCAAGTTGATCAAGTACGATTTTATGTATTTTTAACCTAAGCAAGCCCTAGGGTCGACTCAAGAAGGTAAAAAAATAACTTAGTGATCAAATTAGATCAATTAATGCACGATTTGCAAAGAGGGTTTTTTTTTGTTTGTTCATGCAATAAGATTGCAAATGCAAAATGTGAACGAATTTGATTCTTACGGCAACTTACCCAATTAAATTTTAGTTCAAAATCAACTAAAATTAATCAAATGGTATTTTTCCTATAAACCTAGCTCAATGATATGCATGAAACATATTTTGTGTAATTTTTAGGGTTAAAATGCAACAACGAAAAATGAATGATTTTTATGATTTTTTTATGCAATTTTTCATACAAACAATATGAAAAAATTATGAAACTTGGATAGAGACTCAAATATGATGAAATGCACCTACTTTATTTTTTAGAATTTCCTAGAAATATTTGATTTTTATGAATTTTTTAATGGAACAAAAATTCACTCAATCCACATAGAACATTCACATCGAACTAAAATTATCTCAAACATATATTTTAATATGGAATCCAAGAGACTTGAGTTTGCATAAAAATATTATGTGTGGATTTAATTAAAAAAACAATTACAACTCAACTAATTATTTCAGGAACAAATCACATCCAATTTCACTAAAAATTGAATTCAATTTAAAGCATAATTAAATGCATAATACCTGAATTTTTGAGAATTTTTGGAGCAAATAGTGACTCAATATTAATTTCAGAGCACAGATGGGAAAATAACAACGAATTTCAATCTCTGAATTTTAACAAATAATGTAAAGTCATGAAATTATAAACCAAATATACTTTGATAGAGAATTAGTTGATGCACAACAAGCTACTTTGGTGAAGTTCCAAAATAATGCTTGAATACAGGGTTTTCTTTGCAATATTGAAAAAAAAGTTCGACAAATTAAAGTTATGCCTATGGTCACTTCTTTAATTACATATACCTCCGGGTGCTTTTTGCAATTTGCATAGAAAGGTGTGTAACCCACATGACATGCAGGTTGCCTCCTTCTCCTCATTTCATGGGTTTCAGGGACACCACTCAAAGATCGTGGTCGGCGTGCAGGGGTGTGCAGCCATGCACGACTGCTGTTGGAGTCAGAGGGCATGGATGTGCTGGACGATGGCGTGGCTCATGTGTGGCGGCTACATGTGTGATGGAGGAAAGGTGGCTGGTGAACGACACCGCAACGGCCACGAGGGAGCAGCTAGGGCTGCGATGTTTCGCATGATGGTGAGTGGGTGTCGAGCTGCAAGGAGGGTGCACGATTGTGCGAGGCATCGTACACGATGGTGGACGGAGAGGGTGTGCCAGCGGCGGCCTCCGTAGAATGGATGTTTGAAGGTGGTGGTGCGAGTGCGGGCCTGTTTTGTGTGAAGGTGGACAGGTAGAGGGTGCACGGCACGTGGAGAGTGCTGCGGCGTGTGCGGTAATGGTTGAAGATATAATATGAGGGCAGCTGGATGCAGGTGCTGGAGGGGTGCGCGGGTTGTGGACGACGGCACTTGCTGGACCGCGGGGGCGCGAGTGCAGATGGAGACGACTGCTATAGTGCTCGAGGAAGTCATGTTGCAGTTGTTGCAGATCTAGGAAAAGTGGATCTGGCTCCCGTATAGTGATGAAATGGGGCTTGGTTCATGGTAGGTTGCGAGAGAGAAGAAGAAGAATGTGAAGAATATAGAGAGATGGTTGTGTGCGTGTATGGGGATATGATATGGATGTGATGCCGGTTGTGATGTGGGGAGAAGTAAAAAAAAGAAGGAGAAGAGAAGAATTAACTAAAAATGATGAAAAGAAAAGAAGATACTTACCTGTGTTCGTCGGATTGTGGAGTAGTTATGCTGAAACTCTGGTCGTTGTCTCGAAGTGGTGCTCGACGATGAAACGCCATGAAGATCGGCTCCTTCGTCAAGTAGATGAGCAGCTACACAAGGGGACCTTGTGGATCTCGCCTAAAAGGTTGTCGTCGCTCAACTTGTCTCCTTTAGTTGTCACCTAAAGGTTAAAGGGGCTCGACCTCTCTTCTCTCGAAACGACGTATAGGGAAAAATGAAGGGGAATGAGAGTATTAAGGAGGAGGAGGGGGGAGAAAGAATGGGAGTTAGAAAAGAGGTGGGGTGGAAGTTGGAGAAGTACTGGTAAAAGAGGGAAGAAAGGAAGTTGGAGAGAAAAATGAATATAAAATAAAATTAAGAAATAAAAAAATAGGCTACTTAAAATAATGAAGAGAAAAAAATAACAAAAATAGAAGAACTACAAAAATGCCAACACAAAATGTACAAAACACACATATGTACAAAACACATAATATGTAGAAACATAATTTTATGGATTTTCTATTTTTGCAATTTCAATTAAAAGATATTTATAAAATAAAATATAAAAATAAAATAAAAATAAAAATATTTTTTTGGATTTTTAGTATTAAAAAATGAAATAAAAATCAAGAAAGAACAGGTAGTTACATTATATACAGGGTCACAATACAGTAATTTCTATGATTGTTAGATTTTTTGGATTTTGAATTTAGTGTATTTTATTAAAACATAAAATAAAGAAAATAAATAAAAAATAAACAATTCAACAAGAGTTAAATATATACATAAAATAATAGAACAAAGTTAGTAAATATGTACAAAGTACAATTAGGTTCCAAAACCCAAATTTCACATATGAACTCCGATTTTCTGAATTTGATCTTGTTTTGAAGGAAATTAAGTGTACATTAATTCAAAATGAGTAAGGGCCCATAGGAGACTGTATGAGAGATATATTCATTTTTAAATATTTTAGTCTCAAATCAGGGTTCGGATTTTATTGGTCAATTTTACAAGTTAGTATTTTTTGATATTTTTCATTTATTACTGTTAGTAATATGTACAATAATAAGTTGATTTTATTCAATTCTGAGTTAGTGAAAAATAGATTAAAATAGGAGAAAATATGGCAATATATATGTGACATTTACAAAAGAATTTGGGCTTCTTATTCATGCAAATATGAATGCTAAAATGCAGAAATTATGTACACCTGCATGGATGATAATAATGCAAAATAGATGAAGAAATGCCGCTAATTACTTGGGAACGAAGCTCTATTTTCGACTTTTAGAGTAATGAATCGCATATTCATCAACCCCCTATACTTAAACTTTGCTCATCCCTGAGCAACTAAAATGAAATGCAAAAGTGAAATGATTTTGGGTTGCATACTAAGGTCTTGACAAAAGGTGAAAATGGAGCTTGACTCGACCTTTAGATAAATAATGTGGCAGAACCTTATTGGGAATAGGATTTACGACCTAACAGCCCTTAAGTTCCACAAGTCTCTATTCAGATCGCCTCAACAATCAGGTCAGAACAAATCCTCATACACAAATTCTGATGACTATGAATCTTACGTGTACTGTGTAAGTGAAATATAGCTCTCCACATTAGAAATGGCAAAGAAACAGCCTCCTCTAACAAGGAAACCCTAATTCCCTGGTCTAGTTACTCTTTCCTCAAGGAGCGGGGTATTCCTATCTAAGTCCAAGTGCAACCGGCTCAAGAAGAGTGGTGTAGAAGAGAATGGATTGTGACCAGTGTAGTCACATATCCGTGGAGCTTGACTAGTGTAGCCTAGTTTCCAGCAACATGCTTCTTTGGCCGTAGACTTTGAAACATATGCCTTGCTTATTCATTTTTTTTTTTTACTTTTTTTCCCGTCTAACTTTTTTTGGAGATTTTTTTGAACATGTGCAACAAGTACATAAGGAGTTTTTCTTCTTGAGCCAGTAGATATCCCTCTTTTGAAGCTTTTTTGCAACCCACAGCATCCCATCGTTAGACGTCAATGCCACTAGACTAGGTTGAGACACACTGGCCACTCATTATGACTGCGAATGTTTCCACTCATGTGTTTCCCTAAGCTAAAGGATTCTGCCTCCCTGCCCCCTCATCAATGAAGAGCTATGTACAATGTGCTTGTCCAAGTTAGGTCACTGTCTAAAAGAATCGTGTGTTTATGGAATATTCTACTTCGACCAATCAATATGACATGTGGACATAGACTTGTGGACTCAAAGAATTAAGTCGCTCAACCTAAAAAGTCTCAACTCCACTATATGGTTCCTCTGAAATTAAGTAGATTAAGGTCAAATAAAATCCATCCTCGACTTCTATTCATAACTCCATTCAGAACCACTAACTTTTCACTTTGCATATGTAAGATATGCAAACGAAATGCAAATGAAATGCAGATGAAATACAATATATATGAATGAAGTGTAAGATGAAATTATTTTGAATGAATGCAACATGCAAAAGTAAATAAGAAGCCTCTTTTTACAAAAGTTTTTTTATTGTTTTAGTATACCTCATATTTTACAACAAGTTTTACAAAAGTATTGTTTACAAAAAAATACAAGGTTATATAGGTTTTACAAAGAGTATTATGCGCATTATACAGATTTTACAGCTTGTATATAATATTACATATTATACAAGTATACAAGTTTTTTTACCAATTTCACCCATCATGTAATTATTTCATAATATATACAAAAATACACGAATGTACGAGCTATAAGTAAAGAATATATGCAATATATAACCCCCCCCCCCATACCTAGCATGTGATATGTCCTCAGAGCATAAGAAGTGAGGAAAAGACATAGCTCATGCTAAGTGTAGGAGAGTGAAAAGAACAAAAAGTATAGAAGTTGACCCCCCCATATACACAGGTTCTAGTCAACATAAGTGTAGAAAAGAGCAAAATTGGAGCGGTCGAGGTCGAGGAGAAATGGATAAACATATACACATGGCGGGCATCGATCCCTTCTATACCTAGACTCCGGTCAGCCTAAGTATAGGATAGGAATAAGTATGAGAACCGATGGGATTGGGGAATATACAAAGAGAAAATTAAAAAGAATAGAAGGAGCGACTCGAATCATTCTCCCCCTATACTTAGGCTCTGGTCAACCTAAGTATAGACATAAAATGAAACGATATGGAGCCAGGGCGAGTGATACGAATCACGGTTGCTTGCTCAGATAATTTAAGAACAACCAAACTGAACCCACTCATCTAAATCACCTCATTCGGACCTGATGAGGACTCCTCCATAGTATATTGAAGGAAACTTTCGTAGTCAGCTTTCTAGAACCTGAATCATTGAGAGGGAGAGGAGAGTGACACGCCTTAAGGGGTTCAGGGGAACGCCTCGAGGAATCAATTCTCAACTTCCTCTCAATGGATAAACGACTAGAGGATGGGGCAACCATGTTTTTGGAAAGGGTTAATTTGGTCTTGGTTGTCTCCTTTTGGTGAAGGTCCAAGTTGTGGTGATGTGCTGACCATGGGTTCCTCATCAGATGAGTCACCGTATAGATTGTAATATTTCCGAAGGGTCAGCACATGTCTCAGGTAGGTGCCAATGATCTCAATTGGCTTCGCATTGGTAGCTTCATGTGTCGGATCATTGAAATGGTCCAGATAATCAACAAAAATCGTGTCCGACTCAATGATAGCTTTGGTTTGTGAGTCCTTTATTGAAGTTGTCATAGTGGTGGTGATGCAAGCAGTAGAAGTTGTGGATGTGTGGGGAGTCTCTAATCTAATGGTCGGCTCAACAGTCGGTATCTCAAGTGTAGCAGAGGGGTGGGACTCATCTACCTATCAATGGTCACGACTATCAACAGCTTTGTGGGTTACCTTAGAGTATCGTGTGTCCTCAAAGAGTGGGTGAGGTCGGAGTGCTCCCAATGTTGTAGAATTGATCTCCCGAGTCTCATGATCTATAGTTGTCTTAGACAAGGCTAAGAACGGCTTCCCGAGAACAATTGGAGACTGGGTGAACTCTCCGCGATGCTCAACGTCAATGATCATAAAGTCTACTTGGAGTAGAGCACTGTGGAAAGTAATGATGTCTGAAATGGTTCCTCTTCGCCATTTTATAGATCAATCAGCCAGCTGAACGATCTCTCTCGACTTCTTGATTGTCTCGAGTTTGAGCTTGTCAAACATGGAGATCAAGAGGATATTTATCGATGAGTCATCATTGATTCCATCATGGGTGAAGGTAGTGTCTTTGATTTCGCAATCAACCCTAGGCGACCGCTTCACTCTGCAGCTCTTGGTCTTTCTCCCCATCACTAAGGAAGTGGCCATAGACACTAGATGTTTCTCCGTTCTTGTCCTCTTATTGCCCGGCCTCTTAGGCATCAATTTACTTCTCACAAAATTTTTAAGGCCAGGAAAGTATTCTATGGCCTTTATTAAGAGAAGCTTAAGAATCAATTCCTCATCGAGTGCTCCCCTTAGGGCAGGATCCAAATTTTTTAAGTCATTTTCTAATTTTATAAGATTTTCTAATTTTTCAATTCTTTGGTCTTTTTGGATTTTTAATTTTTTTTGCTGTTTTTTATGGTGAAGGAGGAGTAGGATGTATAGACTCTAGATTGGAAGGTAAGTAGTTAGTAGAAGAGGGAAGTAGAATGGACTCCAGTTATACAAAGTGAGTGTGTTTCCTTGTGCCCTCTAGATTTTCAACATTGAATCCGCTTATTTCATTCTCCACTTCCATAGCCGAGCTGGCATAAAATGAAATTAATCGGTTGATGACATTTCCAAATTTATCCTCAATTGGTTCATATCTCTCTATAATCCTAGAAATGTCATCCTCCAAAAATTCCTCATGACAAATCATGGGAGCAGTCTGTTTAATTAGAGGTAATTGTTGAGAACTTGAGGTCTCATACTCAACATACCTAGACTCTGCCATGTAATGCTGGTTCGAGTAAAAGACCATCCGTGTGGCAGAAATTAGTCGGAGCCTCATGTGGTGGAGTCAATAGACAGGGGGTTTGTAGATCGATCTCATGACTCCAATCCCTTGTATGTGAAGGCTCTCCGAATGGGTGGTATGAAGGTCGATCAATGTCATCTTGATCACTAAGGTCAATCAAGTTTGGAAGATCATAAAGGGTGGCCCTCTCCATTCGGTGTGTTCATTCGACCTTGTTATAACCCATGATCAAGTCAAGATGTGGATATGTAAATTGTTGACCTATCCCAACATTATTGTGAGAATCAAATGAGGTATATGGGGGTAGGTAACTTTGCCAATCAATTGTCTCACCAGTAGCTTGCTCTTTAAATGGTTCATTGATTCCAGCAAGTGTCAGTGAATATGGTGAGTCAACCCAGGATGGAAGTGGATCGAGATTGTAAGAATATGGGGTAGGTAAGAGGTGAGAAGAAGTGTATAAATTAGTCGGAGTTCCAACTTCGTAGGTGGAATGGGGTGGAGGGAATATGGATGCATGAGATGGATAAGATGGTCGGTAAATGGTCGAGGAGAAGTGATTCGAGGGGTCCGGGTATGATGACCAATATCCTGACATCTTTGAAGAAAAGATGAAATGAAAGCATATAAAGGTAGAAAGCATGCAAGTACATAGAATAACACACTAATAGACAAATATAAGAGCAAACCCTAGTTTCACCAACTCAACTCAGTGATAGTCGTAAAAGTCTGGCCGCTTATCTTTTCAATTTTAATTAAGTGGCAAAATAAGATATCAGTTTATTTATGCAAGATTAAAATGTGGGTTTTGGGCACTAACCTAGGGATGCGTCCTCACTATCAACAAGTAAAATATAATGCATATAATGACGGGGTTGCTCTCTCGAAAATAAGTGTTTGTTTTTATGCATCTTTTTGGTCAAATGTGTATTAGCAATCCCATTTTTAATTTAGTTATCACTTGGAAAGTTAATCCACCACTCAGCACGCCTATCAACAGTCCCAATTCCTTTAATTTTCTAAGTTACAAAATAAAGGAAGGAGATCGGAAAAGATGATGCAAAATCGAGAAAAAATGATGTGATGCCGAGTTAGGAGACTTACAGTGATTCCCAGCTCTCTACATACAGGATGTAATACAGAGTTTGAAAATTTTATACGAAATGAAATGTAGGCGATGAAACCGCACCTAGAAGGAACTTCTATTAGTCGGGAAGAATTTGATTTAATTTGACTAAGTAGAACGTTCTAAGGAGTGTCTTATTAAATGTGAAAATGTGTGGTCCTAGATTTTAGGAGCACAAGGAGGAAAATAAAAACCTAATAAAGCTTTAATAGTCGCAAGTGTAAGTCTAACCTATGAGCCACTCAAGTCGAGCCCCATCCTCACCAAAGAGTGAAACATGTCTCACACACCATAAAAATGAATGTCCAGAGTCCGGGTTACACAAGCGAGATCCCAAATGGGAACCTCGTGCAGTTACCTAAATCATTACAAATAAATGCAGAAATTAAAAACTCTCTCTCTCTCTCAAAGAAAATGTCTTCTATGTGCCTCAACAGCCAGCTCACTCACAATGCACTTCGAGATATGTTGTCTTCAAGAAAGCCGCTCCAAGTCCACCAGGCCCTTGCACAAAAAAGAGAGATTTATGTTAGAGAGAGATAGAGATAACAAAGTATATACGGAAAATAAATAAAGAAAGAAGTAAAAAAGGAATATAAACAAGAAGACCTCAGGGGTCAGACTACCCAAGTGATAGGAAAACATAACACTAAATTCTCTAAATGATCCTAAGTTGTTTGCCTCCCCAGCAATGATTCCATTTGATGAACCCAAAGTTACGCTAATTAATTTTGTCATTTTGTTGTAGTTTTGAAATCAGGATCAATAAAAATAACCACACCAATAATAAAATCGATCAGGTGAATCAAGTGCGCTTTTATGTATTTTTAACCTGGGCAAGCCCCAGGGTCGACTCAAGGAGGCAAAGTAATAACTTAGGGATCAAACTAGATCAATTATTGCATGATATTCAAAGAGTTTTTTTGTTTTTTATTCAATAAGAATGCAAATGCAAAATGCGAATGAGCTTGATTGTTAAGGATAATATGCAACTTAGCCCAATTAAGTTTTTATTCAAAATAAAATAAAATTAGGCAAATGATATTTTTCATGTGAATCTAGTTTAATGATATGCATGAAACATATTTTTGTGGAATTTTTAGGGGTACAATGCAATAATGAAAATGAATAATTTTATGAGTTTTTATGCAATTTTTCATGCAAACAGCATGCAAAAATTATGAAACTTGGAGTGAGACTCAAATATGATGAAATGCACCTACTATAATTTTTTTAGTTTTTCTGACAATATTCGATTTTTTTTAATTTTCTAATGGAGTAAAGTGAATCTGAGTAAATAATTCCTAATAAACCCAAAATGAATATTCACACAAACCAAAATTATCTCAAATATATATTTTAATATGAAATGCACGAGATTTGAGTTCGCTCAAAAATATTATGTATGGATTTAATTAAAAATCAATTACAAAATTCACTCAGCAAATTATTTCAAGAACAAATCACCTCCAATTTCATTGAAATTTGAATATAAATTAAAACACAATCAAATGCACAATACTTGCATTTTTGAGAATTTTTGTAGCAAATATTGACTCAATATTAATTTTAGAGCGCAAATGGGCAAAATATCAATGAATTTCAATCTCTAAATTTTAATAAATCAATGTAAACTCATGACATTATAAACCAAATACACTTTGATAGAGAATTAGTTGATACACAACAAGCTATTTTTGGCTTAATAAAATGATAAAAAGTGAAGTTCCAAAATAATGCTTGAACATAGGGTTCTCTTTTCAATATTGAAATAAAAGTTCAACGAAATAAAGTTAAGTCTAAGGGCATTTCTTGTCATGACCCCAATTCTGGGCCATCGGATCCTGCTCCCATATCTAGATATGGTTACTCAGCAATAATTTATTCAGCAATCATAACTAACATTCAAAAATAGACTGCAAATAGAAATACTCAAAAGAAAGTATTTCAACACTTTTCCATTCACAAAATAAAGTTCACATGATACATTGTCCCACTATAATCATTTACATGTACATCAGCTGGAAGAAAATACACGGAAAGATTACTAACTATCTTACAAAGAAAAGCTATTGTGGTTGGTTGGATTACTAAAGTCCTTGCGATGGCTCACCGACACATGTTGGGTTTTAGATAAATCATAGGATAACAACTAGCGAATATTAAGTAACGAAGAAGAGAAAAGCAAACAAATTGTGTAATTTTTCAAAAAGTTGTTAGCACAAAAAATTTCATTTATAAGCCATATTCCTTCTATTCCAAATCGGGGATTGGTCCAGAGGAACCACACCCTTCTTGGACTCCGAAGTTGTGGACACCTCGGGATTGGAGATTGCATTGATCTAGTGAGCTTATGCTGTCGCACGTCGCCTCAACCAATCCTTCAATACTACCCTGACAATTTCCTTTTCTTTTATTAATCAGGGTCTCAAACCCTCATCCTAGCAAACAAAGGAGCACACTGTTCTCAAGGACTCGGTTGCTTAAAACCTCATGCTAACAATTAATCATATAACCTAGCGACATTAAATACACGTTGTCGTGACCCATCCGCTATTGAACCACTCGTGCCTCCACATGGCACGACTACATCTTACGTCGTTCAACCCGAATATATTGGCTCCCGATACCACGTGTTGCAAATCATTCATTTCATGCACACTTATCATAACAGGGCAACCTGTACCAACTAGGTAGGAAAGCACCAATACGGGTTCCTTCCGACAAACCTACAGGTTGCATGCCCGACCTGTAGTTCTACTCCTAGTCATCCTTAACATGGCACACGATCCTTTTCAAGATCCAACTCAAAATACATCAATTCCCATGATGTAATTCCTCTGTTAAGTCTTAGATTAGTATAACTATAAATACAGAGTATAGACTTAAACATATATTAATTCATATATTTATATACTCAATTTATGCTCTTTTTAACGTCCAAACCCTAACTTTCCAAACCACTGCATCCATTCGATGCTTAAACCTTATTTTAGTGGAAATCACAAAGCAACTTTCATACTTTCTCAAAGATAGCCAAATTAGGGTTCTTTATAGCGAAGAACATAAAATCAGGAATTTCAATAATCTCGTATGAAAACCCAACATCAAAAGGAAGGATTTCGTTACCTAATCGAGCTCTCTCTCGTGTATTCAGTGCTTTATCGTGATTCCTTTTCAATAATATGATTTATAGCTGAAACAATCAAATTTCATTTTCGTATCAAAAATGCTAAGAATGTTTCAAGAACGTGAAGAACGAACGAAGAACACGAAGAACGCGAAGAACACATGAAGAACATGAAGAACTCAAAGAACATATTTTCTCTTGAAATTTCGGCAGAGGTTCCCCTTATATGGGGTGATATTTCTAGGAAAATTTCGGTAGAGTTTCCCCTTATATCGGGACATATTTCTAAGAAAATTTCGGCAGTTTCCCCTTATATCGGGACATATTTCTAAGAAAAATTCGGTAGAGTATCTCCTTATATCGGGACATATTTTTAAGAAAATTTCGGCAAAGTTTCCCCTTATAAAATCATCGAAAGTAAAACAGTAGGGAAACTGAACATGAATCGAAAACCTAACTCACGAAGCAATTTAAGTAAGAGAGGATCTTACCTTCCTCCTTCTCGTTCTCCCGACAGCGCTTTGCTAGCGCTCCTTCCTTGCCTTCTACTCCTCCTCCCGACCTCTCGACCCTAGCCCTTGGGGTGGTAGTGGTAGTGGAAATTGTAGAGAATGAATGGGTAGGGGGCTATTTATAGGCTCCAGAAAACCACTAACCATGGTTAGAAAACCATGGTTTAGACCTTAACCACGATTAGCGGCCCATGATTTTGGCCTATGGTTTTGGACAAAACTTATCCCAAACTTAGGGCTTAAGTTAGAACATTCCAGAGGATTCTAAATTCGCTAATGATGCTTAATTAATGTTAATCGTGATTAACTTTCACTAATCACGATCTAACTTTCGTAGCTTACGCTTATCTTTTGCTAATTATTGATTAGTGTTCACTAATGATCATTAGCGGTTTTCAATCCGTCAGTAGTTTCTTTAGTCATGCTTAATTAGTCTTAATGATGGTCATTATGGGTTAATGATGTCTTAATCCTCCTTACTTCTCTTTCTTTCGAAAATCATAACAAATCGAAACGAAATCCGATTCACACAGAACAAATTCCGTTGGTTTTCTCTTGATGAGCTGGATCTTATGGTATAGGATCCGAGAGATGCCAAGTTCATGGCTTTACAATTATAACAACCTTAAAGGAAGTCTCGTCCTCGAGACTAGAGATTCATGCATAACAATCTTAAAGAGGATTGAAACAATAACAACCTTAAAGAGAATGGACGTTATTTCATTTATAATGAACATATACAGAATACATAGTTTTATCATTCAAACAAGTACGGGTACTTTTCTTTCATTTCTACCTCAGATTCCCATGTTACTTCTTCAAACTCTTGGTTGCGCCATAACACTTTAACTAGAGGTACCTCTTTGTTTCTCAACTTCTTGATATCCCTGTCTAGTATTTGCGCAGGTATTTCTAGGTATGTCAAGTCTGGTTCAACATGCAAATCATGTAATTTATCTTATGCTCGGGATCCTTGGTATACTTTCTTAGATTTGATACATGAAAAACATCATGTATTGCTGAAAGATGTGGAGGAAGCGCAAGTCTATATGCCACTTTTCCAATCCATTGAATGACTTCAAAGGGACCCACGAACCTGGGTGCCAATTTTCCACGCAAGCCAAACCTCTGAACTCTCTTCATAGGTGATACTTTGAGAAATACAAATTCACCTACCACAAACTCAAGGTGTCTTCGCCTTGCATCACTATAGCTTTTCTGTCGACTCTGAGCAGTCAATAGTCTTTTTCGAGCAAGCTCTACAGCTTCCCTTGTCTCCTGGAGTCTATCTGAATCATAAAGGTTCTTTATCCCAACCTCTTGCCAACACAAAGGAGTAGTATACCTACGTCCATATAGTGTTCAAATGGTGCCATGCCAATACTTGTATGGTAACTATTATTGTAGGTGATTCTGCAAGAGGCAAGAGTTTAATCCATGATCCCTTCCATTCTAAGGCACACGCTCGTATCATATCCTATAGTGTCTAAATCATACATCCTGACTGACCGTCTGTTTATGGATGATATGATGTACTCAAGCATAGTTGTTTGCCTAAGGCTTTCATGAAGTTCTCCCAGTAATGTGACGTGAATCGTGAATCTCTATAGGAAACTACTTCCTTTGGAATGTCATGGAGATGGATCACATGTGTAATATATAACTCAGCAAGCTGGTCTGGAGTGAAAGATAAACTTATTGGAATAAAGTGTGCTACCTTGGTCATACGATCTACTATAACCCATATATTATCTTTCCCACCAGCCGTTTGAGGTAAGCCAGTAACGAAGTCCATGGAAATGCTTTCCCATTTCCATTCTGGTATAGGGGGTTGCAATAATCCTAGTGGCTTTTGGTTTGAAGCCTTTACCTGCCGCAGGTAAAACATGAATTCATGAACTCTGCAACATCCTTCTTCATTCCTGGCCATCAAAAGTTTGAACGAAGATCCGTATACATCTTCGTAATTCTTGGATAAATAGATTATCTTGATCAGTGCGCTTCACGTAAGATATCTTTCCTCAATTTGAATGTGCTTGGTACACAAATTCTATGATGGTTATATAGTGACCCATCTTGTATCTAGAATCCCTCTATTTCATTCTTCTCAAGTTGTTGTCTCAAGTTTTAAGGACTGGATCATCCTCCTGCCCTTCCTTTATTCTATCCCAGATCTCTGGTTTGTATCGGTAAGGAATAGTTATAATATCGGTACTACTATCAAATGGTTTCCATTCACTTAACGTTGATAGTAAACCCCAGAAGTGGATATCACTCACTAACCCAGGTGAATAAATTCTTATGCTAAGGGCATCTGCTACAACGTTCCCCTTACCATGGTGGTAGGAGATGGTGTAATCATAGTCCTTCAACAGCTCTAGCCACCATCTCTGTCTCATATTGAGCTCCTTCTGATCAGATAGATATTTCAAACTTTTATGATTAGTGAAGATTTCAAAAGTAATGCCATAGAGGTAGTGTATCCATATCTTTAAAGAGAAAACTACGGCAGGTAATTCAAGGTCATGTATTGAGTAGTTCTTCTCATGTGCCCTAAGTTGTCATGATGTATACGCAACTACCTTGCCATGTTGCATAAGATCTGCCCCAAGTCCTTCTTTAGATGCATCAGTGTACGCTGTAAATCCTTCAGTTTCAGAGGGTAGAGTAAGGATAGGTGCAGATGTTAGGCATTCTTTCAGTGTTTGAAAACTAGTTTCACATGCATCAGACCATATGAATGGGACTTCCTTCTGAGTCAGCCTAGTCATTGGCAATGCTATTCGTGAAAAGTCCTTCACAAATTTTCTATAATACCTAGATAGACCCAGAAAAGATCGTATTTCTGTGACAGTCTTCAAATGTTCCCAACTTATCACCGCACTAACCTTTGCAGGATCAACTGATATACCTGCCTCTGAAATAACATGACCTAAGAAGGATACTTCAGTCAACCAGAAGTCACATTTGCTATATTTAGCACACAGTTTGTTCTTCCTTAGTGTTTCGAGTGCCTGCCTGAGATGGTGGTCATGTTGTACTTATCCTTGGAGTAAATAAGCACATCATCAATGAAGACTACTACAAAGTGGTCTAGGAACTTCTTGAATACTCGATTCATGAGATCCATGAAGACTGCTGGGAGTCCAAAAGACATAATTGAAAATTCATAATGTCGGTATCTAGTTTGAAAAGCTGTCTTGGAAATATCTGTATCTTTAATTTTCAACTGATGGTATCCAGATCTTAAATCAATCTTGGAATACACATTTGAACCCTGTAACTGGTCAAAGAGATCATTTATTCTTGGTAGAGGATACTTATGCTTTATTATCCTCTTGTTTAGCAGTCTATAGTCAATGCACAACCGCATCGACCCATCCTTCTTCCTTACAAACAAAACAGGTGCACCCCATGGTGAAGTACTAGGAAAAATGAAGCCTTAGTCTAACAGTTCTTGTAACTGTACCTTTAACTCACGCAACTCCGCCGGTGCCATCCTATATGGAGGAATAGAGATAGGCTGAGTATCAGGTGTGAGAGAGATTTCAAATTCAATCTCTCGCTCAGGTGGTAATCCAGGTAATTCTTCTAGAAATACATCAGGAAACTCGCACACTATAGGCACATCTTCTATCATTCTATCTAACCCTGATATAGTGGATATATAAGCTAAATAGCCTTGACACCCTTGTTCTAACAGTTGTTGAGCCTTTAGAGTAGAGATGTATTTGATATCATCACTGGAAGTCTTTCCAATAAACTGGAACTCTATCGAGTTAGGAATGTGAAAAGTTACTATCTTCTGGAAACAATCAAGGCATGCAAGATGCCTTTCTATCCAATCCATCCCTAGGATGAGATCAAAATAATTCATTTTGATAAGTAGCAAATAAGCAGGTGACTGATGTCCTACAATCTGTCCCACACAGTCGTCTAAGATCTTCTTGAATTATAATTGACCTCCCGGTTCCTTACTCATTGATGAATCTCGGATTAATCACTCTAAATCTCATTTATTAAGCTCAAATATCTCAAAATCAATAGCATTTATGCATCTATTCTTCATAATTAGCATTCATACATGTTTTCATAAGAATTGCATTTTAGCACTAATTTCTGCACAAAATAAGAAGCCAAAAATCCAAGCCAAAATTGACCAGTAAATAGACTAGCTTCCCTTATTTTTAACTCATTCATGCTAACTCCGAATGATCCAAAACCATCTCCACTGTGTACATATCACTAACAAGAATAAATGAAAAATACAAAAAAAATAATTAACCCAAATAAGTGGACCGAAAACCCAAACCCTAGTTTCAGGATTTCCGAACTAAAGGCCCCATATATTCCCCATCCAGAGTCCATTTTGATCCTGCTCACTTTTGAACTAATGTACATTCAATTACCTTCAAAACAAGACCAAGTTCAAGTGAATCGGAGCTCATATGTAAAAGTTGGGTTTTGGGCATCTTTTGGACATTGTGTATTTTAGCGGTTTTTGACCTGATATTTTATGTACATATTTTCTTAAATAATAAAAATCCAAAAAATTAGATTAAGGTGTCTTTATTTATCTTTGTTTTTTCCATATTTTTTCCGTATTTTTTATCTGGTTTAAAAATGACAAAAAAATACAAAACCCAAAAATCAAGGTATTCTATGTACATGGGATACCCCAAAAAATCATTTTATGCATTTGATCGATTTTGGTTTTGATGTCTTAATAAAATTTGTAGATCTCATCAAGACGAGCAATTTTCATAAAGAAATTTTTTCGATCCGAGTTCGTTTGCTATTTATTTTGTATTTTACAAAGTATTTCTTCTTAGAATTTTCTGGTGTTGACACGTGGCCGCTCCTAGAGCCGCCACATGTCAGCCATTTTTAGCATTATTATATATTCTTTTAAAATAATAATAATAATAATAATCGCACGTGCGAGGCACGTGCCTCCCTTGCACGTGCCCAGCACGTGCACCACTCCCATTCCCCCTTTTGCGCCACGTGGCGACCTCCTGGCCATCCGATCATCGCCCGATTGGACGGCCCAGGAGTCGTCTTCCCCCACACCACCAGTACACGTGACCTGCACGTGACACATGGAATTGTAGAGGAGACCCCAGACTTCTGCCTATCTCGCGCCGCCAACCATCTCCAGTTATCCCGCTCTCCAGTTCTATTTAAGAACATCGACCACCCCCGACTCAGCCATCCGCTGATAGCTCAACCTTCGACAAGGAGACGGTGGTGACAGCGCCGCTCCTCTCCTTTCCCGACGAGATCCAAGGCCCTAGGCCTCGTCGCAGCGCTGCGCACCTAGGCCCGCTGCTCTTGATCCGGCCTTCGTGGCTGTCGAGCCCACAACGTCGACCGCCTCCGACTCCATCGCTGTCACCGTCGACAACCTCTTCTTCTCTGACTTCCGTGAGCACCTCCACGACTTCGCTGGTCGCACCTCTTCACCAATGACCACCAACGATCACCAACGACCATCTCCACCGACTTCAGCGACCTCGCCTCCATCGCCTTCATCAACTTCAGACTACCTCTGCATCGCCAATGACGCGTCTTCACCGCCGCCACCGACGCTCCACACCAACTACCAGCCTCTCCTCCGCCTTAGCCAGGGAGCACCACCATCGCCTCCAGTCGGTCCTCCACTTCGTCAGCCCCTCACGCCACCTCTGACAACCGCAGGAGGTGGTGTCCCTCCATATCCACCGTTCAACTCCTAAGGACCAACCCCCAGAAGTGACAGCCCGGTCGCCATCCTTCACGGCGTGATCCGAGGTTCCTGAACCTCGCTGCAACCCCGCCTTCGAGCCGCTGCCTTGCTTTGGTTACGCCGTCGAGCACCCCTCCTCCAGGTATACCCTCCGCTACTGTGCATCACCATCTTCTCCTGACATCATCCTCGATCACTTCGCTTCTTCGCTCCGCCCATTCTCCTCTCCTCGATCGCACCGTCCACTGCACTCCATCTTCATCTCCGGTATCACGACAGAGCACTACGTCTAGGAGCATTGATCTCCACTCTCCGACAGCCTACGCCTTCTTCATCGACAACCGTCACCACCACCGACGACAAGCAGCTCCAAGCCACAGCCCCGAGCTCCTTTGACCGTCCAAGCTCCTCCTGAGCGTCTGCATCACCAGTCATCTTCATCATCATTACCGGCATCAACGTCGACGACAAGCTACGCCACTGCCACTGCCCCGACGCCCGCCGGCCATGTGTCGGCCAACCACAGCCGGCGGATCAGAGCGGTGAAGATCCGACCGTCTAAAGCTCAATATCCTCAAGCATCGGATCAAGGAGAATCAACGGTCCTGATTTTCTCTGAACCAACCTTCCAGACCCCTAGCCTCGGGCCGCCCGAAGCGCACGACATCAACACGTGGAGCACCACGCCTTGTCTCCACCCGAGCCTGTCACCGCACGCGCACATCACGTGACGCGTGGGAATATTATGTGGAAGCCCCTGGAAACTCAATTATCTGCATACAGCCCCCCCCTGACCCAAGGATCACGTGCACAACACATGATTGTCTGGAAATTTTGCAGAAGAACCCCCGAGGGTTTAGGTAATTACGTTTATACCCCTATTCTGTATTATTTTATTTTACATTTCATTGTTACCCCTGTCTTTCCCTATTGTTCTGGACCTCTACATTGCATCATTTTATTATCATAAAAATAGCATGATGTTTCTCATTTAGTTCTCTACATGTTGACATATTGTGAATATTTTTGTGATTAAGGGTTAATTAATATCTAATTGTTCTGTGGAAAATTACGGATTTTGCCCAGTTAGTGCTCTTAAATTTGTCATTAATTAACCGTTGCTAAAATCACATATTGTAGAGTTTATTGTGCTTGACATTGTGTCCAAAAAGAATTGCATTTGCATGCATAAATTGCTCTGTAAAAATCATTTTGCATATGTCAGTATTTGATTTTTTATAGGTATTAAATCGCACACTTTTGATGTTTAGGATTTTTCTGAGATCCATCACCTAGTGATAGATTTTAGATAATTTTATCATCTGAAAATAAGTAGGTTTTATATTTATTATAATTAAATATTGAAATTCATTTTATTTGCATTTAAAAATTCATAAAAAATCATATTGCATCCAAAAATTCCAAAAAAATTACAGTGCATTCATTTCATCATAATTTACGTTGTGACCAAGTTTCGTATTTTTTGGACATTGTTTGATTAAATTTTACTTTTTAGTCCCTAAAATAGGCCGAAATTGCATTTCGCATCTTTAATTACACAAAAAAATACAAAAAAAACCGCCTCGAAAATCGTGCACGAATTTTGATAGACATAATTCTAGGTTGTTCCTTTGCCTCCTTGTGTTCGACCTTGGGACTTGTCCAAGTAAAATAAACATAGAACTGCATTCATCGAAAATTGATTAACTAATTGTGTGGTTATTTTCTTAACCAATTCCGATTGCCGCCTACAATGAATGACACATTAATTTTTACACACGAACAAAATACAACAACATCTTCTTAACGAAGCGAATTTCGGACTCGTCACTCATATAATGATTTTGTGCTTTTATCGGAATCTTATCCTTACAATAGGAATCAAATATTCTTCCATTTTTTGTGTGTGCCTATGAAGCGCCTCCTCCACTGCTCCTCTAAATGGAGTAGGGGTCTACTCCATGGAGTTACGTAACTAGATTCTTCCTAAGAATGATGAACATAACTCTTAGCTCTAGCATTCACGGGTCTGGATGACTTCGATCTCTCATTGTGGCATTGCGTCTTTGCTCTAATGCATGCGGCCTTTTACCCCATTTCTTGCAGTATTGTCATCAAAGCCACTAATTGCCTAGACACGTTGGTCTGCCATGATCCTGGGATGAGTCAAGGACAAAGGTTACATCCTACACATCTTAGCATGATGCACATAAGGGACAATGACTTGTGAATGGTGCTGCAATCACTTTTAAAGATCAAAGGATCTTAAGACAACCTTAGTATCTGAAAACCGCTCATAGTTGTCAATTACTAAATAAATTACTGGAGTAACCAAGCTCTGATACCAAATTGTCACGACCACAATTCCGGGCCATTGGATCCTTTCATATCTGGATCTGGTTACTCAGCAATAATTTATTCTGCAATCACAACTAATATTCAGAAAGAGACTGCAAATAAAAATACTCAGAAGAAAGTATTTCAACACTTTTCCATTCACAAAATAAAGTTCACATGATACATTGTCCCACTATAATTATTTACATGTACATCAGCAGGAAGGAAATACACAGAAAGATTACTAACTACCTTACAAAGAAAAGCTATTGTGGCTAGCTAGATTACTAAAGTCCTTGTGATGGCTCATCGACACCTGTTGGGTTTTTCATAAGTCATAGGATAACAATTAGTGAATGTTAAGTAATGAAGAAGAGAAAAGCAAACAAATTGTATAATTTTTCAAAAAGTTGTTAGCACAAAACGTTTCATTTATTCTCATTAGTTTAAGTCCTATTCCTTCTATTCCAAATCATAGATTAGTCCAGGGGAACCCCACCATTCTTGGACTCCGAAGTTGTGGACACTTCGGGATTGGAGATTGCGTTGATCTGGTGAGCTTATGCTGCGGCACGTTGCCTCAACCAATCCTCCAATACTACCCCGACAATTTTCTTTTCTTTTATTAATCAAGGTCTCAAACACTCAGCCTGGCAAACAAAGGAGCACACTGTCCTCAAGGACTCGGTTGCTTAAAACCTCAGGCTAACATTTAATCATATAACCTAGCAACTTTAAATACACGTTGTCGTGACCCAGACGCTATTGAACCACCCATTCCTCCACATGGCACGATCACATCTTCCGTCGTTCAACCCGAATATATTGGCTTCCGGTATGACGCGTTGCAAATCATTCATTTCATGCGCACTTATCATAACAGGGCAACCTGTGCCACCTAAGTAGGGAAACACCAATACAGGTTCCTTCCGACAAACCTACAAGTTACATGCCCAACCTGTAGTTCTACTCCTAGCCATCCTTAACGTGGTACACGATCCTTTTCAGGATCCAACTCAAAATACATCAATTCCCATGATGTAATTCCTCCGTTAAGTCTTAGATTAACATAACTATAAATACTGAGTATCGACTTAAACATATATTAATTCATATATTTATATACTCAATTTATGCTCTTTTTAACTTCCAAATCCTAACTTTCCAAACCACTACATCCATTCGATGCTTAAACCTTATTATAGTGGGAATCACAAAGTAACTTTTCATACTTTCTCAAAGATAGCCAAATTAGGGTTCTTTATAGCGAAGAACATAAAATCAGGAATTTCAATAATCTCGTATGAAAACCCAACAGCAAAATGAAGGATTTCATTACCTAATCGAGCTCTCTCTCGTGTATGAAAAAAACCTCTATGTATTAGGTCACCCTCTGATAAACGGATAAGGGGAAGGGGGGAAAGGTCACCCTCCGATAAGCAAGGTGTGAGGGTTGATAGAAGCAGTTGGCTAGCTGTGGAGGATTTCCCCTTGCAGTTGTTTTGTTGAGGAAGACAAGCAAGCAGGGCTAAAGCAGTGAGAGGAGGTTTTTAGGGAAAGCTAAGCTACTTCACAAGCCAACAACCTTCTCGTCCCTTTCGAAAAAGCAAGCCAGCACGGTTAGAGTCTGGGAACCCATGCACTTCGAAGCATCTTTGGAAGAGGTCTTTTCACATCCTCTTTCTTGCACGCAGACGAACCCCCCCCGACTCCCGCCCTGAGAAAATGAGATATCTTAGAGTATATATAGCATGAAGAATCCGGATTTCCCCAGATATATAGTGGGAAGGTCATGCTCGATCGAGAAAGTAGTCCAAAAAGCAAGTGGAGTGGTCCGCCTCTGAGTTCTACACAGGCGGCTATATATACTATCTAAATAAGCGAAAAGCAAGGAGGCATTATTAGGACCATTATCAGCATAGTTCACTGCTTGTTTTCAGAAGAAAGTCCCTGGAGAGAAATTCTCTTTCTCGCGTTTGCCGTGGTCAAAGAAGCGGTCTAAGCCAACCACAATCCGCTTTGAGGTGAAAGGAGCGAGCAGGTCGAAGCGAAGGAGAGAGAACCAAAGGGAGGTTGGATATGAGACTGTGTAAATCGCGATAGAAAGAATCTTCAAATCATGTTCGAGAGAGAAAGAAATTGAATCATTTTTCTTCTGAAATGCTCATGCAGTAGTGGTTAAATCAATTGAGTAGTCAACTTTCTGAGATTTATTCGAAATCTCTGTTTTAGATGTATACATAGGGAAAGTCGCGTGCAATGAGAAATGCAAGCACGGTTCGCTTTACTGCTTTTTCTCTTTCTCACCAGCGCAACGTTATCTCATAAGCCCTCTCCTGCCTGACGGGCAACAGATGGAGTTTTGATAGCCTTGATATTAAGATGAAAGAGATGACTGACCTTCGTTCTCTCTCTCCCCGCTGCAGACTGTGAAGGCTAGCCTCAGTCCTGTTACTACCCGCGAGACCACCTTTCCCGCGCTTCTGGCTATGAAAGTGCTTTATCGCGATTCTTTTTTAACAGGATGGTTTATAGCTCCTGAAACGAAAACGCTAAGAACGTGCCAAGAACGTGAAGAATGAACGAAGAACACGAAGAACACACGAAGAACACGAAGAACTCAAAGAATATATTTTCTCTTGAAATTTCGCCAGAGCTTCTCCTTATACGGGGTGATATTTCTAGGAAAAATTCGGTAGAGTTTCCCCTTATATCATGACATATTTCTTAGAAAATTTCGGCGGAGTTTCCCCTTATATCGGGACATATTTCTAAGAAACTTTCGGCAGGGTTTCTCCTTATATCGGGACATATTTCTAAGAAAATTTCGGCAGAGTTTCCCTTTATAAAATTATCGAAAGGAAAACAACAGGGAAACTGAACATGAATCGAAAACCTAACTCATGAAGCAAACTAAGTAAGAGAGGATCTTACCTTCCTCCTTCTCGTTCTCCCGACAGCACTTCGCTAGCGCTCCTTCCTCGCCTCCTACTTCTCCCGACCTCTCGACCCTAGCCCTTGTGGTGGTGGTGGTAGTGGAAATCGTAGAGAATGAATGGGTAGGGGGGTTGATTATAGGCTCTAGAAAACCACTAACCATGGTTAGAAAACCATGGTTTAGACCTTAACTATGGTTAGCGGCCCATGGTTTTGGCCTATGGTTTTGGAAAAAACTTATCCAAAACTTAGGGCTTAAGTTATAACATTTCAGAGGATTTTAGATTCGCTAATGACGCTTAATTAATGCTAATCGTGATAAACTTTCACTAATCGCGATTTAACTTTCGCAGTTTACGCTTATCTTTTGCTAATTATTGATTAGTGTTCGCTAATGATCATTAGTGGTTTTCAATCTGTCATTAGTTTCTTTAATCATGCTTAATTAGTCTTAATGACGGTCATTATGGGTTAATGACATCTTAATCCTCCTTACTTCTCTTTCTCCCGAAAATCATAACAATTCGAAACGAAGTCCGATTCACACGAAACAAATTCCGTTGGTTTTCTCTTGACGAGCCGGATCTTATGGTATAGGATCCGAGAGATACCAAGTTCATGTCTGTACACTTCTTTAATTACATATACCTTCGGTTTCTTTTTTGTAATTTACATAGTAAGTAGTGCAGCCCACGTAACCTGGAGGTTGCCTCCTTCTCCTCTTTTCGTGGGTTTCAATGAACACACTCAAAGATCATTGCCGACATGCAATGGTGCGTTGCGACACATGACTGTTGCTGGAGTCTGAGGGTTTGGACATGGTAGTCGACAATGTGGTTCGTACGTGGCGGTTACACGTGCGGTGGAGGAAAGGTGGCTGGCGAACGTCACCGCAACGAGCGCGAGGGCGCAACTAGGGTCGCACTACATGGCATGATGGTGAGTGGCCGTCGAACTGCAAGGAGGGTGCACGGCTGCGTGAGATGCTGCGTGCGGCAGTGGACGGAGAGGGCACATGAGCGACAGCCTCCGCACAGTGGTTGTTTGGAGGTGGTGGTTCAAGGATGGGCCTGTTGTGCATGAAGGTGGATGGGGAGAGGGTGCATGGTACGTCGAGAGGGTCGAGGTGTACGTGGTCGCGCTAAAGATACAATAGCAGGGCAACTGGATGCAGGTGCTGGAGGGATGCGTGAGCTATGGACGGTGGCACATGCTAGGGCGCATGGGCGCGAGTGCGGCTGGATGGCTCCTATAGTGCTCGAGGAAGTCCTGTTGCGGTTGTTGTAGATCTAAGAAAGGTGGACGTGGCTCCAGTATAGTGATGGAATGGGGGATTGGTTCATGGTAGGTTGCGAGAGATAAGAAGAACGTGAATAAGATAGAGAGATGGTTGTGTGTGTATGGGGATATGATATGGACGTGATGTTGGCTGTGATGTGGGGTGAAGTAAAAAAAGAAGGAGAGGAGAAGAAATGGCTAAAAAATGATGAAAAGAAGAGAAGATACTTACATGTGTCTATTGGATTGTGAGCAGCTATGTTGAAACTCCGGTCATCACCTCGAAGTGGTGCTCGACAACGAAACACCACGAAGCTCGGCTGCTTCGTCGAGTACATGAGCAGCTACACAAGGGGACCTTGTGCATCTCGCCTAAAAGGTTGTCGTCGCTCAACTTGTCTCCTTCAGCTATCACCTGAAGGTTAAAGGGGACCAACTTCTCTTCTCTCAAAATTGACGGATAGGGGAAAATGAAGGGGAATGAGAGTATTAAGGAGGAGGAGAAGGAGGAAGAATAAGAGTTGGAAAAGAGGTGAGGTGGAAAATGGAGAAGTAGTGGGAAAAGAGGGGAGAATGGAAGTTAAAGAGAAAAATGGAAATAAAATAAAAACAAGAAACAAAAAAAGTAGGCTACTTAAAATAATGAAGAGAAAAAAATAATAAAAATAGAAGAATTACAAAAATGGCAACACAAAATGTAGAAAACACACAATATGTACAAACATAATTTTATGGATCTTCTATTTTTTACAATTTTATTTATTATATATTTATAAAATAAAAAATAAAACAAAATAGTAAAAATAAAATAAACACAAAAATATTTTTTTTATATTTTTAATATTATAAAAATGAAATTAAAATCAAGAAAGGAAAAGTATTTACATTATATACATGGTCACAATACACTATTTTCTATTATTTTTTTATTTTTGATTTTTTGGATTTTGAATTTAGTGTATTTTATTAAAGCATAAAATAATGAAAATAAATAAAAAAAGAAATAATTCAAAAAGATTTAAATATATGCATGAAATAGTAGAAAAATTAGTAAATATGTACAAAGTACAATTAGATCCCAAAACCCAAGTTTCACATATGAACCCCGACTCTTCTGAATTTGGTCTTGTTTTGGAGGAAATTAAACGTGCATTAATTCAAAAATGAGTAGGGGTCTATAGGAGACTTTATGGGAGAGATATTCATGTTTAAAGGTTTTTAATCTGAAACTAAGGTTTGTGTTTTATTGATCAATTTTAGATGTTAGTATTTTTTGATATTTTTCAATTATTAGTGTTAGTAATATGTACAATATATAGTTGACTTTATTTAATTCTGAGTTATTGATAAATAGATAAAAATAGGAGAAAATATGGTAGTATACATGTGTGCATTTACAAAAGAATTTGGGCTTTTTAAACATGCAAATATGAATGCTAAAATGCAGAAATTATGTACACATTCATAAACGATAAAAATGCAAAATAGATGAAGAAATGCAGCTAATTGCCCATGAATGAAGCTCTATTTTCAACTTTTAGAGTGATGAATCATAGATTCATCAGGGATCACAACTCAAAATAATGGATTGGGGTGGTTTTTATACATGTAGTGGAGTGGTGGGCGTGTGACGAAGATGGCGTGAAGAAGAAGGGGGGTTGGTGAGGTTTCAAGGTATGGAGAGATGGAGGGATGTGCTGTGATCAAATGGTGAAGAAGTCGATGGGAGAAAAGGTGTGAGGAGGTATAGAAAATGGGAGAAGATGGGGTTATCGAGGTCTGACAGAGTTTAGAGGAGTAGCTTGGTACAGTTGACCGAGGGTTAATTTTTGAAAGCTCATGATTGGTCCATGTATGGCTAAGTCAGGACAAAGAATAAATAATCTTACGTATAAATTGAATAAAAATTAATAAATGATTTAAATAAATAAAATATGAAATAGGAAAAAATTTATAATTTAATAAAATATTTTTTTATGATTTTTATTTATTTTTACAACATTATTTATGAGATGTTAGTATTTACTTGCATATATACATGTATATATACTTGTATTTTACATATTTTAATTTTTTACATAATATTGTATTTACACATTTTATGTATTTTACAATATTATTAAATACTTGCATATATACATGTATATATACTTGTATTTTACATATTTTAATTTTTTACATAATATTGTATTTACACATTTTATGTATTTTACAATATTATTAAATAAATATTTTCACATTCTATGGTATTTTTATTATTTTCATTATATATGTAAATAATTACATGTATATACATTATAGGTATAATATACCTATATTTATAATGAATTATTTATTTTAGTGTCATTTTAAATGTGTTTATTTCTATTTATAATTTTAATATGTTTAAATAATATATACAACTATTTAAAAATGTAAGGAATAAAATATATCAAATTTATATACAGATGCCCAATACAATAGCATCCCAAAAGTCGACTTTTATATCTTAGCTTTATTTTTAATGAAACCATCTTCATTAGATAGATAATTTAATTTTAGATATAATAGAGGTGAGTTTGGTTCAATTGAGTTCATATAAAGTAGATGAAGTTTTGTTTGCGACTTTTTCATCTGTGTGTACAAAGTGCACTGTGTATGATTTTTATTGGCTAATATTTTTTTTAATTTTCTATATAATGAACTGTACAAGTTTGATGTTGAAAACATTGTACAAGTTTTATGTTGAGGACTTTATTATTTGAGATGTGTATAATAAAGAATAAAATGGTATAAAAATGTTCTATTTACATAGTGTAAAATTAAAGTTTTATATAGTGTGGGTCCTTATCTCCCCCTGCTTTATTCCTAGTCGACCTAGTCAATATTGACTTGGTCTTAAGGTTTAGGTTCATTTAGTATCTTTAATACTTCATTTATTTTTATTTTATTTTTTATTCTTTAATTTTAGATTTAAATTACAGGTATTTACATGTTAATTACAAATCAATATTGAATGTTAATTTATACAAGTCGACTATTTACAGGTGTTTTGATGGGGATTTGAGGATGAAATGGAAGAATAAAGGTAGATGAATGGCTATTCATCGGTAGGGAGTTATAAAATGAATGGTTTTTAAGAATCCACATTTTATTTAATAATAATAATTTTTTTCTTGTTAAGAAATGAATAGTTGAGTTGATACTTTAGTTCAACTTGTTCAACCAGGTCAGATGGTCCAATCGGATTTTGACTGATTTTTTATAAGTTAGAACTAGATGATTGGACCATTTTCCTCCGAATTATAGCTTAATTTGTGGAACCTATCAGTTTGGTTCGACTTTTAAAATAGATATTTAGGTATTTGGTTATAATTTGAAATTATAGAGGTAGACAGTAATTAAGAAAGTATAGAGAGATACATGTGTAAAAATCCGTATAAAAATTATGACATAAAAATGAGCCAAAGAAGACATGTAAAGGAAATGACATAGAGAAGGATGTAAGACGAACTTAGAGTTAAATCATGCTAAAAATATGAATGTTATAACACTTAAGTTAGATGTATCGTAATCATATGGACAATTTATATGCAATCTTGTTAATATATTATATAAATGGGGAAATGGGAGTCTAAACCCATATGTATGTAACTTTCCTACATATGTCCCTTGTCTCCTCTATTTTTTTGGAATGAATTCTTGAGGAATTTTGATCACAATATATCACAGTGGTGTCATTCAAATTTCAACTTAATTGGGGACTTCTAACTTATCCATCAAGATAGTTAAATTTTAACAGTCTTAGATTTACTGAAATCGACTCCGTAGGATAGACATTTTAAGACAATCTTTTTACACAAATTTAAAACAAATATTCCACTTAGTATTCTAAGTAACCCCCAAGAATTCATTCTGAAAAAATAAAAAATAGAAGATAAAGGGACAGACATAGGTAAGTTATTTACACATGGGTGTAGGTTCCCTATTCCTATATAAATACACAATTTACTGAAAAAACATAATACATATTCACATATAAAGATATTCACATAGATAACTAAATAAATTTCTAACAAAATTTACAATATTAGTGTTCATTCTTATATATATTATGAAGACATATAAATCACATTGATATTGATAGGGAAAAACGGGGCTATCCAACGGGATAGCCTTAACTACCTCCACCTTTATTTAAATTTTTAAGGTATTTAAAAAAATACATGGGGGGATTTAGACCAATATGCTCTCATTCAAATTTTGACTCAATTCGATGCTCATATCCAATCCATCAAGCCTACCAAAATTTGATAGTCTTGGAATTGCTAAAATTGACTAGTTTTAGATGGAGGGTCATGTATGTATGTTTTCACGAAATTTGAATGAGATTATGTCATATAATAATCTGAATCCCCAAGGTATTTTCAGGAAATACCTTAAAAATCTTTAGAAATAAGGGTGTGTTTGGATAGAGGGTTATCCCGGGGTAGCCTGGGAGAGGGTAACCTATTTTTGTAGTTTGGTGTTTGGATAGATGGTTTGGGATTGAGAGGGTTTGTTGTGATGTGATTGCATTGAAGTTTGAAAAAATGAGTAATTGTTATGTGATTGTATTGAAGTTTGAAAAAATGAGTAGAAGTTGAGTATTTTATAATTTTTAGATGATATGATGGTATATTATATTTTTTGCTAGAATGAGTGAAAGTAAATGATTTATTTAATGTATTAAAAATGAGAGAATGTGTGGATCCCACACGAGAGAAAAGATGTGGATTTTGGAGAAAAACCTCCCCTAAATGTGGGTATAACCCTCTTGCGGAATGAACCCTAAATATAAGGATAATCTCATTTAATCTATATTAATAAGGGATTTTTACCCAGCATACCCTAGAAACTTTGCAAATTACCTCTAGGACCTTTGAAACATCCTAATTCCTCCCTCGACCCCGTAAACTTGCTAACCCTTACCATATAAACCCTGTGGTTAACCTCCATCTATTTACCCGTTAAAAGTAATCGGATTCCGCTACACTCTTTGATATTATGCCTATTTTATTTATCGAATTTACGTTAACTGCCACTCCCTCTCACCTTCATCCATCTCCCCACCACCCATCACCAACCATGTCGTCGACCTCCATCGTCATCGGTGCTTCACCCTCCTCCCGGCACTCGACGCACTGCTATTGATTCGTCGTCATCTTCCTCTGTTCTTTGTTGCAAACAAGTCGTCTTGCTTTGCTGTCCTTCGTCGGGTTCTGCGTTCAGCAGTCGGTGTACCCGGGAACAGGTCCGCTGGAGAACCTTGCGGCGCACCTCGCCGATCCGTGGCATATCAACATCGGCAACATCATCATCCCCAGAGACATCCTGCCATGAGAGATTGATCTGTATCGGGATTGTTGGGCTTGCCCTGTTTGATCTGTACAAGTGAAAACGGAATGGGATTGTGCTGCATCTCTGCTTGTAAACCTCCTCTTTTTCTGATGTAATATCAAGCTGCAATATATTGTTTCTTTGCAAAATTTGCGATTGATTTGTTGGGTTCTTTGGTTGAGCGTAAGCCGAAGTAGAACGCGGATCGAGCAATCGAAAAACGAGACGCCAAGGAAGCTTACGGGGAGATTCACAAACCCCAATACAAAGAACTAGACCTTCGTTTTGAGACGGTCAGATTCTCCTACCGGCAAGGAGGAAGCAGCCGAACCCCCTCCCCCTCCCGCAGCCCCCTCCTGCTCCGAGCAACCGAACCCCCCCTCCCCCTCCCGCGCGTGCGACCCGTCGATGATGGAACCCCCTCCCCCCCCACACACACCCTGCCGACGATTGGAGGCCCCCCCTCACCGCACGCGCGATGGAGCCCCCCCTCCCCCCACCCCGCTGACGATTGGAGGCCCCCCCTCACCGCGCGCGCGATGGAGCCCCCCCTCCCCCCACCCGCCGACCATGGAGGACCCCCGCCCCCCTACTGCTGCTACTGCCCCTGCCGCCGCCGCTTCGCCGCCCCGGACACTGTTGCTGCTTCGCCCCCCGCGCGATGGAGCCCCCCCTCTCCCCACCCCCCGCGCGATGGAGAGCCCCGCGTCCCCCGCCGACGATGGAAGCCCTCCCACCTGCAGCCGCTGCTTCGGCCCCGGCAGGATTTTCTTTTTATTTTAGCTAATCCTAGCCGTTGGATTGTAAAGTGGTTAGGTTAACTCAAGATTAACCCAAGTAACTGACTCAAATATAGTTAAAATTGATGGCAGGATTTGTTGGGTAAGACGGAGCAAATTTACAGGGTTGAGGGAGGAATTAGGATGTTTCAAAGGTTGTAGAGGTAATTTGCAAAGTTTCTAAGGTCTGCGGGGTAAAATTAAGAGCTAACCACAAAATTTCAAGTACAAATCCTTGTCTTGAGAAAAAAACACTAGTGTCGTCCATTTGCATTCCTACAAAGCAACGGTTGGGCCCGTCCCAGCGTCACCGCGACCTACTCCCCCCCACTTCAGCCGCTATACGCACGTCAACCTCCCACCCCAATCGCCTCACGGTCCTCACCACAATCACACCATAATCGAATCTAACCCCTCCCCCTCCCTTGCGTGATCCCTTTCCCCTGCCTCGGCCCTTGTCCGTCCGCTGCTCCCTTTCTGGTACTCTCTCTCCCCCCTCTCTTATACACACCGAACTAGTCTAACAGCGATCCGTTTCTTGTTGCGACGGCGGAGGCTATTTCTTGAGATCCGAGGCCTTTTCTCGTGTGTGGTGCTGCTCTATGTTGGTCGGTATTTTGGATTGTCATGTTTATGATCCTGGGGGTGATTTCGCCCGCGGTTGTTCACCGATTTGTTAGGGTCTGGTAGGATATAGTTCTTTATCCGCCGAACATGGTTTAAATTTATTTGGTATCTTGCTCGAAGGAATTGACAGCATAAGTTTGCTGTAAAGAATGGGACCTCCATCTATGCCAAGTGAAGAATTGACTCTTTTACTATTTCGTTCCGTTTAGCAGTTATGGAAAATTACGTTTGAGTTGTGGTTTCTCGAAGTGAGACTATGAGTCAGCGATACCTATGGGTTGCTGCTCTAGTGGCTATGAGATGATTTGAGTTATGCATATCATTACATCTGGAGTAAGCAAAATAAATGATTGCATATCTAGAACGCAGTTTCCTTTGTCAAGCATGGTCTTGACTGGCATGTTGGATGGATTGTCTTCTTTTAGAATTGCACTTATTTAAAGAAGAGGTTGCCAATTTATAAGAGGGTTTTGATATGAGTCGTTTTTCCATTGCCCACTTTTGGGTTGTGGGGTTGATGTATTGTTTCTGATGAAAAGTATGTAGAGAGATCTAAATCAAAGGATTTAACTGGTCGGATAGGATAATATGGGTGCATGTGTATGGGTTGGATTGGATTTTAACCCATTAGGGGAACGGAGTTCTTTTAGTTCAATTCTCTAGAATCCCTCAAGTCAAAATGACAGTCCTTGGTCCTAATTTTTGTCCTCACGAGTAGCATTGCAGATATTGAAAAGGTTATGAATATACTTATTGACATTCGGATGGGTATATAGTGCTATGTTATGCATTCCTAAATATCGTGATGCATTACATTGTAACAAGGAAATGCCACAAACTTTTTTGTCAGAGATAATGGATAAATAAATTCATTTTCCCATCACACCGATTGAAGATTTTTTGGCAGAACTAGGAGATGGACTCGGGCCGTCTAATAGACTCTGATTGAAAGTCATTCCTCTCAGTTAGTGATTTTTTTGCATGCGTGTGTTCATCAATTCATATTAAGGGTTTAATATGCTGTAGGTAAAGTTACAAAGTTTTGAAAATAAAAACACAGGAGTGAAATACATTTTTGCATCTGTAATTGTATGTTGATTTGAAAGAGTATGAGTTGCTAAAACTATACTAGGGAATTGACAAAACGGGTCTTCACTAGGGGTGGTTTAGGTTGAAGATGATGGATTCCCTTTTAAACATGAAGAAAAGTCACCAACCTTTTTTATTAAGTGCTAAACATGGAAGCCCAATGAGAACCACCTGAATTGGTGAATAGGATGATTCTAACACATCAATCAAGCAATAGTATCCAAATCAACTCGAAGATTTAGATGCAGAGATGATGCGGATTCGAATTGTGCGGCGTCGAAAAATAACGATTTTTTGGTGGATTTTTGATGGTAGAAGAAAATAGAAGGGTAGAGAAGAGAAATTGGAGGGGTTGAGAGGAAGAAAACTCGTCGGAACGAGGGGTTTGGAGAAGATAACTCGCCGGGAATGCGAGGGGTTGAAGGAGGAGAACCGCGGAGATCGCGTGGAGGGAGAGAGAGAAGGAGAGGGGATAGAGATAACAATCTCAAATTTTACTTCATAATCGACTGTCTAAAAACAAGGACCTACCCTCTCTTTATATAGGAGAGAGGGTGTACAAAAATAGTAAACTTAATTAAATTGACAACCAACTTATTTAATTGGACTCTAACAAATCCTAATTGACCTCTAATTACCTTAATTAGACTCTAATTAATTAATTGACCAACAATTATAATTAAAATCTACGAAATCAACGTTGAGATCACAGGCGATCTCAATTATTCAATTAGACCAATACGACCACTAAAAACGTAAATAAAATTGATAATTATTTGATTAAATAAATGTGGCCCCATAATTTGGGGTCACGCTGCATCAACTCTCCACCGCTTTAAAAATTCGGCTCCTGACGAATTGCGTGACGTAGGTGGATAGTTGGAGAAATTATCCTTGAATTGGGGCTTCAATTTCCTCCCATGGGATCATCTTCAACATTACGTTTATAGTTTTTCCCAATTGGAGGGTACCACTGCAATTTTCGTACCCCTTCAATTTTCCTCACATTTCTATAGCCTCGGACCTTCTTGCAAATAAATATTTTTGGAAATTTCATCTTGTAAATTTTCCCAAATAACCAATTCCCCAATTCCTGGGATTCCTGCTCCGTTAATCTCGATTGGGTTAGGGTTCGGCCCTTCCTTTTATGCGCGGGAGGGCGGCAGGGCTTCCCCGTTAAGTTGGCGGCGGCGATCTCTCGCTGGGACAGGCGGGGGCGGTGGTCTCGCGGGCGAGGCCGGTGCGGTTTGGCGGGGAGATGGGGTTCGACAGGCCCTTGGCGCGGGGGTGCGGCGAAAAGGCGGCGCGCGTGGCTGTCGCGGGGGTGGCTGGCAAGAGGAAGGGGGGCGCGCAGTCGAGGCAGCGGCGGCGTGGTGACGACGCGGGGTTGGCGCGCGTGACGCGAGGTGCGGAGAGGGTGGGGTCCCGCTGTGTTTTCGGGTGAGGCGAAGGGGGGTCGGAGGGGAAATGGGGAAATGGCGAGGGAGGGCTCATGGGGTCTGGTGGTGAGGGACGGTGCACAGAGGGGAGGCGCTGCGGGTGGGGAAGACGGTAGCAGGGGTGGGGGCGCGCGGAAGTGGCGAAGGAGGAGGGGGGGGGGGCTGGGGAGATTTGCGGGAGGCAGAGGGGGAAGGAGGCGATGTGGATGCGGGTGCAGGGTTGGGGCGATGGCGGCGAGTTGGAGGGGGGCGTGCGGGCGCTGGGGGCTAGATGGCGGCGTTGTCGGCTTTACGTGGGTGGGGGAGGGTGCCCGCGCGGTTGGGGGCTGGGTTGGGGTGGAGACAGCAAGGGCAGCGGGTGGTATTGGTGGTGCGGAAGGGTCCGGGACGGGGGTTGTGGGTGAGGAGGAAGGCTGGAGGGTTACCTGGGGTAGTTTGGGCGACGCCGGGACGGTCAGAAGGGCCGATGGAAGCAATTCTGGTGGCGAGATCGGGCCTGGAAGGTGCTGGACAGCGGCCGATTCCTCCGTTACGTCGAGTTTTTCTTCGTCAAATTTCGCGATAGAGGCTTCGGTGGTTGACGGCTTCGATTGGACGTCGCGGTAGGCCTCAAAGTAGGCCATTACGTTCCGAGACATGGATTGGAGGTTGGCCTGCAAATCACGTATCATGTCCCCCGTCTCTTTGAAGGTGGCGTCGATGGTGGAGATGGCTCGTCGCGTTTGCTCGGATGAACGATGGTGTCGGTGCGGGCGCCGGGACGGATCGTTAGATCGTGAGGACGATCTAAATGCCATGCTCTGATACCAAATGATGCGGATTCGAATTGTGCGGCGTCGAAAAATAACGATTTTTTGGTGGATTTTTGATGGTAGAAGAAAATAGAAGGGTAGAGAAGAGAAATTGGAGGGGTTGAGAGGAAGAAAACTCGTCGGAACGAGGGGTTTGGAGAAGATAACTCGCCGGGAATGCGAGGGGTTGAAGGAGGAGAACCGCGGAGATCGCGTGGAGGGAGAGAGAGAAGGAGAGGGGATAGCGATAACAATCTCAAATTTTACTTCATAATCGACTGTCTAAAAACAAGGACCTACCCTCTCTTTATATAGGAGAGAGGGTGTACAAAAATAGTAAACTTAATTAAATTGACAACCAACTTATTTAATTGGACTCTAACAAATCCTAATTGACCTCTAATTACCTTAATTAGACTCTAATTAATTAATTGACCAACAATTATAATTAAAATCTACGAAATCAACGTTGAGATCACATGCGATCTCATTATTCAATTAGACCAATACGATCACTAAAAACGTAAATAAAATTGATAATTATTTGATTAAATAAATGTGGCCCCATAATTTGGGGTCACGCTGCATCAAGAGACAGTCAAGAAAATATCTTTAATGTCTAAATAAACAACAACGAAGATGAAGGCATCTAATATCGATGAAGCTTCATATGAGTTGGAAAAAGGCTTGAATTTGGGTTTTGACCAACTAAAGTAAAGATAATTTGTGGAATATTAGATGGTACTTGCAAGCCGTGGATATGGCTACATTGTAGTGGCACCAAAGATAATAAATCCCAAAAAAACACATGGAAATGAAGGTAACCATTGAGAGCAATGATAAAACAATGTCGAGCTTTGGCGTTTGGATTTGATGTGGATGACATGCAACTTGTTGAACACTAGCAGGCATACAAGTGAAATTTTGACGATGATGTTAGTATTGATATTGTGTAGCATGTGTTAGTGGCTAGTGATGATGTACAATGTCTAAGGGGAAGAAAAATGGAAGGACTACACCCTGATTATAAAACAAAAGGAAGGTGTTGAAAAAAAAACTAATTTGCGTATTATGAGATGCCTACACTTCCTTATTAGGCTTGAGGGTGATGGCAAATTCTATGATTAGCTGAAAATGTAAAAGAGAGAATGGAAAAGGATATATGAATGTTAAGATAAATTATAAATCTCTGTGGTATTGCAACTATTAATCTCTGTGTTTTTGCAACACGTCTATGAAATTCATGTTGGAGATCTAAGACTATGGAGTGTTTTCCCCCTATAGTGACCACAAAGCTAAATTAACACTATGAGCTATCAGGATTGGGCTTCTACTGCCTTAGTATATGCATGCGCCAAATCAATCATGCGTGCAATGTAACAACAACAATAACAAAGGCTTTCCCATATTAAGTAGGGTCAGATACATGGATTCTTTGCCTCCATTCAGATCTATTTTGGGTCATTCTCAGGCTTAGATCTAAATAACTAAGATCCCTTGGATAGTCTCATTCTCACCCTCTCTTAGCCGGCTTAACATCCCAAATATCACATCTTTTAACTTGTGCATCTGCCGACCTCCTTTGCAAATTACTAAATGAAAGTTCTAAATGACTTCGATACCCGATACCCGAGGAGAAACATTGGTTCTCGCTTGAGAATCGATCGTTTCCTCGGCTTGGCGGCATTGATGGAAGCATACTCCCTGTCTTCTGTTTCCTCTCGAGTGTGGTCTAGATCAGACCATACACCTCTAATCAGGGATTCGAGTGAGGGGGGTTCTATCCCGCTCATTCTTCAGATTTGAGAGAGCTTGACTTTTGGATGAGGGCTTCAGAGATATGGTCATCGAGCACTGGATCATACATGAGACTTCGGAATCGGCGACAATCAAGTTGATTCAAAAACTGAACTCACTGCGGAAAAAATTATGCCAATTCAAAAAGATATCAAAGAATCACATAGGCTTCGTCGGTCAAATGCAGGCTGAGGTATTGAGACTTGACAGAGAGGAGGATTTTTAAGGACCTAGGGGATGACAAATTGAAGCAGAGGCCGGAGTTGTTGAAGGCCATTGTGGAGGGGGACAAGAATGCAATGACATAGTAGAAATAAAGGTAAAAAATGAAGTGTCTAAAGGAAGGTGATGCTAATTCTAAGGTCTTTCAGGGTGGCTAGTGGAAGACATCGATTTAACCATTTACATGTGGTGATCGTGGATGGTAGACTGATTGAGGGTGACAGGGACATTGGCAGGGAGTTGGCCTCGTTTTTCCATGATCTCTCTCGAAGAACAAATAGTCGTTGGAGGAGATGGCTGGGGAGTGATTATCCAATCCTGTGCATGGAGCACGCCAACATGCTAACCTAGACTTTCTCCCCGGTGGAGGTGAAAGCTGCTGTGTGGATCTTGAATGCAGATGGAGCGCATGGTCTTGATGGATTTCCGTGTGTTTTTACAGGGAGTTCTGGGATGTAGTTGGGCATGATGTGATGGCAGTGCTTAATGAATACGTAGTGGGTTATGATGGATTTGGCATGCTTAACAAGGCCATGTTGTTCCTCCTCCATAATAAAGAGGGTTCAGAAAGAGTGGAGGACTTAAGACTGATTGCTTTGTCTAACGTAATATACCTCATACTAGAAATGGTCTTGGCAAACAAACTGGGGATAGTCCTTGGAACTATCACTTCACTAGCACAATCTGCTTTCATCCTGAGAAGACATATTTGAGACAACGTGGCTATGATGACAAAATTATTGCTGACTGGAAGAGACACATATGATATTTTCGAAAGCCCTTCTGTGGAAAGTCGACTTTTAGAAAGCATATGATATTTGAGGTTCCAGTGATCTACTCCAATGTTCAGGAAAGCGGCGGAGTAAACCGCATACTCGTACTCGGTACCCTTGCCGCTCTGAGTATGGTGAAACGACCATCTATGCGGGTTGACCCGCATACTCAGTCGAATATACCCCCTATGCGGCTGCCTACTCGGTCGCTTTTCTAATAAAATTTTTTTATTATTTGCCTAATAACATAAAACCGCATACTCCCCGCATATAGTGCATACTCTCCCACATAAAACTGCATACTCTCCTGTATAAAATCACATACTCCTTGCATACTCTCCTGACTGAGGATATTAATATAATATTTGTTGGGAAAAATATTGAACTTGTTTATTCTAGAAACCCTAGGCTCTCTTATATAGAGGAGAGGCCTATGGGTAAACTACATGAAAGAGATATAAAGAAATAAAAAATAGGCGACAAGATACAAAGAAGCATATAAAAATCTCTACACTCCCCCTTAAGATGGAGCATAGATGTCAATCATACTCAGCTTGGACACACACTTCTGAAATGGTCCCCGAAGTAAGGCCTTGGTAAAGACATCTTCTGTTTGCTCTCCTGAGTTGACGTGAGAGGTAGAGATCAACCCCTTCTGGATCATATCTCTGGTATAATGACAATCTACCTCAATATGCTTAGTTCGCTCATGGAATGCAGGATTGTTTGCAATGAACAAAGCATCCTGATTATCACATTATAGCTGCATGGGTAGAGGAACATCTATATGTAAGTCTACTAGTACTGCTCGAACCCACATCATTTCTGTACTTGCTTGAGCCATAGCTCTATACTCAGATTCGGCACTTGATCTAGCCACAACTGTTTGTTTCTTGCTTTTCCAAGAAATAATAGATCTACCAACAAATACCGCAAAGCCTGTTATGGACTTCCTATCCGTAGGACATCCTGCATAGTCAGCATCAACACATGCAGATACCTTGAAACTTGTTCCCTTCTTGAAGATTAAGCCTGCACCTGGAGAAGATTTTAGATATCTCAATATCATGTATACAACATCCGTATGTACTTGCCGATGTTGTTCCATGAACTGACTCACTCGACTCACTGCAAATGCAATATCCGGTCTGGTAGTGGTAACGTACAGGAGCTTTCCTACAATCTCTATGTATCTCCTCTTATCCACTTCATCTGTATCATCATCGTATAATTTCATGCTAGGATCCATAGGAGTAGTTGAGGGTCGACACCCAATCATCCCTGTCTCAACAAGCATGTCTGTAACATATTTTCTTTGGGTCATTACAAGACCCTGCCCATTTCTAGCAAATTCCAACCCTAAGAAGTACATTAGGTGCTCGGATCCTTGATCACGAACTGACAGCCTAGATATTCTTTTATCATCTTTATCCCGTGCATATTATCTCATGTAACAAGAATATCATCAACATAGACCATTATGATAACTGTACCTCTAGGTGTCTTCTGCACAAAGAGTGAATGGTCTACATTAGACCTCTTGAACCCTTGGTTCTCAATTAAATCCGAGAGCTTCTGAAACCACGCTCTTGGACTTTGCTTAAGACCATATATAGCCTTATGGAGTCTACATACCTACGTACACTCCTCTCAGCAGCAAAACCAGGAGGCTGCTGCATGTAGACTTCCTCCTGTAAATCTCCATATAGAAATGCATTTTTAACATCCATCTGAAATAAAGGCCAATCACGAACCACCGCCACAGAGAGTAGGATACGTAGTGTAGAATGACGAGCGACCGGAGAGAAGGTGTCCAAGTAATCCACACCATAGGTCTGAGTGAAGCCAAGTGCCACTAACCTTGCCTTGTAGTGATCAAGACTGCCATCTGCGTGATGCTTAACCGTAAACACCCATTTGCAGCTGACCACGAATGCCCCAGGAGGAGCAGATACCAAGCTCCAAGTACCACGGGATTGCAACGCGGCCATCTCTTCCTCCATGGCTAAGCGCCAACGACCGTCCTTCAATGCTTCTTGATAATTCCGTGGAATCTCCACGGCCGATAAGGCAACAACAAATCTCTGAAAGTCCCCTGTTAGACGATGAAAGGAAACCTGAGAAGCAAAGGGGTAAGAGGCACAATACCGCTTCTGCTTGCGAACTGCAATAGGAAGATCCAAGCCAGTAGGAACCTCCTCTAGCTGTTGGCTACTTTCCTGCATAGAATCATAGATACATCTCCAGACCCATCATCAGAAGTTAATCCAAAACAAACCTGGGACGCTTCAGATGACGAATCATGACCATGAGCAGAAACAGGTCGACGAGTATAGAATTTTGGCAAAGGTGGAATAGTGTATGACTCGATAGAAGACGATAGTAGTGGAGGTGGAGGAGATGGTGGTAAAGGTGAGGCATCAGACACATGTATAGACGGAGATGGAACTGTGGGAGGAGTAGGTACGTAAGCCTCATCATCAGAATTGGACGAGTCCAATCTATCGTCTGTAGGAGAGAAAAACATCACAGACTCAAAATATGTAACATCAGCACTGATATAATATTTTCTGCGTAACGAATCATAACATCGATATCCCTTCTGTGTTCTGGAGTACCAAACAAAGACACATTTGATAGCCCTAGGAGAGAGCTTGTCAAGACCTGGAGTCGTTTAGTGTACAAATGCAACCGAGCCAAAGACACGAGGGGTGAGAGAGAAAAGCTCCTTATCAGGAAAAACAATGGAAAAAGGAGACTTCTCTCCCAAGACGGACGAGGGCATGCGATTAACCAGATAGCATGCCGTTAGAACAGCATCACCCCAAAACGAATGTGGGCACGACTCTGAATAAGAAGTATTCGAGTGATATCAAGTAAATGACGATGCTTTCTCTCTGCCACCCCATTCTGCTGAGATGTGTAGGGACATGTTGTTTGATGAATAATGCCACGAGATGATAAGAAATTGTATAGATGATGAGTGCAGAATTTCAAGGCATTATCAGTTCTCACAAATTTAACAGATGAAGAGAAAATATTCTGGACTTCATTGATAAAATTTTTGATTACATCCCCTGCTTCAGATTTATTTTTCAATAAGAAGACCCATGACAAACGAGGGAAATCATCAACTGCAGCAAGATAAAACCGATGCCACTGATGATCAGGAACACGACTAGGACCCCATATGTCAACATGAAACAACTCAAATGGGGAGCAGCTACTCTGACTCTGACGACTAGGGAAAGATGAACGGTGATTTCCCCAACTGACACGCCTCGCATTGGAATGTAGATCTTGGAGAAATCTGCCGCAAAATATGACTCATCTTCTGGAGAGGGAGATGACCAAAACGGAGATGCCAGGTGAAAGGAGAAACTGGTCCTGACGAGATAAAAGACACGCCAGCATATGGAGTTTGGACTAGTCGATAGAGACCACCCTGCTCACAGCCATAGCCAATCACTTTGCCCATAATAATGTTCTATAAAACAAGAGATGATGGGTCAAATATAGCTCGACAATGCAGACCCTTAGTAATCTGACTGATAAATAGCAAATTCATAGAAAAATCAGGGGCATGTAACACGTTTTACAGACACATTGAGGGAGATAGTGTAATCTCTCGACCTACGATCGGGAAATGTGTCCCATCAGCTATCACCACAGTTCTTTCTGGAGGAACCTGTCTGTAGGCTGTAAGTTGTCCTTTATCTCCACATAAATGGTGTGTCGCCCCAGAGTCTATAATCCACTCTGGAATATGAGATCCATAACATGATGTAAAGGCAAAAATGCTACCTGAGGTGCTTGCCGTAGCAGAAGTACTGGCGGAGGCAGAAGCAACAACATCGGACTGGCCTCCAGGAGATGAAGAAGAAGAAGAAGGCATGATGCCATGCAGTTCTGGCCACTAGATCATCAAATCTTGCATCTGAAGTAGATGTGGCAGGTGACTCGATCTGCTCTGCAACACGAGCTGATGCTGGGAAACCATGCTTAGAGTAGCATGTCTCCTCAGTATGCCCTAGGCGATGGCAAAACGTGCAGGACTGATGAATGCATCCTCCTCTACCACGAAGTCCTCGTCCATGAGAGAAAGAACCTCCTCTACCTCGGGAGCTTGCCATACCTGAAGGTGTCTGACTCGTGACAGTAGATGGAACAGTGATTCTGCTAAGTCTGCGGAAAGCTTCCTCCATGGGAGGAATAGTAGCATCTGCAAGGATCTGGGAACGAGCAGCATCATATTCAGACTCCAGGGCTGCTCGCAATACACCGACCATAGTTGCATTCCGATATGTCTCTGTGTCCGAAGTGGCTGTGAGTGACATGAAGCTATGAAGCTTCTCAAACATCCCACGCAAGGATGTATACAGGAATGGAGAGGGACGTCTGTTCTATTTGATGGTGAAGATATCACGCTAAAGCTGAAGTATCTTAGTTTCATTCCTCGCCTGAGAGTATGTAGCTGCGAGGATATCCCACATAGCCTTAGTAGTAGGCTGATGCAATACATCATTGGCAATCTTTTGTTGTCAATGTTCCTGAAAGCCAAGCTTTGGTATATGCATCATCTGCCTCTTAAGAGGCATTTACCCCAGTCTTCGCCACCGGTTCCTCGTCGGTAAGAATATGCTTCTTACCGCTCGACTTTTGCATTGCCCAGAGCTCGTAGTTCGTCCCGTCCATCTTGACAATAGGCGCTGGAACTCTGAATGCGCCGGTAGAGGGAAAATCGAGCTTACTTTCTGACATGATGCCGGTAGAGAAAGACTAGGCTTGATAGACGTCTGAAGATAATCGTCTACACAGACATGGAGGGATAGGGTTGCGTGCGTAGACTTAGAGCGCAACCAACCCCCATCAAGCAAGCGAAGAATACGGGCGTGACTCCTTCCCGAGAACGATGGCGCGCTAGAGCGCTGGAGCGCACAGACGCACGCCTATTAGAAGTAGCGCAAAGACATGCTGCCGCACAGGTGCCGTACACAGCCGCACGCAGGCACGCAGATGCAAGTGTACACGTGTAGCTGCGCAAGACCAAAGAACCAAGGGGCGGCGCTCGGGAACTGGGGCCGCGAGAACTGGAGCGCGCGATGCTGAGGGGTCGAGGGGCGGCGCCTGAGTGCTGGCGCGCGGGGCCGCAGAACCGAGGGGCGACGCGCGAGGGCTGGGAGTTGGGGTTAGGGCACAAGAGCTCCGGTCTAGGACCGCCGTTCTGATACTATGTTGGGAAAAATATTGAACTTGTTATTCCAGAAACCCTAGGCTCTTTTATATAGAGGAGAGACCTATGGGTAAATTACATGAAAGAGACATAAAGAAATAAAAAATAGGCGACAAGATACAAAGAAGCATATAAATGTCTCTACAATATTAAATTTTTATTTATATTTTTAGTAATATAATACCAAACCGCATACTCTCCCACGTACCACATACTTTCTATGCAGTGATCTCTCCGACTGAATACCGCATATCGCCTTCCTAAACATTGATCTACTCTTACAAAAGAGGTTTCATATGGATACACGGATTTTTGGATGAAGAGATGCATCTAAACGACATCTTACTCTGTGCTTGTTTTGGGAGACTAGAAGATGGCTTCTTTCAGCCTCAAAGAGGAGTATGCAAAAGCTGCTCACTAGCACCTCTACTCTTCGTCATCGCAATATATGTTTTGCTTGTATGGTCTCAAACTTGGTTCAATGGGGTACCACTTTTGGGTACATGCGCGGGGATATTTCCATCCTCCTACTCTAGTATGCAGACGATACCATCCTTTTTATTTAAGGGGGCGTCTAGGAGGCAACAAATATGTTTGCATTTGTGGATATCTTTAGAGATCTTTTAGGACTAAAATTTAACATGCAGAAATCAACAATTATACCCTTTAATCTTCTTGGCATCGAGGCTAGGGTTGTTGTTTGGAATCGGGGATAGAATGTAGGAGTCTCCCATTACGCTACTTGGGACTTCCACCAATTTATAATAGATTGCGGGTGTTTGGTTGACTACCCATTATAGAAAAGTCAGAGAGGAAGCTCTCGAGTTGGAAGGCATCCATTCTCTCTCTGGGTGGAAGACTTGTTCTTGTGAAGGAGGTCCTAGCACGATCTCGATTTTCTTTATGTCGTCCAAACTTTTTCCAATTGGGATTCGACAAAGAATAGAGATGATTATGAGGAGATTTTTTTGGGGCATATCATGCCAAGATCATTAACCTACCTTTACAGGAGGGAGGACTTGGTGTTCTGGACAAAGACTTGTTATTAAAGTAGGTGGCTAGAATTTGGGGGAATAATGAAGATCTTTGCTGCAAGCTTCTTCGACGAATTTATGGTGTACATGCCTGACTTGATATATCTCATCGTCCTTCCTTCTATATCTCGATTTTCTGGAAGGGAATCTACTCCCTTCTACCACTAGCTCGTGAGCTTTTCAAGCAGTTCTAGGGGATGGAAGTACTTTTACTTTTTGGAAAGTTGATTGGACTGGAGGAAGAACCTTGGCATCAAGGTTCCCTCGTTTATTTGCTCTATCCGCGTCTCATGAGTCACGGGTTGCAGAGGTCTGGATTGACAATGCCCGGCTATCTACCTTCAACAGGGCATTTTCAGACCAACGTGTTTTGGAGTGTGTGGACCTTCATGTTGTATTTTTTCTCACTCTGTACATGATACATGTAGAAATCATTACACCTGGAGTGATGGAGAATTTTTAGTGAAGAAGGCCTACCGAAGGATTGACAGACCTCCAGATTCGGGTTGTAACATTTTGATTAGAGACACTCATTGGCGGTCTGAAGGTGCCACCATACACGGAGTTTTCTTGTGGCTGATGCGAATAAGGAGAATTCTTACGAGGGATCAATGGACCAGGTTCAATGGCAGTGGGATGACATTTGTCCTCTTTGTGAAAATGCAATAGAAACCATTGATCATCTTCTCTTCTAATGTGATAAACTAAAGCAATCTAGCAAGACCTGAAGATTGATTGGGTAGACAACATTACTCTTGTATGTTTCTGGGACTCTATTTACTATGCTAGATCCCGGTTGGATTCAGACTTGCTTATGCCAATCACTATCATTTGGGCATTGTGTTTCTCTTGAAATGGAGTTGTCTTCTCTTTTGACCGCTTTTATTTTGAAAATATAATCTTTCATGCCAAGACTCTCCTCGAATCTTAGCTCTCACGAGGTAACTTTTGTACTTCTCTAATAATTAATATACATGGGGTGGATACTTTCACGTTGTTTTACCTCTTTTGACTCAAAAAGTAGTCTTATAGTTATCATTGGTTAATTTTGAGTATGTAAGCATGATGAATTTGCGATTCATTATGATAGGTTCAAAACGCCATTATCCACTCTAATTTCGAGCATGCCTACAAAGATGCATTTAACCACCCTTAGTGTCAACCTCTCAGGATTCAAATTATCAACAAATCCAACACAACCAAGTACGTGAGGTAAATATAAAAATGAGGTGATTATGGTACACAACTTTATAGGAAGCTTCTTATCAATTGCTAAAGATGGAATATGATTGATAATGTATACAACTATAAGATGGAATACATGGGAGTGGGGAGGATGAAACGTGGAGAGAGAAAGGAGGAGAGCGCGATTGTCGGCGTGCTCTCCATCATCGTGAGGCGATCGGCCGACGGGAAGTTCTCCATTGGGAGCTGAAGCGGGGCTTGTGCTACTGGAGGGCGGTGCACAGAGAGGTGTCGAAGGAGGTTTTGTGGGCCACCGATCGATAAGAGGTTGGGGGGGGGGGGCGCTGAACGGTGGTTTCGTACCGTAAGCATGGCAGGAGGTGCTATCGTTGCGGTGTCTGTGGTCATGTTGTGGGGAATGCTCTCTCCCGCTAAGGTGTTTCGTCTACAATGGTGCTGGCCATCGTCGGTCTGTTTGCTGTTGAAATCTGGAGGGCGGAGATCTGGTCATCAGTCAACGTAGATACTTTGTGGAGGTCGTGGTGAGGGGTCCTTCAGAGCTGTCGGTTGCGGCGGTGTCGTCTGATGCACAGTTCTCCATCGTGTTGGGCTCTTGTGTTGAAGGTCGGCCGGACATCGTCGCAGTTCGGGACGAGGTTCATGCTGGGCCCTTCTTTTTTCGTAGATGTTATCGTTCTGGACCATCGCTCATGCTGTGCAAGGGGCTTGTCTATAGCCGAAGTCTCGAGGCTCCTGTCGGGTGGTGTAGTTGCTGGTTGTCGCTGGCGGCCCCCTCATTTCGCGGATGACAAGGAGAATCGGGTTGGCTCGTGGGTGGCCCGCGTTCACGGTGTACCTTTCCTCCCGCGGTCGCTGTCGATCCTCAGACCGACGATGAGGATTGTGGGGTTCTTGTCCAAAATTCTGTTTAATGGCCTTCGTCCGGGATCCGATCCTTTCGCGGTGGTGGTGCTATTTGAAGGTAGGCCGCCGCTCGCCCTGGAGTCCCCTTGTGTCGTTTGGGTGGGCCGCGCCGTCTTCAGGTTGTTGGTTGAGGCAGTGGCTCCACCGCCTCCGCCAGTGGGCGCCTCCATCGGCTGCGAGGACTCGCCCTTCCAGCCACCGTTTCCGATAGAATCCCAAACGGCCAAGGCCTTGCCGTTTCGGCTTCTCGTCTTGGAACCCTTCCATCTTGGGGGCACCACGTGGTGTCTCTTCATTTGGGCGGCTCGGCATTGGTGGGGGTGCACTGCTTCACATTTCTCTGGTGGAGAATCACGCGGGTCCTTCGTGATGTCCCGCACTTGTTTCACAGCTATCGCTGGCGGCATGGGATAGAAGGAGCCCCTGCACTTCTTTTGTGGTTGCTGCCCGAGATTGAGCCTGGCCTTTTCAGATAGACCCGACTTGCGATCTTGCTGGTAATCGGTCCTTTCTCTTCGACCCAAGCTCCGCTCCCCCTTCGATCCCCTCTAACTCGGATCCGTTTGGAGTCTCTTATCCGAGCCTGGACAAGCATACCCCCCCTTTCTTCGCCTCATGCTTCTGAGCAGGCAGGAGATGCCCGTGTCCCTGTGCTGGGAGCTGCCCCACCTGCGGAAGAGGGGTTGGGTTGTGTTGACTTGTTGGTGGTCGTGAGTCCGTTTATCTTCGCTACGAAGGGGGCTCCTGTTACAACTGACCTTCTAGCTACCGTTCTTAAGGAGGGGCCTTCTCGTGCCTTTCATGGAGCGTCTTATTTCCTTGATTGGGGTATAAATTTGAATCAGGCAGTCAACTCTTTGGCTTACTCGGTCGGGTCGTATAATGCACAATCCACAACTTCCTCGAGCACGTGTTCGTCGCCTGTTCATGTTGAGGGTGGGAAAAAGATTAAGTGCTACAGGCCTCGGAAGCAACATAAGCGTAGGATGAGACGAATAAGGTCATTTCGAAGGATGTTGCCTGCATGGTGTCTGCATCGGGTGTGGTGCAGGTTGGGGGAAAAATAATGTGGCCCAATGAAAGTACTAACATAGAATGTTAGGGGTCTGGATGAACCCGAGAAAAGGCAAGTCATGGGCAACCGCTTTGTTGAGTGGGACTGTGATGTTGTCTTTTTGCAGGAGATTAAATTGGCTACGTGTTCTACATTATTGTAGAACTCTTTTGGGGCGGGCGCACTATCGGAATTCTGTGCCCTTGATGCAGAGAGGTCGGTTGGCGGTTTGATTGTGGCTTGGAAGGATTCTGCTTTCGCAGTACTTGAGGTACTAAAGGCTAGGCATGTCCTCTCGGTGCATTTGGAGAACTTAGTGGTGGGGTCGCGGTTGGTAGTTTCGTGTATCTATGGACCCTGCTTGCCAATGATGAGGGCTGAACTTTGGGAGGATATTCGTAATGCCAGAAATACGTTCTCGGGGATGTCTTGGTTGTTGGGTGGTGATTTGATTTTAACGTTACTCTTCTCTCCTCTGACCGTCGTCGCTCCAGAGGGGGTCAAGATCCGGCCTCGTTGGAGTTCGCAGATTTGATTGAGGACCTGCAACTTGAAGTAATCGATGTCAGTTAGGGGTGTCTATCGAGTTCAACGAGCCGAGTTGGCCTCAACTCGGACTCGAACTCGATAAGAAACCTAAGCTCGAACTCGGGCTCGATAAGGATCGAGCCCTGGATCACCAACTCGAACTCGAACTCGTCGAGTTTGAGTTGACTCACGAGCCTCTTATCGGGCCACGAGTTTCTGAGATGGCTCACGAGCCTCTTATCGAGTCGTGAGTTTCTGAGCTGGCTCATGAGCCTCAAAATGAACAGGCTCATGAACCTCTTAATGAGTCATTGTTCCATTTTATACATTAAATTATGCAAAATGACATTTGTAATTTTGATTTTTTATACTCTTTTGTGTAGCTTTTTGGGAAAAAAATGTTAACCTCTAGTTTAATCAAACTCAATGTGGAAGTTTTGGTATATATGTTTTTAATTTTTTATTAAGAGAGAAAACGAGTTATCGAGTCGAGTTTCCTAGTTGAACAATGCCCAACTCGAACTCGACTCGATAAGCAAACGAGCCATAAAACCCAACTCGGGCTCGTTAAGGTTTCGAGTCCGACTCACGGGCCCTTAACGAGCCGAGCTCGAGTTGAGCTCATCGAGTTCGAGCTTTCCTGACAACCCTAATGTCAGTGATACCAGATTCACCTGGAGGAACACCAGCTCATGCTCTCGTATCGACAGATTCATGGCCTCTCAGGAGCTTTTACAAGAGTTTCCCCTCTCCTTTTGCTCTGCGAAGCCTCGTATAAGATCCCACTACTCACCTTTGTTGTGGGATTCTGATGGCGGGGAGATTCACCGGAGTTTCTTTCGTTTTGAGCGGGCCTGGCTACAGGAGGACTCTTTCAGAGATCGTGTTCGTTGTTTCTAATCGTCTCTTTTTGTTTCTGGTTCGGCTGCGTCCTGCTTGGCGCAGAAGCTGTCTTTGCTTTATACTCACCTCTGTTCATATTGGAAGGAGATCAGAGCATCTAGAGTGGCCGGACGCCTTGTGACGGTGGAGGAGGTGCGCAAGCTGGATGACTTGGAGGATGTGAGGGCTCTGGCGGAGGAGTGGACTAACAGGTTTGCTGCTTAGAAGATTATTGCGGCGGAAGACAAGAAGTAGGTTATTGAGTGGAAGCAGCGTTCCAGGCAGAGGTGGATCTTGGAGGGCGATGCCAACATGGCTTTCTTTCACCGCATGGCTAGTAGGTGCCGCAGGCGCAATGTCTTCTGATCTGCGGTGGTGATTGGGGTCAAGGTGGAGGGTAACAGTGAGATGGGCAGGGTTATTGCCGATCATTTTCTAGAGTTCTCTAGGAGGTCGGAGTTGAGGCGATGGAGATGGACTGGTGCGGGGGCGGCTCGGATTTTTGATACACAGGCCAACATCTTTGAGCAAAGCTTCACAACCGAGGAGATCAAAGCAGCGGTGTGGAATCTGAATGCTGATGGGGCATTAGGCCCAGATGGTTTCCCAGTGTTCTTGTTCTGTGAGTTTTGAGTTTGGTGGATACTGAGGTGATTGAGGTCATTGAAGAGTTCTCCGAAGGTAACTGTGGTTTTAATAGATTGAACAAGGCTCTTATTTTCCTGCTCCCCAAGAAGGACATGGTCGAAAGGGTGGAAGACTTCATACTAATAACGCTCGCCAATGCTATATCTCTTATTGTTGCTAAGGTATTTGCCACCTGTCTGGGCAGAATCATGGAACATTTCATATCTCCTTTGCAGTCTGCGTTCATCCCCTCTAGGCAGATTGGGGACATCATTGCCATGTCGACTGAGATCATCGCTGACTGGAAGAGACGTGACGTGAAGGATACTCTTTGGAAGGTGGACTTCTCAAAGGCGTATGACTCGGTGGACTGTCGTTTTCTTTAGGCAGCTCTCAACAAACGATGATTTTCTCCTTGTTAGATCCGCTGGATGAAGCGATGTGTGACTACTGCCTCCTACGCTGTTTTAGTCAATGGCCGTCCTGAGGGTGGGTTCTTTCAGCCTCAGAGAGGGGTCCGTCAGGGTAGCCTTCTTGCACCGTCACTTTATTGAGGGCAGGAAGGTGGAGGCTAAAGGAATGACGAGAACTTTGGAGATCTTCAGCGAGATGTCTGGCCTTGCTTTAAACTATGGGAAGTCTACTTTCGTCCCCTTTGGCCTCTCTAAGGAGGCTGTTAGGGACAGCGCTGAGGTCCTTGGTAGGAGTTGTAGTTCTTGCGCCGTCACTTTATTGAGGGCAGGAAGGTGGAGGCTAAAGGAATGACGAGAACTTTGGAGATCTTCAGCGAGATGTCTGGCCTTGCTTTAAACTATTGGAAGTCTACTTTCGTCCCCTTTGGCCTCTCTAAGGAGGCTGTTAGGGACAACGCTGAGGTCCTTGGTAGGAGTTGTAGTTCTTTGCCTATTAACTATCCAGGGGTCCGTTGCAGAAACTTTTGAGACGATGTCGCTTCGTTCGGGAGGCGACGCGGGGGGCGGTTCTAGGGCTCTCCTCTCAGGGTGAGCTCGACCGTTTCGTTCGGAAGACGACACGAGGGGAAGCTCTATGGCTCTCCTCTCTGGGCGACTTTGGACATACGATGAAGGTTTGGTAGTGAGTCAGTGTCGTGCAGGAGGAGCGCGGGGCCCAGGAGAGATGCGGGGCTCAGGAGAGGTGTAGGGCACTACAGACGCGTGGGGCTCGGCTTCAGGTGAAGCAAGATGGAGGACTACGGCAGGGAGGGGTGTGTCTGGGGGACCGCAAGCGGGCTGGGGGGACGGATCGTTGCCCCAGTTGATGAGCTTCCATGCGGTGGAGGGCCCTAGACAACCTTCGCTGGAGACAACGTTGGGAGGTCTTGCTGTAACCGGCAGGGCTTCTGGCGACTTCAACTGGGGGAGGAAGAGCGTCGGGTCTAGTAAGAGGGAGGCGGAAGGAGTGGTCCCAAGCGAGGGTGGGTTGTGCTTCAACAGGGGAAGTGGAGGCGGAGAACTGGCTGGGGGGCTGCAGGAGAAGGTAATGCTGGGGGGCTGGCTGAAGGGGGCACCGCAGAGGGGTGGTCCTGACCAGCCGCCTGGGGGTTGGGAGTCAGTGCTGGTTGGCGACCCGTGAGGGGAGGATGGTGTGGGATGGCGAGAGGTCTTGCAGAAGGGGAGGGTGCGGCTCTCTCCAGCTCGGGCTGGCCCTATGGGTCAACCGCGAAAATGGGTCCCATCCCGCCAACAATGGGAGACATGGCCCATGTCGCAAGGAGTCTCTAGACGATGCTTTAAGTGCGGAGGTAGGGGCCATATGGTGGCGGTTTGCAGGAACGCGATCATATGCTTTGGTTGCGGGGATTAAACTGCCTGGCTCGGTGGCATCGGTCGGGTGAAGCATGGGGGACTGCCGACGATTTCGACGAGGGGGGTTCCGACCACAGGAGGATGACCACGCAACATTCCCCGCGGGTTGTGGACTGCCTGGCTCGGTGACATCGGTCGGGTGAAGCATGGGGGACTGCCGACTATTTCGACGAGGGGGTTCCGACCGTAAGAGGATGACCACGCAACGTTCCCCGCGGGTTGTGGACCTACTGGAGGGTGTCCTGGTGGGAGATGTATTTGGTTCGACAGATTGTCTGCAGACGACTATGGCAGACATTGGGCAGCAGGTGGGTCCGACGTTTGGGGGAGATGTGATGCAGTTGCAGGAAGACACAGTGTTTGCTCATGGTTTATCTGCGGGGAAGGTGTCCGCATTGCTTCAAAGGATGTCGAATGGTCTAATCAGATGGAGGCATCCTTCGCTTCGCAATGGCAACTCACACGGGTGGTTTTACAAGATCCTGAGGTTGAAGGACGACCCTTGCAGGTGTGAGATGTGACTTCGCTGGTGGCAGTGCTTCGTGACTACGGAACGATGATCTTTGTGATGTGTTCGAGCCTCTATATGGGGAAGGAGGCCCATGTGAAGGTGGAGTTCGTTGCGAGGGTGGCGGTGCTGTCCTAGGAAGTATTCATGAGGATTGGCCATGCATTATTCTGGGTGGAGTTGGAGGAGTGCGTGACTGAGGTAGATAGCACGACGGAGGGCGGCCCAGTGGAGGAGTTGTTGAGGAGGGAGCATGTAGGGGACCTCGGACCCGAGCTTTGCGCCCGAGCTTCTGATACGGACGAGACTCGCGAGCGGGAGAAGGGGGATGACCCGGGGTCAGGAATGGGAGGGGCGAACCTGATTTCAGATTATAGAGGGGTCTCCATTGTGCTGGAGCAGTCCCCACGGTGTGGATCAGGCCGGATGGTGCTACCATGGACGCTCACTGGGTGCTTCAGGCATGAGTCCACGAGTCGGATGGTCGGAAGTGGAAGCGACGATGGGGGGGGGAGGGCGGGAGCGGAGGACACCTTGGTGGAGGAGACGCTTGAGCATTGGGATGGCACTCTCAATGCAAATGTGGTGGAGTCCCATTTGGGAAAGTTGTTTGGGAAGTTCGGATGTGATCTTGTGGTGCGGCCGTTATCCCATGGGAGATTTGGGAAAAGATACCGACGCTTCTCTGCTGAGAGCAGGAGGAGGTGGAGAAGAGCCGTGGTAGAGGTGTTGGATCGAGATAAGGACTTACATTGGTCGGCATCGAGGGAGGAGGCCCCCTTTGGGAGCGGGAGTGGGAAGACGCTTTCAGAGGCGGTGCCGGCTGGCAGCGAGCCGTTGATTAGGAGTGACGGAGGAAAGTCGGGATTGGTGGTGAGTCGGACATTGCTAGACCGCCTGGGGGTGGTGCCGCCATCGAGAGTAGCTGAGGTAGACCTATGAAGATTCTCTCTTGGAATGTCAGGGGTGCGTGGAGGGCGGAGAAGAGGACGTCGATCCGTGATCTGAGTGCATAGCCGGGGACGGATGTAGTGCTGCTGCAAGAAACAAAGATTTCCCAAGGTTTCGATGTGATCTGTGGTTCCATGGGTGGACCTCGAATAGACGAGTGGATGGCTTCAGATGCGACGGGAGCGTCATGTGGGTTGGCAGTGGGGTGGAGCGGGGAAAGATGTGATCGAGTGGAAGAGGTGTACAGGGGGAGGCACTCTTTCTCGGTCCGATTGCAACGTAAGACGGATGGGGCCCTAATGTGGGTGACGAACGTCTACGGGTCGCAGGCTGGCCATGCGCTGACAGAGTTGACCGATGACTTAAGAATGCTTCGGGAAAGGTATCCGGACGAGATCTTGATCATCGGGGGGGGGGGGGGGGGTTGTGACGCTGCAGTCGAAAGACAGACCCCGGATGCGAGGGGGCTTGGATGCATGATCGGCAGAACTGAGGCACTTTATTTCGGATGTGGGGTTGCAATTTTTTGTTGCTACTGGGTGCTGCTACACTTGGAGAAATGCCAGATTGAGATCGCTGATTGACCGCTTTCTGCTGTCTCAGGAGGCAGTGGAGCTTTTTTTCGTTGGCAGGCACGTGGGATCTACGCCTGGCTCACTCGGATCACAACAAGATCCTTTGGTTTTCTGGCGAGGAGGTGAGGCCAAGATCTTTCTTCAGATTTGAGCGGGCTTGGCTGCTGGAGGAGGGATTCTGCGATATGGTGGTTGATTTTTGGCCGAACACACTGCTAGATGGGTCAGCTTCAAAGGTTTTGGAGCAGAAACTTCGGCTGCTGCGGAGGAGGCTTCTAGATTTCAAGAAGGATAATCGGGAGCAGAGGCAGTGTGTGAGGACAGTGGCACAGGAGACCGTCTCTCGGCTTGATGCGGTGGAAGACTCGAGGGAACTGCTGCCACATAAGGTAGAGGAGAGATATGCAAGTTTGAACTAGGTGCGGCTGGAGGATAGGAAAAAGGAGGTCGAGTGGAGGCAAAGATCGAGACAGAAGTGGCTGTAGGAGGGGCATAGTAACACGCATTTTTTCCACTCCGTGGCCAACACAGAAGACGTCAGAACCTCATCAGGAGCATTGAGGTGGGAGGAGTGTGGGAGACGAGCGAGGCAGGGATAAGTAGGCGACTAAGATCACACTTCATCGCTTTCTCAAGGAGTACGAGAGGGACGGGCTGGGGGTGACGGGGAAGAGGAGTCGGGTGTATTTCCCCCAGGAGGCTGAGGAGCTGGTGGTGTCAATCTCGGAGGAAAGAGGTTCGGCGGGCTCTGTAGGAACTAAATGCGGATGGGGCCTCGAGACCTGACGGTTTCCCGGCGTGCTTTTACATGGAATTCTGGGAGTGTATGAAGGAGGATGTGATGGCTGGGAATTCGTGGAGGGAAACAGAGGCTTTGAACGCCTGAACAAGGTGCTCCTGTTCCTACTGCCAAAGCGTGAGGGGGCCGTTAGGGTGGAGGATTTTAGGCCGATCGCTCTGTCCATTGCCATCTACTTAATTATTACCAAAGTCTTGGTGAACAGGTTGAGGAAAGTGTTAGGGGGAATCATCTCTCCGGAGCAGACTGCTTTTGTCCCTAGCAGACATATGGTGGACTCGTGGGTGCTGGCGTCGGAATTGGTGTTGGATTGGAAGAGGGAGAAGCAAAAAGGAGTACTTTGGAAGGTGGATTTCTCAAAGGCGTATGACTATGTGGACTGGCACTTCCTTTGGCAGTCGTTGCAGAAGAGAGGCTTCCCGGTCACATGGATCGATTGGGTAAAGAGATGCATCACTACCTCGTCTTACTCTGTACTGGTGAATGGTAGACCGGAAGGGGACTTCTTCCAACACCAACGGGGGGTGCGGCAGGGATGCCCTCTTGTACCGCCACTCTTTGTTATTGTGGCAGATACGCTGGCGGTGATGATGAGATTGGAGACAACTGAAGGTTTCTATGCAGATTATATGAGGAATGGCACATCCATCCCCATTCTGCAATACGCGAACGACACGATTTTGTTCATTGATGGAGATCCTGAGCATGCCAGAAATGCGGCGATCATTATGGATATCTTTGGGGAAATCTCGGGATTAAAGTTGAACATAGACAAGTCCAACGTCTTCACGTTCGGGATGACACAGGAAAAGACTAGAGAGCTGTGTGATTGTTTGCGGTATACGCAGGGGGCCCTTCCGACCTCGTATTTGGGGCTGCCTTTGGTTGCGGGAAGGCTGCGGGTGGCAGACTGAAACGCGGTGATTGGCAGGATGGAGAATAAGTTGGCGGGTTGGAAAAACCAGGGAAGGCCGTATCGGTGATATATCGGCGATATATCGCCGATATATCGATATCGAGAGGTCGGGGTTATCGAAATCGGAGTATATATCTTTTTACAGGGATATCGACGATATATCAGCGATATATCGCCATATCGGCCCATATCGGTCAAAAATGAATGGATTCAGTACAAAAAATACAGGATATCGATCGATATCGTCGATATTTCGTCGATATCCCTATATATCAATGCTATTGTTCATGCAAGCTTGATTCCACTACCTATCTAGCTACACCTAGTATTAAAACAATCTATGATTTATATACTTTGTTCCGGGTCGGGGGCGCTGCCCCCATACCCCCGCAGGGGGGCGGGTAACCTGGGACCCCTTAGCCCCCCTAGGCTCGCTGACTGGGCATCGAGACCCCCATACTGGTAGGGTATGGTGCGACAGGAGGGTGCATACAATGGTTCTTCAACTTGGTGTATATTTACAAGTTATTTCATGTTGTAAAACTTGAATGAAATCCATTTCCAATATCTATAAGTCAATTCTTCAAAAAAATCTATAAGTCAAGAATCAACATTAATATCGATATGTTTGAAATGATCGATATATGCAATATAAGCTTTATAGATGATCGATATGTGATCTAAGCGTATATTTGTAAGTTATTTAGTGATCTAAAAACTTGGATAAACTCCATTTTCAATATATATATATATATATATATATATAGGTCAACAACTAACGATACCGCCGTATCGATATATGCGATATAAGGTTCATAGATGATCGATATGTGTTATCTAAGAGAGTAAGAGTACATTTGTAAATTATTTAGTGATCAAAGTACTTGGATGAACTTCATTTTCAATATATATAGTATGTCAACAACTAACAATATCAGCGATATGTTCGATATGACCGATATGTGCACTATAAGGATCATAGTCCTCATAAATGATCTATATGTATTTTTTAGGTGTATATTTGTAGTATTTCATGTTATAAGAACTTGAATGAAATCATTTTCAATATTTATAAGTCAAGAATCAATATTAATATCGATATGTTCGATATGACCGATATGTGCAATACCGATATGTGCAATATATGGTCTATAAATGACTGATATTGTGATATAAGTGTTTATTTGTAGGTTATTTGTTGGTTTGATATCTTGGATGACGTTAATTTCTGAAAAATGGTAAAAAATTGGCTTTTTTGAACTATTTTCAACATTTCCACCGATATCGTCGATATATCGGCAATATATCCCGATATATCCTTTTTCGGGCAGACCGAAACGATATCGATACAGCCTTCCTTGGGAAAAACAGAACATTGTTTAAGGGAGGAAAGTTGGTCTTCCTTAAACATGTATTGTCCGCCATCCCGATATTCTTCTTTTCAACAAGGCTGATGCTAGTGAGGGTGTGGAAGAAGCTGGAGGGGATGATGAGACGCTTCTTCTGGTCTGACAGATGACATGAGGGAGGGGACGTCCACCTGGTGGGTTGGGACACGATGACGAGGTCGAAGAGGGAGGGAGGCCTCGAAATCCACAAGTTAGAGAGCATGAATAAAGCCATGCTGGCAAAATGGGCGCTGGGAATTTGGGGGAAGTCAGACGACCTGGTCTGCAGGATGATTCGAGATATTTATGGGGTCGGAAGCGCGTGGAGTGTTGAGGCGTACATGAGGCCATCATCTCTTTGGAGGGGCCTGATGAGTGTCTCGCGGGAACTGGATGGGATGATGAGACCAATGCTGGGGGATAGACATGGTTTTAGATTCTGGTTGGATGATTGGCTGGGAATGGGGCCACTCAGGGAGAGGTACCCCTGCCTTTTCGCCATAGCGGGGGATAAGACTGCTGCAGTGAGTGAGGTTTGGGTGGAGGGAGCTTGGTGCCCTTGTTTCAGTTTTGCTTTGTCAGACCAGAGATGCGATAAGGTCGTGGCCCTATTGAGAGATCTAGCAGATGGGGGTGGCCCTAATGAAGGCATAGACCATTTCGTTTGGAAGGAGGGGAATTTCTCGGTGAAGAAGGCGTACAGAGCATTCACCAGACAAAACGGGGAGGTTAGGGAGGAGAATGCCTGGGATTACAGAATTATTTGAACCAACAGAATTCCTTTGCAGATCAAAATTTTCTCATGGTTGGCGCGACGCGGGCGGCTGCTCTCCTAAGCACGTAGGGCGAGACTTCTGAGTAGTGGGGAGACTGTATGCGACAGATGTAGCGTCGAACAGGAGGACCAAGAGCATCTGCTCTTTGGTTGTGGCCCATCGATCATGGTGTGGGAGCGGGCGGCGGTGTCGTGGCTGCGTTCGGTGGACAACACAACATACTGGGGTTCGATTAGGACGTCTTGTGGGAGTTCTTAGGAGGACGCGATTGATCCTTTTGCAATCCTATGGGCCATTTGGTGTGCAAGAAATGGATTTTTTTTAAGGGCCGTCAGTTCAGTTATGAGAAGGTGTTGAGACACTACAAGGCTCTGATATCTTTATGGCTTAACATGTAATTTCCGTGTGTGGTTTGTGGTGTGTGCTTTTGTAAGAGGGTGTCAGCTCGGTGTACCCCTGTGTGGGTCTGACTGGGCTCTTATTGTATTTATCTTTTGTTAATGGAATAATTTTGCGGTGAGCGCCATTCTTGGGGCTGCACCCTTCCTTTTCCTTAAAAAAAACTATCTGGGGGTCCCTTTGGTGCTGGGGAGGATCAAGATTGCTGATTGACTTCTGCTGGTTAAGAAGATGGAGAGGAAGCTTTCGGTCTGGAAGTCGGTCCTTCTTTCTCGGTGTTAGACTTGTTCTGGTCAATGCTGTCCTATCTTCCATTCCAGTTTTCTTTATGTCGTCCCGTCTCTTGTCGGTGGGTATCCGAATCAGACTTGAGAAAATATGTGCAGATTTTTTGGGGGCAAGTCTGGGCAGGAGGCTGCTGAGACTCATCTCGTGGATTGGGAGACTATCTGTCTCCTTTGGGTGGATGGTGGTATTGGTGTGAGAAGCTTGGAGACTATGAACAATGCGTTACTGCTGAAGTGGGTCAGCCGTTTGTGAGGGAGAGACGATGGTGTTTGTTACCGCCTTCTACACAGGATTTTTGACATTGGGATGATGGGCTATGGTGCGCAGAATCCTCAGATGCGCTCTTCTGTGTTCTGGAAGGAAATCTGCTCGATCTTGCCTCGCTTTCATGACTTGTTCTGTCCGGTGCTTGGGAACGGTCTCTCCTTCTTCTTTTGGAGGGACAACTGGTCTGGTAACGAGCCTTCTCTTCTCAGTTTACACGCCTTTTTGCTTTGGCTGCTGATCAGGATGCGCGGGTGGTGGACTGTTGGTCTGATGGGAACTAGATGCCTACCTTTTTGACAGATTTCTCAGACCAGCGACTCGATCCGTCTATACTGCACGCATTCCCTTGGCAGGGACCCACTAGGTTTGGCGGGATAATTCTTTCAGTGTTAGGAGGGCATATCGAGTGATCTGTAGGCCCCCACCTCCCCGCACTGATTCACTAATTCGGGACTGTAACTTGATCTGGGAGCTGCGCTTGCCTAGTAGAGTGGGGTTCTTTTTGTGGCTCCTGAGGAGAAGACGTATCATGACTAGGGACCATTGCGCTCGGATTTTCCCGATCCATTTCGAACCGATGCCCTCTATGCTAGTCCTATATCGAGACAGTGGATCATCTCTTCTTCAATTGTTCGAGGACTGCACCAATCTTGGAGGAGACTAATCTGAGCTGGTTGAATATGCAGGAGCTTGATCCTTTCTGCGATTCGCTGTTCGTTGCTAGAAACCGTCCTCGTGAGGACATTCTTCGCCCTTTTGCGCTGATTTGGACAATCTGGTTGGGCATGAATGGCGTTCTTTATACTTCTGACCGTTTTTATAAAGAAAATGTAATTTTCCATTCTAGATCTTTGGTCGACTCCTTGTTACTGTAAGTCTCTCTGTAACCCGCTTAGTTCTAATGTAATGGGATGAACACCATTGCATGTCTCCCCCTTTTTGGTCTAAAAAAAGTATACAACTATAAGAATGACATCATCCCAATATGACAATAAAATACTCGCCTTAATAAACAAGATGTTGACAACCTCAACAATGCAACAATGTATGCGTTTCACAACATTGTTATGCTAGGAAGTACGAGCAAAAGATACCTATTGAGCAATGATAAAAGAACTATAACAATCATACAATTGAGAAGAGAAATTCTTTAACGTTATCAGATTTAACAACTTTAATAGAGGTGCCATATGCGTCTTTATTTCATTTATAACTTGATAAATTTAGAGTAGAATCCCGATAATTTTTAAATAAAAACTAGCATAAACAGAAAAAATCATCTACCATTACCAAATATTATATATGACCCCAAAGTTTTGGATTCTAACTTGGACCCAAACATCCACATGAATGAGATAAAAAATAGGACAAATATACTGAAAATGAACTTTGGGATGCTTTCTGAGTTGGTATGCCTCGCACTCCAAGGTCGAGGATCAAATTTAACAACTTTAATAGGGGTGCCATATGCGTCTTGATAATTTTGGAGCAGGAATCCAATAATTTTTAAATAAAAACTAGCATAAATAGAAAAAAAATCATCTATCATTACCAAATATTGCACCCACTCCAATGTTCTGGTAGTAGTGCAGCATGTCTACCACCCAAAAGACCAAGGTTCAAAACCCCCTTGTGGGGTTGCATTAGGCAGCCGACAACCAACGTAAAAAATAGTCCAATCTTTCAACATGGATTTGAGCAAGAATCCATGTAGCCGACCCTACTTAAAGTGGGAGAAGGCTTCACCATTTTTATCATTACCAAAATATAACCTAAAGTTTTGGATTCTAAGTTGGAAGCCAAACATCCGTGTGAATGACATAAAAAACAGAAGACGAGCGTCGAAAATGAACTTTGAGGATGCTTTCTGAGTTGGTATGCCTCACACTCCAAGGTTGTAGTTGGAGACACCTGATGAAGAAGACATCAGAGATTGCTCACTGAAGGATGAGTAATATGGTGGTGCCCCAATAACACAGAATTAGTAGGGGATTGGTGGAGCGTGACAGAAGCAGCAAATGACGACTGAAGTAGATGATAGACCTTCTCTTCTTCATGACCTTGACCAACTGTATTCTCGGTCGTAATATCATATAAAATCAAAGAAACATAAAAAATGACTAGAAAGTGGATAACCTTGCAAATACGAGTAACAAAGAACATGATGAGGAAATCTACCATAAGTAGTAGGTCAAGCAAACTGAGAGTGGAGTAATTGTAATGTTTCCCTATCCTGCCAAATGTTTCTTAGGAATCTATTGTAAGGGATAAAATTGTCTTTTCGTAGGAGTCTACTGAATGTTTTCACATTGTCTCTTGTCTCCATAGAGATGACATGATTAGCAGAAATATCCGTTACAAATGACATGGACATGGAGTAGTTGTAATTGTTGTTGTCTCACGTGGTATATCATGAGGATATTTTTTTGAGAAAAGGTATATGAGGATATGTAGCAGATACCTAAGCAACATATCTGATCATATTACTCAGATCTGTGTAAGAGTGAGCCTTCTTATCACTGTCTCCCAGCATCAATGGTTGCCATGAGAGCACTGTTGGGCTTGATTTGCCTGGTCAAACTCGTCTCTGGCATGTCTCATCCCACCACAGAAAGTACACTGGGTCTTACCTCTCTTGATAAAGCTAATGTGGCCACTCTACCTAGTGGTGGGACCGTCTAGTCCAGTAGCTCCAAACAACCTCCTCTAGGCTCACTTCGTCCACGCCCGAAAGCATCATCAAGGGCCATAATATATGACCATGGTACCTCAAGCTGCTGGGAGACATCGAGGCGATCAAACATGTTGTATGCCTCCTCGAGAGTAGGGAGCTTGTTTCCTGTCATCATCTGATCTCCAACTGAGCGTAAGCAAGATTCAATCCATTTAGGAATGTTATAACTACAAGGTCCATCTCCTACAGGTCACACATGCTGATTGGTCTTTAGATTGTTCAATTCATTTAGTTTCTGTTAGAAAATAGAGAATGCGAAAGCAGTAATCAGAGAAAAAAATTAATCATCATAGAACACGAGATTTAACGTGGAACCCTACTCCCTTAAGAGCGGGATGAAACCACGGGAGAAGGCCTCAAAGGGCCAGGTTATGCATTGCACTTTCTCAATGGTTACAGGAGGTCTGGGGCTCCTTATATAGCCTCCACAGAGACTCCAAGTCCCACCACTGGTAGATGTGGGACTAAACACTGGGATGGGGTAAATGGATCCTGGAGGTATCCATTTACCCATCTACAACTCAATAGGTGCACAACCAAATACTCCAACACTCCCCCTCAAGCTGGAGCATGCAATGCTCAGCTTGGACAAACAAACAGAAAGAAACTCAACTCACGCTACATGACACTATGGACAATATCAACTCAACGCGCACACTGCTACAGTCGAGGATGTTGCTTCTCATGCCGTGCAGGTGAGGAGGACGAACGGGCTGGAGTGTGAGTCAATTGAAGACTCAGAATCTGACCATCGAGTCTGAAACTACGCATGGAGTCTCCTCATCGGAGAACTGGGTCTCTCCCATCTGGCTCAGAGAATGGTGCTCTACTCTGGATTACCTATGATACCACATGAAAACCCTTGCCCACATGGCACAGGGAATGATCCTCTACTCTGGAGTCATTATGGGATGGGGACTAAACACTGGGATGGGTAAATGGATCCTGGAGGTATCCATTTACCCATCTACAACTCAATAGGTGCACAACCAAGTACTCCAACACTCCCCCTCAAGCTGGAGCATGCAATGCTCAGCTTGGACAAACAAATAAAAAGAAACTCAACTCACGCTACAGGACACTACGGACAATATCAACTCAACGCGCACACTGCTGCAGTCGAGGATGTTGCTTCTCATGCCGTGCAGGTGAGGAGGACGAACGGGCTGGAGTGTGAGTCAACTGAAGACTCAGAATCTGACCATCGAGTCTAAAACTACGCATGGAGTCTCCTCGTCGGAGAACTGGGTCTCTCCCATCTGGCTCAGAGAATGGTGCTCTACTCTGGAGTACCTATGATACCACATGAAAACCCTTGCCCACATGGCACAGGGAATGGTCCTCTACTCTGGAGTCATTATGGCTCACATTAAAACTCTGGCCGAAACAACCACAAGAATAATGGGGACCTCGAAACTGAAGACCGCACACTCATGCGTGTCTGAGACTGAAGACTCAGAACCATGATCGTCGAGTCTGATCAACTGAAGAACTGTAGAGTCTGAGAAAATCTGGTTGGTCTGTAAATCTGGAGAATCTGAATCTGGAACATCTGAATAGACACGTGACTCTACATATACTCCCTCTTTCTCCCATACTAGTCGGAATACAAAGACATCGACAAAGTTGGGAGACGACAAGATAATACATAAATGTGGAGAAAACATGAATAACATTTGGCCATTTCATTTTTTTAACGGCTCTTCTCTCTTTTTTTCTTTTTCTTTTTTCTTTTTTTAAAGCAGTTCAACCATTTTTTTGGCTTTTGCAAATATTTTTTTTTGTAATTTGCGTACGTTTCTTCTTCTTTTCTCTCGTATGCGTCCTCTTTTTTTCTTTTCTTTTCTTTTCTTTTTTTGTACAAGTCTCGACCTACTTGGGCCTTTACAATAGCAACAACATATATTTTTAAAAAACAGTGGCCCACAGGGGCCGAAACCTATTTAGGATTATCCTTTTCCTTCGAATGAACCGTAGCCCTCACGGGCTTCATCTCTTGATATCGCCGCCGCCAGGAGTTCGACTGGCTAGCGACGGTGCAGGTGCTGCGAACGGGCTAGCGGAGGAGGAGGGGCTACGCGCGGGTTTCACGCACGGAGAAGGAGGAGCCATCTGGTGTTCTGTTCGCGCCGCCATGGAATAGGGGGAGACGGGGCTCGCCGCCAGAGGCTGCCAGAGGGGGGGTCGGTCGCCTGGTCTGTTGGAGTTGCTGGAGAGTCGCCTGCGCGCGATGGCTTGGAGGGGAGGGAGTGGGGTCGCCACACCGTTAAAGGGAGCATCACCAAGTCTTTGGAAGGGCGGCACCTGGAGAGGAGCGCGATGGCGCCCCCGTACATGCGAGAGAAGTCGGCGGTAGGAGAAGAGGCGGAAGCATCCCACCGACTGGGGTTTACCGATGTTGGAGATAGTCGAAGGTCCTGCGTGCGTCGCCAGTTGCTTGGAAAGTCGAAGGAGTTGGCGGCGCGATGATCAGGAGCTGGAGAGGAGGTCACCGCCAGTGGGCCTGCGATGGGCTGCTCACGGTGATCTGGAGGCGCGCAAGGGTGTGCCGCGCAACGTGAATCACCGATTGTGGGGAGATGGAGGCCTGATGCTAAGACTAGGGATGCCGCTTGCTGCTCGAGACGCCTGTGCGCAGAGCAGGAACGACACGACGATTGGAAAATAGGGCACCCAGTTTGGGCCCTGATGCTATGCTGCCGTAAAGATGATGCTCAGATCTGCACGCGTAAGAGATCGAGAAGCTCTGCTTGGAGCCTTGTCGTCGCTCATGGATGATCTAGGGTTTTGAAAAATCCTAGAACTGAATCCAAATCACGAACTTGAAATATACAAAATAATAATCTTTCAACAAGAACAATTGAGAACTGAAACTGATAATCGATTCTCGAACATAAAATTGAATCTTCAAAAATGAATCCGTGAGAATCGAACCCGCTCTGGTACCATGTTAAAAAATAGAGAAGCGGAAGCAGTAATCAGAGAAAAAAATTTAATCATCATAGAACACGGGATTTAACGTGGAACCCTACTCCCTTAGTAGCGGGATGGAACCACAGGAGAAGGCCTCAAAGGGCCAGGTTATGCATTGCACTTTCTCAATGGTTACAGGAGGTCTGGAGCTCCTTATAGTCTCCACAGAGCCTCCAAGTCCCACCACTGGTAGATGTGAAGTCCCACTGGGATGGGGTAAATGGATCCTGGAGGTATCCATTTACCTATCTACAACTCAATAGGCGCACAACCAAATACTCCAACAGTTTCGAATAGTATTGCATAAAAGAGGTGTATTATGGAAGAGACTTACCATCATGTTTCCAGTGCATCAACTTATAATAGGTCCATAACACATGGCTCATATTCTTCCCTTGAGGATACGATCCTGTTATATTGTTGCAAATCTGTACACATTATTATTGAGTATCACTTCATTTTTAATTCGATGAATAATAATGTCCAAAAACCAAGCGCACACTATGGTATTACCTTCATCCTATGTAGCATATCCCTGGTCCTCTCTTTCGGTTTTGACTACTTGAGATTGTGAACCTTGCACAATACTTTTGACTGATATTAGGAAGAGAGTGCACTTGGTGTCTCCGAACCTGACGAGTTGACCAGCTCATGCTACCAGTGCCTTTTTTTTACGTAGAAGCCCAATTTTGAGTGGCTCGGTATAACCTTACAACCAGGACTGGCCAATATGGCCTTGAAAGTAGAGAACTATGTTACATGGCCTTGAAAGATGAAAGTATAATCTAAAATACTTTAAGTCATGAATCGAAAATGATTCTGTGCGCATGCCACCTCGTTTCTTTCTTGATTCAAAGTAATCTTTGAGATCAAACTCCTCATGTACTAAGTATGCAAACACATGATCTCTCTATAATCTGGAAGTCCATCTTTTCCTCCTTGTTAACCCAATCATAAGTGATCGCTCTCTTCACATTCTCATTTTCTAAGGACCTTATCACAACAATCTTCCTTCCCTTCCAATCATCACTACTGGAAAATTCAACCTTCTTCTTTTACTCTTTTGCAAGTGATTGATTTATCTGCTTCTACCCTACATGCATCACTTGGACATCGGAGGAGGAACAATCCTCCATGCTGAATTCCACATCTTTCTCTTCATTCTTCTTAAGGTAGGAGAGGCCTCTCCTCTATTCATTAACTTTCTTTTGCAGTTCTTTATCCAACTCCTAAAAATAATCATCATGAATTATCTCATAATAATTCTTGAATTATCACTTGCAATAGGATTATTGCAAGTGATAATTCAAGAATGATTATGAGATAATTAGTGAATTATCTCAAGTGATAGTTCAAGAATTATCAAAGTGATAATTAGTAACTATAAAGAAAGAATTCCACAATTATCATATACCAAGTCCAAACAAGAATTGAATATACTCACGATGACACTTTGCGAGGAGTGTTTGAGAAACTACATAGCTACCTTCTTCCTTGCAAATGTAAAGAGCAGAAACATGTTCGTGGTGTAGGGCTTGATCCTGTATATGATTTAACCTGTAATTAATTGCTTATCCACCATACTACCTATGAAGGAACCCTACAACAAACTTAGTAGGATTGTCATCCATCAGTAGAGGGGGATTTATATTTAGCAGAGGATGTGGTGGTAGAGGAATAGGCAGTGGTAGTGGATGGCTTCGTCCTCACTGTACTTACCCCTAACAGCATGGGCACACTAAGATATATGCTGGCGAAGCATGGTCGACTTAAGTAAACACATAACACACCAAAAAAAATGGGTACTGCAGAAACTATGATACAAGGTCATAGTTACGAGCATCCATTGTCCCAACTGAAGGAGATGGTTGTTTCTTACTCTTCTAGTCCATCTTCTACCTCTGGATCATCTCATTTTGCTAATAATGTTGGTCCATCATGTTACATGTATATACTTCACTCTTCTTGTCACTCTAGAGATGATGCATTATGGATAGCTGATTCAGGTGCTTTCCGCTCCCTTCGCTAGAGCAGTGACAGTTCATTACCTATTGCACCTTGTTTCCATGGCACTCTATTATGTTAGTGGATGAGCATCATTCACCTATTACATGATATGGAGAGGTTTAGATAACCTTAATATGCTGTAGTTTCAGGTTCTTTTATATATGATGTTGTATTTTTTTTGTTATGTATTATTTACTTTGTTGGGTCCATTAGGATATCTATGTAATTTTTTTATTTCGCTCTCTAGGGTTTCATGTTAAATAAGAAATTCTAGAACTATGGAATAAACAAGTCATTTATTCTCAATTCTTTCTCCACACGCTATTTAGAGCAACGGTTCTAAACCGGAGTTTGTACCTAACATCACCCTCCACCACTGCCAGTCCTAGACCATTGACGTCAACCTGTTGAGAGACCACCGTAGGGCTCCTTGCAACGGGCATGTCTGCGTCGGGGACCCATAGGCACTACAACGACGCCATCTACGCTGCCACCTCCTTATGTGCAGCCAACCCTCATCGTGACCAGCATCTAGGGCTCCATGGGGGACCTATCTCCATTTTCGGGGACCCCTCTTCTTCTGTAGTGGCACCTGTAGTCTGACTACAGCAGCACCATAGCCTCTATCAAGGCCTCTGCAATGGACTATTATACCACCTCTAGCCCTTCTAGTGCTCTTTGTGGTTTCGTCTGGGTACTGGTGATAGGCCTCTTCCGACCATCTAGGGCCCCGCTATCCTTCTTGCAGTAGATCCAACTAATACATGGCTACGTGGGGTGCGTTTGCACATATCGGGGATTTTTGATGCCTTCCGGCCAGCCTACAACAACCTGTTGTACCGCCACCCTCCCCCACCTAAGCGACCATCGCCCTCTCCGTCCACTCACCCCTTCTTCCTCTTCCCACCTCTCTTCTCTTTCCTTCCCACTTCCCACAAGCCCTAATTGGACCTCGATTGATGAAGGCGGCAATGGCGAATGGATTGAGGCTGGTTGAGAACGATGCCGTGAAGGCGATACCCACTCCCATGAACCCCATGGTGTCACCACTGCTCATCGATCTCTACCAGTACACCATGGCGTATGCCTACTGGAAGGCCGGGAAGCACCTCGAGCGCGCCATGTGAGTATGGAACATCATAATCAGAATCCGTTGTTTGATCTCTACGTGGTTTGTGGTTGTGTTCCTCCGGTTCTGATCGAGAACGATGTGGCTTTGAGGTGGAGCGGTGTATTTGCAGGGTCGAGTTATCTGACTCCTACTGTCTTTGCTTTTCGGGTTTTGATTTGTTCGGATGGCCTTTCAACATATAAAGATGGTTTCTTTGATATTTGTTTTGATGCTATTGAGTGGTCCAAGTACGGAGTTTTGGGCATAAAACAAGCACCACAACCCTCTTACATTTAACGAGAAAGTTTCGAGGATGACCTTAGACGATTTAGAGGGTCAATGAACCCTATATTTTTGTAAATTGCTTGATAATAAAGGTTGAAGTGGAGATGATGGTGTCGGTGCCAGTGTCGTGGAAGAAGGACACCAATGATACTAGCCTGAAGAGGAAGGGTGGTTTGACCTTGATGGAGGGCTGCCATGATTGATTGTAGAGAAGGTAAAGGACATTTGGGGGGGGGGGTGACGATAGATTAGGATTTCAATCCGATATAGAACCATGGATTAGGCTTTTCTTCCATGTAGAATAAAACTAAATGTCATAAAACAAAGGTGTCTTGCATAAGCGAAGACCATTGGGACAATTATAGAGAGAACCATCATTAAAAAGTTCACAGGATGTGATGCATATCGATGATGATCATGGATACATAGGTTTAAAAGAGAGGGTTGACGAAAAAATGACCTGCAAGTTCGGCCAAAGGGTTGGCATGTTATGCATGTTGAATTATACAATCGAATGCACTTGCAATGTTTTTGACATTTCCGATACTTGAATTAGTATGGAGCTGTCCAAATTCACTTTAGTCCACTGTTGTATAGAAATTGGTAACATGGTTGACTTGCAGTCTTCGTGTTCTTTGAAGATGTATAACCCCCAATGTTTTATTTTGTTCTTTGCTCTATCTTTTATAATTTTACATGTACCATAACAAGTCGATCCAGAGATCCTTCCAAGGTTCAAATCTACTCCAATTTTTGTTGTCAATGTTCCTGTCTTCATATTCTTTGAAGATATGGTATGCGCACGAATTCATGCAGGATATCGGCAGTGCTGCGTTTCAGTAATCACCAACTTCTGGGGCCCGAATTCTTCATTAAGGTCATGTCAAATCATGCACAATGAGGCCAAGTTTGGCCCCACAAAATGGATTCCGTCAAGATGGTCCTATCCATTGTGGCAAGCATGCATGCGGATGCGAGTCTAAAGAAATGAGCGCCCATCAGTGTTAGAAAACTTGAATGCGGAAGTATATCCGAAATAAAGGATAAAGAACAATGAAGAACGCATGGTTTTTAACGTGGAACCCTACTCCCTAAGGAGAGGGATGAAACCATAGGAGAAGGCCTCAAAGGGTCATATGTTGCATTCAACTTTCTCATCTGATACAGGATGCCTTGGGCTTCTTATATAGCCTCCACAAACCCTCCAAGTCCCACCACTGATAGATGTAGGATTAAACACTGGATGCGATAAATGGATCTTGGAAGGATCCATTTATCCATCTAAACATATAAGTGACGCATACTCTGACACTCCCCCTCAAGCTGGAGCATGCAATGCTCATCTTGGACAAACATAAAGAAATCACTCAAACTCATAATGCAAGACACTATGGACAATATCAACTCAACGCAAACACAACTGTCGGTTGCTGTCGAGGACGTTGCTTCTCATTCCGTGCAGGTGAGGAGGAACAAATGGGTTGGAGTGTGAGTCAAACTGAATCTTGTCGTCGGAGAGCATGTGCTCTGTACTACGTCTGTCAGAGTCACTGCAACTGAAATGAGTCTCCTCGTCGAGTACTCTGGCCTGCCACATCATGTGGACAAATGCTCTATCTCTAAAAGGACCGAACTGAAAAAGCCGTGGAGATATCCTCGTCGGAGTCCACAGTCGCTAGAGAATGGAATATGAAAAGTGTCCTCGTCGAAGAACTGGGTCTCTCCCATACTGGCTTAGAGAATGGGATCTCTACTCTGGAGTCCCTATGAAACCACATGAAAACCCTAGCCCACATGGCATAGGGAATGGGATCTCTACTCTGGAGTCCCTATGGAATACATGAACACTCTGAGATAACAAATAAAGATGGGGACCACGCAAAAAGATCGCACACATTTGCGTCTGAAAAGTAGTATCTCGGGAGAACTCGAAGAAATTGGGTCACTCAAATATAGAGTGCCTCGAACTTGGACTCTGAACCAATCCACAGAGTCTGAAACCGAATTGTAGAGTCTGAAAAATCTGGCTGGACTGGAGAATTTGAATCTGACCTGCAACTCTACACAATACTCCCCCATTCTCCCATACTTGTCGGAAAACAGTGATGTCGACGAAGTTGGGAGAAGACAATAAAATTGGGAGAAACAAAAGCCAAGTAAGTCGATCTCATTTTTTCAGCTTTCTTTTCAATTTTTAAAATCATTTTTTCTAAAAATAAGTCGTTCATTTTTTTACAACTTTTCTTCTCTTTTTTTGTAATTTTTTTCTCAGCTATTTCTTCCCCTTTTTTTATATACCCGTCTCTTTTTTTAAGCGTACGATTTTTTTGTATGCACCTTTTTTCTCAGAACACAGTTTTTTTCAAACAACGCAGACCGGTCCACATTGGGATATAAAAGACCTCCTCTCTTTTTTATAAACAGAGGATATTTGTCCATTGGACCGAATAGGAAAGATGGGTGCCTTCTATTTAGGGTTCCCATCGTGGGAACCCAACTCCCATCGTCCCCTCATGGGGCTCCTGCGTGTTCAGGCAGTGGAGAGGCGGCGGGTCTCGCAAAGAAGAAGCCACCACTGCTAGTGGATTCGGAGGAGTTGCGCACCCCCTTGAGAAGGAGATCTGGGAAGGAGCAACAACTGGAGTAGTGATGCAAAAAAAAAGGATTCGGAGACGGTGAAAATAAATCTTGATCGGTGGAATTATTTGGTAGAAGAAATTGGAGGGAATGAGAAGAGAATGCTTGTCGGAAACGAGGGGCTTGGAGGAGAGAAACATGAAGACCACGTGGGGAAGGAGAGAGACTAGAGAGAGACATAGAAATCTCAATTTAATTATCAACTGAACTGTCTAAAACAATAGCCTATCATCCCTTTATATAGGAGGGATGATGTTACAAAAATAGAAACTCAAATTCAAATTCAAACTAATTATCCTAAGTTGACTCTAACCGACTAACCGACCAATCTGAAATTCAAATCTCTAACTAATTGAGATCACAGGCGATCCCATTTATTTAATTAAAAATACAACGACGTAAATAAAATTAACGGATAAAAATTAAATAAATACAACCCTATATTTTCATTTCACGTTGCATCAATTCTCCTCCGCTTGAAAAATTCGTCTCCCGACGAATTGCTTGATCTTCGATGTGCCGTTGGAGAATTGGATCCTTGAAATTGTAGCTTGCAATTCCTCCAATCAGATCTTTTTCAACGTTACATTTGTAGTCTTTTTCAATTGAAGGGCATCTCTGCAAATATTCTACCCCTTCACTTGAAAGGATTCCATAGCGTCTTTTATCCTCCAAATAACCCTGTTGATAAAAGCTTTTGGGATAGGGGGTCTTCATGCAAATATTCTCAATTTGTTTCTTATCCCAAGTTTCATGGGATTCGAACCCCTTAGATGTCGGGCCCCTTGTTAGGGTTCGGCCTTTCCTCCTTTGGCAGGGGCGGCGACGGACGCTAGATGGGAGCAGGGGTCGATGGTGCCTGCAGGGAAGCCGGTGCGATTGGCGGCGGTGCACAAGACGCACGCGGGAGCGACACAGGGCGATAGGGGGGTCAGGATGGGGTTGGCGGAGGTGAGGGTGTTGTAACGGGGGCGGTGGCGCTGGGCTTTGGGGGGTGGGAGGGGTTTGCGCTGGGAGTATGAGAGGTGTGGAGGTGACAGCGGGGCCGGGGGCGGCGTCGCAGGGGATACAGGGGGTGGAGGGAGAAGGCGCGGGGGGGGGGTGTAGTAGTTGAGGTGGGTGGGGTTTCTGAGGGTGCGTGGGTGATGGGAAGGGGCGTAGGGGCTAGGGCCTGGGTCGCAGGGGCTTCGGGGGTGTCGGGAAAAGTGATGTTGGTGGTGCAAGAGGCGCGAGGGTGGCTGTGGGAAGAGGTAGTGGCAGTGGGCCTGGGGCTGGAGGTGCGGGGCTGTCAACGGGGATGGTAGGAGGCACAAGGATGTCGTCGGAAACCTGCGGAAGGGTCGTGTGTGGCCCGAAGATCGATTTTCCAACGATTGCAGATATGAAAATACCTGGACAGCAAGCACGTCGGCGTTTTCCTCCTCTGAAACAGCCGGGACAGCGAACAGATCATCCTTGATGTTGTTGTTTTCGCATGACATGGTCCGGACAGCGAGCACATCGTCGTTGTTGCCGTTTTTTCCATCCACAAAGATCTGAGCAGCGCACAGATCATGGTCGACGATAATATTTTGTTCGTCGTCAACTTGCACCATAAAAATGTCAACATTGTACCATGATCCATTGTTGAACCTTGATGCTTTTCCGGAGGTGCTTCTTGTATTTTTGTTGACGCGAACGTGCATGTGATCCTCGTGATAGGGTGGCTCGATCGAGCTTCATTCTCCATTATGCGACATGACCGTCGAACCGTGAGAACGATTCAACATCCATGCTCCGGTACCAATTGTTGCAAAAAAAGGATTCGGAGACGGTGAAAATAAATCTTGATCGGTGGAATTATTTGGTAGAAGAAATTGGAGGGAATGAGAAGTGAATGCTCGTCGGAAACGAGGGGCTTGGAGGAGAGAAACGTGAAGACCACGTGGGAAAGGAGAGAGACTAGAGAGAGAGATAGAAATCTCAATTTAATTATCAACTGATCTGTCTAAAACAATAGCCTATCATCCATTTATATAGGAGGGATGAGGTTACAAAAATAGAAACTCAAATTCAAATTCAAACTAATTATCCTAAGTTGACTCTAACCGACTAACCGACCAATTTGAAATTCAAATCTCTAATTAATTGAGATCACAGGCGATCCCGTTTATTTAATTAAAAATACGACGACGTAAATAAAATTAACGGATAAAAATTAAATAAATGCATCCCTATATTTTCATTTCACGCTGCATCAAGTAGCAGCGAGAGCCGCCGCCATGACCTCGTGCTTGGAGTTCGAGCGTCGTCTGGAGCTTGAGCTGCGCCTGGAGGCGGTGATGGGGAGATGGAGGCCACACGATTCCCGCACGAGGTCTTTGATTTAGAGGGGAGATGGAGGCGGCGATGCGCACTGCTTGGAGGAGTGTCGTTGTATCCCTTTGTTCTCGTGACGATCACCCAACTCCGAGGCACCTGACCTGGCGATGGAATGTAGGTGCTGCCGCCAGTTGCGGGGAAGCTCCGGTGAAAAGAGGATGGCACCGGAGGCTGCGAGATGGAGATGGTGCCGCCTCCGTTAAGGAGGGAGGAGGAGGTGCACCTTGAGGTGGGAACTTCATACCTTGCACGATCGCCTGGAGGGTGCTACACTTGCTGCTGGGAGTTTCTTCTCCCGCTTCTTCCTCACCAGTACTTGATGCTTGACGAGATGAAGATATGGATTCGACGCCTGGGAGGAGATGCTTCGCCTGGAGCATCGTGGAGGTCTGTTGGAGGAGAGTTCCGTCGCTGCCTATACGACTAGGGCTAGGGCTAGGGCTGGAACATCGGGATCTGGAGCATCCCTCCAAGGGAAGGCGATGGTGTTGCAGTCGAATCAACTTGAACATGAACGTTTAGGTTTTTTTAAAAAAACCCTAGATCTTGAACTTTGAACATATCATGAACAATGGATAAATAATCTTCGAGAACATCCGATAATCGAATCTCGACTAAGAACATAAAATAAATCCTTAAGAACAAATTCTCGAGAATCGAACCTGCTCTGATACCATGTTAGAAAATTTGAATGCGGAAGCGTATCGGAAATAAAGGATAAAGAACAATGAAGAATGCTGGATTTTTAACGTGGAACCCTACTCCCTAAGGAGCGGGATGAAACCATGGGAGAATGCCTCACAGGGCCATATGTTGCATTCATCTTTCTCATCTGATACAGTAGGTCTGGGGCTTCTTATATAGCCTCCACAAACCTTCCAAGTCCCACCACTGGTAGATGTGGGACTAAACACCAGATGTGGTAAATGAATCTTGGAAGGATCCATTTACCCATCTACACATATAAGTGACGCATACTCTAACAGTCGGAGGCGAGCGCACGTGTGGTGCTGCAATCTACGACGATGAAGGTGCACAATGTGCCTACAACAATAACGATGACGATCCTTGAGGTTGCAACGAAGTGGGCAAGGGCTACCAATCACTACAGTGGGTGCGGAGCAAGAGTACATGACAACCTCTTGTAGACAAAAGGCATTGTTGGAGCTATAAAGAGATAAAAGGTGCCTTGATTTACGATATAAGGTTGTGAGCAAATGGCAAGGAAGAGAAAGAGATATATGAGAAGGAAGTATCGGTATGGGTTCCTCGAACCCTAATGGTGAAGGAGAAAATGCGACAACAATACTTGTTAGGTACCCTTAATCTATCATGATGGATACCCCTATGAACCCTTGACATTTAAAATAATAGTCTTTCGTTGAATATTTTGTTTAGGCCTAACCATAGGATAGTCTCGTCTTGTGCTTTTCTTTTTTCCCTTCCATTTTTTTAGGCCCAATAAAGGACCCGTGTGTATCTAGAAGAAAAAAGACGAGGTTGTTGATATAGAAAAAGGAAGGGATAAGCAGCACAAAGGAAAAAAATTGTGACTAGAATGGAGGATTGCGAATAAAAAAGGGGGGATAACAATCCTTAAAAAAAGGATGCGAGACTTGTTAAAAAAAGGAGAAGATGAAGAGAGTAAATAGTTAAAATAACCAGAAAAAACATAGAGAGAAAAGTTGCTGTGACAATAGAGAGGAATCAAAGACTAAAAAAGAAGGAAATGAGGAAAAGAAGACATTGTGGAAGAGAAATTTTGATAGAATTCTATATCTCCCACATAAATATGGGAGATAAGAAGAGTATTAAAGAACACCTCATATTTTATATGAAGCATACATATGAGATCCTTTTATTAAAAAGCTCAATGTTCTCGCGTGTTTTGAATCAGAGTTGTCATTTGAACTACGTATGTTAGAGACATGTGGAGAGGCTCAATAAGGAGAGATTTATAGAGACTTTAAAGATCGCATTCCCGGAGCCAATATGAGAAAGGCCCAGATTGAGGCTCTTTGAGAGATGTTAGAGATTACCGTATATTGTTGTTTCTTTATTTATCTCTGTTTCCTTATGCACTGTTTCCTTATGTATCACTGTTTCCTTATGTACTGTTTCCTTATGTAACCCTACAGGGGTATTTATGTAAGTTCTCCTCTGAGCACCCTAGGGTTTAGTCCTATATAAGGACCCCTAGACCTCACGGAATAAACACACAATATTCTTCTCTTCTTTTCTCCACATGGTATTAGAGCGGCGGTCCTAGACCAGTTTTCTGATCTAATATTCCTCCGCCACCGCCCGCCCCTTCTCCCTCCCTCCCCTCCCCTCCACGACGCCCTGCAGGAGCCCCGCGCTAGGCGTGCGCCCCCGCGTCTTGGGCCCTTCGCCCTAGGCCCCCTGCGCTCCCCCCTACGCTCCTCCGTGCCTCTCGCGCCCCTGCGCGCCCCTGTGCGCCCTGCGCCCCCCGCGCGCCTCTCACGCCCCTGCGCTCCCTGCGTGCCCCTGCGCCCCCTGCGATCTGCCGTAACCTTCCTGTGGCCCTAGGCTTCTGCCGCTGCCGCCCTAGACCCCTTGTTCGACTTCGGTTTAGGGCGTTGAGCCTCCACAACTCTCCAAAAATGTGCAACTAAGGCGGTTCTACGGATCAACTACAACTTCATCTAGGTTACTTTTTCTTGACCTAGAGACGCTATCATGACGTCTACCGAGACTAAGCCTATGTATCCTTCTTCTTCTTTGATGGTACAAGGCACATCTATCAAGTTGAAAGGCTCCAAAAAACTATGTTCTATGGTCTCGATCCTTCAAGATATTTATTGGTGGCCAACGAAAGAGTGCCATCCTCACGAAGACTCCTCCTGCTACCACTGATGCAGATTATGAAGCTTGGTTTGTCGACAATTTCCAGGTAATTACTTGGATGACAAATAGTGTAGATCCAAATATTGCTGCAAATCTCTTATATAAAGATACTGCTAAATCCATGTGGGAAAATCTTGAGCACACATATTCCCAGAAAACAACCAAGTCTCGTCTTTCTGATATATATACAAGAATCTGGTCTACTAATCAAGAAGAGACCAGTCTAACTGAATACTACCGGACACTTATAAGCCTGTTTGAAGAACTTCTTATCTTTCAACCTGCATGATGTGATAAACAAATATGCGAACGTGCTGAGTGGCAGGTCTACAGGTTCCTCTCAGGGCTTCACCTGAAGTACAAAATTGCAAAAGATCAATTTCTTATGGCAGATAAATTGCCTACAATCGAAACCATATTCGGTCGACTACAGGAACTGGAGGCTCCAGTTCAAAATTCTCTGGTTCATTCTTCTACAGAGACAACATCCCACTATTCATCTGGGTACAGAGGACGACAACCTTATCCTGGAGGCCGAGGTCGTGGCCGCGGACGTGACTCAGGTCGTGGACGTGACCTTGGATGAGGTCGTGGTCGTGATTCCTCTACTGGTCGTTATCCTGCATGCGTACACTGTGGTCGCATGAATCATCCTTCTGAGCGGTGCTGGGCAACATTTGGCAAGCAACCAAGTGCTCATAACACTTATGACGACGAATCACATGATACGAACAATGATACAACTACTCAGAGTACAGATGAACAACAGACTCCATTCACTGCTTCTGAATATACTCGTCTGCGACAACTTCTCAATGATTCGGCTCCCTCAACCAAAGACACGACCGCATCTGCTGCTATTGCTAGCCTTGCCACTACCTCAGGTACAGTAGCCAACTCAGTCTCTGTTACCAAACATGCTTGGATTATTGATTCTGGTGCTTCCACTCATCTAACGGGAGATGCAAGTCTACTCACCTCATTTCAACCCTCTACCACTATAAAGAGCGTTCGTGTTGCCAATGGGGATCATTCTCCCGTTACTACTGTTGGAATTATTGACTTCTCCAACAAACTTCGACTGACAGATGTGCATTGTGCTCCTGCTTTCCCACTTAGTCTTTTATCTGTTCAGAAGCTATGTCGTGAGCTACATTGTCGTGTTATTTTTGATGAATTCTGCTGCTATTTTCAGGACATCCAGACGAGGCAGATTTTTGGTGGGGGACATGAGAGGAATGACCTATATTACCTCAACAACCCGTCTACTTCCAACTTTGCTGGCGCCATGGAAGGCCGTATCCCGATATATCAGCGATATATCGCCGATATATCGATATCGACATGGGACCGATATCGAAATCGATATATCGATATATCCGATTTCAGGCATTTTCTTCATAAAGAATCCTAAATATAGCGATATATCGTCGATATATCGGTGATATATCGCCGATATATCGATATCGACATGATATCGAAACGATATAGATATCGATATGTCCTTCCATGGCTGGCGCTACCTCCATCTCTGAAGATCCCCTTCTATGGCATCTTCGTCTGGGACATCCTTCTGCCAAAGCTCTCTCTATGATGTTACCTGAACTATCTATGCTAAAACCCTTTGAGTGTGAAGCATGTCAGTTCGGAAAACATCATAGAGTTTCCTTTCCTGCCAGAACTGAGCCTCGTCGCACTACTCCTTTCTTCCTAATTCATTGTGATATTTGGGGACCCTGTCCGGTCCGAACTATTAGTGGTCATAAGTACTTTGCTGTTTTTGTGGATGACTACAGTCGCTTATCTTGGGTTTTCTTGTTAAAAGAACGTTCAGAAGTTAATATCGTTGTCAAGAACTTCTTTCATTATGTCAAAAATTTTTTCTCCACTACTATTAAAATCTTTCGTTCTGATAATGCTCTGGAATTTACTCAGAATGACTTGACAACCTTTTTTTGCCTCCCAGGGTACCATACATCAAACTTCTTGCCCATATACATCCCAACAAAATGGGGTTGCTGAAAGAAAACTAAGACACCTTGATATTGCTCGATCCTTACTCATCTTTATGAATGTTCCCAAGATATATTGGGGCAATGCTATTCTTACTGCTGTCCATCTTATAAATAGGGTCCCCTCTGCTTCTCTACATGGCTCCACTCCTTTCAACTTGCTATATCCCAAGGAGAAACCTTTCCCTCTGCCCCTACGAATTTTTGGATGCACAGCCTTTGTCCATAATTTCCATACCACTGACAAATTATCTGCTCGCGCTATCAAATGTGTTTTTCTATGGTATTCTCAAACTCAAAAAGGATACATATGTTATGATCCTACATGACATCGTTATTACGTTTCTCTTGATGTCACCTTCTTTGAACAAAACAACTTCTTTACTCAGACAGTGTCCGATATTCCTCTTCAGTTTCCTCCACCAATTGTGTATAAAAGAACTGTGTCTAATCCTGTTCATGTTCCTTTACCTATTCCACTGTTGTAGGAAACTGTGCCATCCTCGAGTGCTCCCACCAATACTACCCTGGATAGTCCTCAGGAGCTTCCGATCGCTCTACGCAGAACAAAGAGGCAATGTACACTTAATCCAATATCTCATTTCACCTCTACTAATGGGTTATCTTGCTCTGACAAAACATATGCGGATGCTATAATGGCTATTTCTGTTCCCAAATATCATCATAGTGCACTACAAGATGAGGGATGGAGAATGGCAATGAATGAAGAAATGGAAGAATTACAGTCTAGAAAAACATGGGACCTTGTCAAATGCCCTCCTGGATGTAAACCAGTTGCATGTCACTGGATCTTCACTACAAAGCAGTCCCCTGACAGTTCTATTGATCGTTTAAAGGCAAGACTTGTAGCAAAAGGCTTTACTCAAACATACGGGGTAGACTACTTCGAAACATTCTCCCTTGTGGCTAGAATGGGATCCATTCGAACTATCATCTCTGTGGCTGTGAACAAAGGGTGGCCTATGTTTCAGTTAGATGTCAAGAATGCATTTCTATATGGAGAGCTTGACGAAGAAGTCTATATGATACAACCCCCAAGTTACGAAGTCGAGGGGGAGTATGTATGCCGACTTCACAAAGCCATCTACGGACTAAAGCAAAGTCCAAGAGCTTGGTTTGATAGACTGAGTATAGAAATTGACACCACGGGCTTCCAGAGGACTACGTCTGACTATTAGGTTTTTGTCAGGAGACAACAGACTGGTACTGTAATTCTTGCTGTATATGTAGATGATATGATTATTACTGGAGATGATGACCAAGGGATACTAGAAACCAACGCTTTCTTGCAAAAAGTATTCGTCACCAAGGATCTTGGACAACTTCGCTATTTTCTAGGCATAGAAGCTCTACGTACTAAGAAAGGCTTGCATATGTCGCAAAGGAAATACTGCCTTGACATACTAACTGAGGCAGGGCTACTTGGGTGCAAACAATCCGGAATTCCAGCAGAGCCTAGAAAACACTCTACATCCAATGATCCTCTCTTTGAAGACACTACACGATATAGGAGCCTGGTTGGCAAACTTTTATATCTTACAGTTACTAGACCTGATATATCCTATGCTGTAAGCAGAGCCAACCAATATATGGAGAAACCATGCTACAACCATTGGCAAGATGTTCTTCAAATCCTTCGCTACCTAAAAGACTCGCCAGGACGAGGAATCTTCTATGGGACAAATGGTCACACAAATCTCACTGCATATGCTGACGCCGATTATGCAAGCTCTCCTGAAGACCGTCGATCTACAACTGGATATGCCATGATGGTAGGAGGAAACCTGGTTAGTTGGAGGAGCAAGAAACAAGCAGTTGTTTCAAGATCTAGTGCTGAAGCTGAATATAGAGCAATGACTCAGGCTACATGCGAGATCACGTGGCTGCTCACTTTTCTACAAGAACTAAATGCTGCTACATCCACTCCTATTCGCTTGTACTGTGACAACAAATCAGCTACCTACATTGCTACCAATCCTGTGTTCCATGAGAGGACAAAACATATTGAGATTGATTGTCACTTTATCAGAGATGCTGTACGAGGAGGGAAGATAACCATGCCGTACATTCCCACAGATCTTCAACTTGCTGATATTTTTACCAAGGCAGTGACTAAGAAGCGGCTTTCCTGGATAACTTCCAAGTTGGGCATGATTGATGAATATGCTCCAACTTGAGGGGGAGTGTTAGAGATTATCGTATATTGTTGTTTCTTTATTTATCTCTGTTTCCTTATGCACTGTTTCTTTATGTATCACTGCTTCCTTATGTACTGTTTCCCTATGTAACCCCACAGGGGTATTTATGTAAGTTCTCCTCTGAGCACCCTAGGGTTTATGTCACGACCCGTCCCGCTAACCAGAACGTGCCGCGACAGAGATTCTTTCTTCTTCTTTTTCCTCAAGTAAACATGTGGCAATCTCAAAAACATAACATCTTTGTATTTCAAGTTCACAACACCAAGAAGTGTATTACACAAGTTCTATCTATTACAACTTCTTACAAAATAACACAGACAGTACAAAAACAACGAAAAGCAAAAACCACCTCCTCCTAGTGTATAGGCGGTCCTTTCCCCTGCTAGTCGTGATTCTGCTGATCTGTACATAATTATAATATAAAGGGATGAGTCTAAACCCATTTATGAGCTTAGACCCAGTGAAAGGATCTCAAGCTTTTTTTACATATAGCTAAAATCTGAAATATGAGCATCATGACAAGAGTTTATGCTGGATACTGTGAAATAGCTTGAAAGAGACTTTATAACAGAAATTACATATAAAACATGCTAGTTTTGCAAATGAACGCTGAAATCACTTCAAAAGCAGATAAACTGAAACATAATCATCACTATCAAGCTGTTTGTACTAATCCCCACTGTGGCTAATTTATTGACTCATGAACGCTGAAACAAAGCTAAGTCATACGCGCAGACGGTCCCAAAGACCAAAAACACCCTGCATACAGCCCAAAGCCTATATGTATACAGAATGCGGACCCAAAGTCCTCTTGATACCTTATCTAATGGTTTGCCATATCTAATGGCGGTTTCAGGGTCATATCTAATGACATCACCATATCTAATGGCTAGTTCATGATTTGTATAAAAGAGCTACTGTGGTGCTTATCTTCTGATTCTGATTCATTTCTTGCCACTAATAAACCGTAAACTTGCTATTTCATGCTCATAACAACTAATTCAAGAACATAAGACAATCTTGACAAAGCATGCACATTCTGACAATTAAAACTATTAAGAACTTGAAATCCGATTCATATTGCATAATAACTGCACACAACATATTTCTTATATAAAAAGCTTGAATCTAGGTAGTGAAACTTACGATTCGTATTCCACAAAGAAAGAAATGCTTAAAAACGTGCTATCATGATAAAACACCTAAAACTACGTCTGAAATACGTTCTAAAGCCCTGATTTCATCTCAACAGTATGGTACTTGTAATTTATGCGTAAAAACTTTAGAAAACACGATTTCATACTTGATATTCAAAACCATGCATAAAAGCTAAAGACTAGTGCTTTAAAATAGCGCTTGAGAATCCCTCACCTGATCGATGTCTAACTCGAGTCGAGATCGCCTTCTTTTGTGAAATCTCCCTCTATAGCCGTCCTAGATTTGAGTACTACGGCTCAATGCGGACATAACTTCGTTACGGCTTTTAAAAACGCTCTCGATCACCGACAGGGTTTCGCCGTGGCTCCTCTCGTGCTCCTCCCGCAACCTCGGCGGCCTTGCGGCTCTAAGGTGGAGAGATGTGCGTGGGATGAAGTGAGGAGGAGTATGGGGGTCATGGGTATTTATAGGCATCCACCCCCTTTACATGTGTGACATGTGTCAACATGTAAGGGAGGCTACAAGACACATGTTGTCTCTTATCCATGTATGAAGACACATGGCATGGCACATGGCTTAATCATGAGAAAACTTGTTGCCCAAGTAAGAGGCTAGGCTTATCCACGAGATAACTTGTTGCCCAAGCAAGGTTTGGCTTATCCACGAGATAACTTGTTGCCCAAGCAAGGTTTGGTTTCACCATGACACGTGCTTGTCTTAGGATGATGACACATGACACTAATGAGTTTTTGACACTTGTCCTGACTATATAACGACACGTGTCCCATGATTTCCTCTCCATGTGTCCTACTTTTGCTAATGATGCTTAATTATCACTAATGGCAGGTAATTAGCACTAATCATGCTTAATTAGTCTTAATGATGTGATTATGGCTAATGAGTATAAATCTATGCTAATGATGCTTAATTATCACTAATGGCGGTTAATTAGTACTAATCATGCTTAATTTGTCTTAATGATGTGATTATGGCTAATTAGTATAAATCTATAACATTATGGGCACTATGCAAGTATTGGCTTCTACTACTTATAAGGTACAACCAAAATTTCAGATTATTAGATGTGGTACTATGTTTTGATGTGCTACACAATTCAGAGAACCTTTTTGAAGTGCATTTTTATACAAAATGGTTTCTGATATAAACACAACAAGTTTCAATGGAATCATTACACCAAGGCGAATCAATTGACTATGGTATTCGTAAAGTGCGAATACTATCAATCCAAATATTTCCTTGAAATAACACTTGATAACATTCAAAAGTATAGTGTACAAAACGCGTATTACAATTCTCCCCTACTTACAATAAATTTCGTCCTCGAAATTTAAGTACCTTTGTTAGCTTGAAAATAAGTGGGGATATTGAGATTCTATTTCTTCCTCTCGTTCCCATGTGGCTTCTTCTATTGCGTGACTCCTCCATAAAACTTTAGCTAAAGGAATCTTCTTTGTACGAAGCTCTTGGCATTTAAAATCTAGAATTTCCACGGGAACCTCCTCGTATGACAGATCTTTCTTCAATTGAATATCTTGAGGTTGTATCATATGGGTTGGATCTGGAATAAACTTCCGAAGTGTGGAGACATGAAAGACATCATGTATCCTTGCTAGTTCAGATGGAAGTCGAAGACGATAGGCCACACTTCCGATTCTCTCTGTGATCTCGTAAGGGCCAATGTATCTAGGGCTTAGTTTCCCTTTCTTCCCAAATCTGATTAGGCCTTTCCATGGAGATACTTTTAGAAACACGTGGTCTCCCACTTGAAATTCTAAGTCTCTCCTTCGCTTATCTGCATAACTTTTCTGTCTGCTTTGCGCTGCTTTTAAGCATCTCTTGATTTCCTCAACTTTTTCTATTGTGCTTTGTATTAGTTTAGGTTGAACCAATTTTCGTTCTCCAACCTCACTCCAATAGATAGGTGTTCTACATGGTCTTCCATACAATGCTTCATAAGGTGCCATCTCAATACTAGTATGATAGTTGTTATTGTATGCAAACTCTATAAGTGAGAGATGTTCATCCCAGCTTTCTTTAAAGCTCAGTGCACAAGCTCTAAGCATGTCTTTTAGAGTCTGGATAGTCCGTTCTGATTGGCCATCTGTTTGAGGATGAAAGGCAGTACTAAATGCTAACTTTGTTCCCATAGCTTTATGTAAGCGTGACCAAAGCTTGGAAGTAAATCGTGGATCTCTATCAGAAACAATTGACACAGGAGCCCCATGACGGCTAACTATCTCATTAACAAAGATCTTTCCCAAACGGTCTAGACTGTATGTCATGTTAATGGCTAAGAAATGTGCAGACTTAGTTAACTGTCCACTATGACCCATATTGCATCGTGACCTCGACGAGTCCTTGGAAATCCTGTAACAAAATCCATAGTGATGTGTTCCCATTTCCATTCTGGTATTGGAAGTGGCTGTAAAGTCCCTACAGGTCTCAAACAATCTGGTTTAGTTTGTTGGTATATAGGACATCTAAAAACATACTCTGCAATCTCTCTCTTCATGCCAGACCACCAATAGTAACTTTTAAGTGTTCTATACATCTTAGTACTTCCTGGGTGCATAGTATACATGGAGTTATGTGCCTCCTCTAGAATCTCAGTCTTTATATCAGATTTCTTTGGAACACACAATCTTCCTTTAAAGAATAAGACCCCTTGACCATCTATCTTATACCCGGCTTCATCTCCTCCCTTAATCTTCTCAATCATTCTAATGATTTCAGAATCATGGACTTGTGCCTCCTTAATTTTATCACATAATATGGGTCTTACTTGTGAGGATGCTAATAAGGCTCCAGAGCTATTTATGGTTAACTTTGCACGTAGCTCTTTCAACTGATAATATTCTCCTTCTAAGTGAGATAGCTGACCATTAGACTTTCTACTGAGAGCATCAGCTACAACATTGGCTTTCCCCGGGTGATATTCTATGGAACAATCATAATCTTTGATTAGCTCTAACCATCTTCTTTGCCTTAAATTCAACTCTTTCTAAGAGAAAATACATTTCAAACTCTTATGATCCGTAAAGATTCGAAAAGTTTCTCCATATAGGTAATGTCTCCAGATTTTTAAGGCAAATACTATAGCAGCTAACTCAAGGTCATGAGTTGGATAATTTAACTCATGTTGTTTTAGTTGTCTAGAAGCATAAGCAATCACTTTATCATTCTGCATTAAGACGCATCCCAGCCCTTGTCTTGAGGCATCGCTGTAGATTACATAATTACCTTGTCCTGAAGGAAGGCTAAGTATAGGTGTTGAGGTGAGGCGACTCTTAAGTTCCTTAAAACACTTCTCGCATTTTTCGTCCCAACTATACTTCACATTCTTCCTAGTTAACCTTGTCAATGGTGCGGCAATTCTAGAGAAGTTATCTACAAATCTTCGATAATAGCCGGCTAATCCAAGGAAACTTCTGATTTCTGATGCATTTTTCGGTCGTTCCCATCTAAGAAATGCTTCTATCTTTGATGGATCTACTGCTATTCATTTTCCAGATATGACATGGCCTAGAAATACAACTTTCTTCAACCAAAACTCATATTTGCTAAACTTGGCATATAATCGATGTTCCTTCAGAATTTGTAACACAATTCTCAAGTGTTCTCTATGTTCTTCTTATGTTTTAGAATATACTAGAAGAGCAAGATATGCACTTAAGCAATCCATTCCTATGATAGCATCAAATTCCCTTATCTCCATAGGAATCAAGTCTACTTTAATATAATTTTTTTCCTACAAATAGTTCATGTCCAAATGGCATCTGGGGCTCTAATTTATGTCTTTTAACAGACTAGGTAGCCATACCTCCTAGTGTTTGAGTTATTAAGGTCAATGGGTCATATACATTGTTGTAATTATCATTCTCCAGACTAGGGCCTTGGGTGGTCGCATAAGACTGCTCTACTGCCAGTGTTTCCTAAATAAAACCTCAATTAGATCCTTCATCAACATAAATCCTCCAAAAATAATTCTAGATATCCTCAAAACTATAAAATCAATCACTAAATTATCTTCCAATATTTATAGGTCAACTCCTAATATAATTCTTGCTCAGGGTCCTAAAACCTTTGCTCTGATACCACAAGTTGTCACGACCTGTCCCGCTAACCAGAACGTGCCGCGACAGAGATTCTTTCTTCTTCTTTTTCCTCAAGTAAACATGTGGCAATCTCAAAAACATAACATCTTTATATTTCAAGTTCACAACACCAAGAAGTGTATTACACAAGTTCTATCTATTACAACTTCTTACAAAATAACATAGACAGTACAAAAACAACGAAAAGCAAAAGCCACCTCCTCCTAGTGTATAGGCGGTCCTTTCCCCTGCTAGTCGTGATTCTGCTGATCTGTACATAATTATAATATAAAGGGATGAGTCTAAACCCATTTATGAGCTTAGACCCAGTAAAAGGATCTCAAGCTTTTTACATATAGCTAAAATCTGAAATATGAACATCATGACAAGAATTTATGCTGAATACTGTGAAATAGCTTGAAAGAGACTTTATAACAGAAATTACATATAAAACATGCTAGTTTTGCAAATGAACGCTGAAATCACTTCAAAAGCAGATAAACTGAAACATAATCATCACTATCAAGCTGTTTGTACTAATCCCCACTGTGGCTAATTTATTGACTCATGAACGCTGAAACAAAGCTAAGTCATACGCGCAGACGGTCCCAAAAACCAAAAACACTCTGCATACAACCCAAAGCCTATATGTATACAGAATGCGGACCCAAAGTCCTCTTGATACCTTATCTAATGGTTTGCCATATCTAATGGCGGTTTCAGGGTCATATCTAATGACATCACCATATCTAATGGCTAGTTCATGATTTGTATAAAAGAGCTACTGTGGTGCTTATCTTCTGATTCTGATTCATTTCTTGCCACTAATAAACCGTAAACTTGCTATTTCATGCTCATAACAACTAATTCAAGAACATAAGACAATCTTGACAAAGAATGCATATTCTGACAACTAAAACTATTAAGAACTTGAAATCCGATTCATATTGCATAGTAACTGCACACAACATATTTCTTATATAAAAAGCTTGAATCTAGGTAGTGAAACTTACGATTCGTATTCCACAAAGAAAGAAATGCTTAAAAACATGCTATCATGATAAAACACCTTAAAACGACGTCTGAAATACGTTCTAAAGCCCTGATTTCATCTCAACAGTATGGTACTTGTAATTTATGCGTAAAAACTTTAGAAAACACGATTTAATACTTGATATTCAAAACCATGCATAGAAGCTAAAGACTAGTGCTTTAAAATAGCGCTTGAGAATCCCTCACCTGATCGATGTCTAACTCGAGTCGAGATCGCCTTCTTTTGTGAAATCTCCCTCTATAGCCGTCCTAGATTTGAGTAGTACGGCTCAATGCGGACAGAACTTCGTTACGGCTTTTAAAAACGCTCTCGATCACCGACAGGGCTTCGCCGTGGCTCCTCTCGTGCTCCTCCCGCAACCTCGGCGGCCTTGCGGCTTTAAGGTGGAGAGATGGGCGTGGGATGAAGTGGGGAGTATGGGGGTCATGGGTATTTATAGGCATCCACCCCCTTTACATGTGTGACATGTGTCAACATGTAAGGGAGGCTACAAGACACATGTTGTCTCTTATCCATGTATGAAGACACATGGCATGGCACATGGCTTAATCATGAGAAAACTTGTTGCCCAAGTAAGAGGCTAGGCTTATCCACGAGATAACTTGTTGCCCAAGCAAGGTTTGGCTTATCCACGAGATAACTTGTTGCCCAAGCAAGGTTTGATTTCACCATGACACGTGCTAGTCTTAGGATGATGACACATGGCACTAATGAGTTTTTGACACTTGTCCTGACTATATAACAACACGTGTCCCATGATTTCCTCTCCATGTGTCCTACTTTTGCTAATGACGTTTAATTATCACTAATGACAGGTAATTAGCACTAATCATGCTTAATTAGTCTTAATGATGTGATTATGGCTAATGAGTATAAATCTATGCTAATGATGCTTAATTATCACTAATGACGGTTAATTAGTACTAATCATGCTTAATTTGTCTTAATGATGTGATTATGGCTAATGAGTATAAATCTATAACATTATGGGCACTATGCAAGTAGTGGCTTCTACTACTTATAGGGTACAACCAAAATTTCAGATTATTAGATGTGGTACTATGTTTTGATGTGCTACACAATTCAGAGAACATTTTTAAAGTCCATTTTTATACAAAATGGTTTCTGATATAAACACAACAAGTTTCAATGGAATCATTACACCAAGGCGAATCAATTGACTATGGTATTCGTAAAGTGCGAATACTATCAATCCAAATATTTCCTTGAAATAACACTTGATAACATTCAAAAGTATAGTGTACAAAACGCGTATTACAGTTTATTCCTATATAAGGACCCCTAGACCTCACAGAATAAACACACAATATTCTTCTCTTCTTTTCTCCACAAGAGAGACCCATTGCAAAGGTTGAATGGTGAAACCCATTATTCAGATCCTACATATGATGGTAGGTTTCACAGAGATCTCTCTACCCTTTTCAGTTATATATATGGATAATGTTCACGAGCCCAACAATTGGCAGCTGTAGCTGCAAAGTACCTAGATTACAATCACGAGGCATGCAATTTGGATTTTAAGTTTTATTTGAGTTATATTCCCTGCTTGTGCATGTTGAGTTTTGCATTGTCCAAGTTGAGCATTCCATGTCCCAACTTGAGGGAGACAACTGTATGCATATGCGTTTAGGCATGTCATCGCATGGATAATAAGCGGAATGTGGGGGCACATGCGGGATATATGCGGTTGTATGCAATTTTCTAATTTTTAATTTATAAATAAATATCTATTAATTACGACTTCTTGAATTTATTTAATAAAAGTAGAGTTACGTACTTTCATGTAGACCTTAAAAGAATGTTGTTAGCATGTGGTAGTTGTTGGACATGCGAGCCCACGGCGAGCCATTATGCAATAAATGTTATTGCACATATCATTCCCTGATCTGAAATGAAGAATAAATAATTTGCATAATAGGTTCCTCTATACAATTAGGGTTATGTACTATGGCCGTCTTGATAATCATATAGCTGTTGATTCATTAAATGAATCATAGATGCTGGTGTTTGGATGAATATCTAATGGGTTAGATAGAGGACTCATCAAACACCGTCAAATGATTATTAAGAGATGATCTCCAGCCTGAGTAGGAGATGGCAATCCTTTTCTCGCATAGGCTGATATCTGACCGACCTCTCGATGCAGGTCCTCTGCATGGGAATAGTGATTCGGAGGTGTCAGATTAGTTAAGTCAATGGGTTGACTTAGCGAGATCGAGATAACCTAAGTCCTATGTTGAATACTGTCACAGCACAGGCACACATCCTCTGATTAGAGACAGATGTGTTACTATATGTCTGAGTGTGTACATTTGGCAGACCATTAGGTTGATGACCTAATCAAGGTCTATACACCGGCGAGCTGGTGTGCATATAAGGGCATATGAGTAATACGATCTCTCAAAGGGATCATACAGGTTCACTTATGAACCGGAAGACATGAGCTCACTCATGAGGTATTGGGACCGATCAAATTCCATGCATGGTCGTCGTGCTTTGGAAGCATGACAAGAATTTGAAGGTATGTTATATGCTTGTTATATGCTTTGGGAAAGCATATGATCGATACCAAATCCTAAATTCCTAATGACCAAGATTGAGAAACTTGGTGATCAAACCCTGAAGAAGACAATATAAAATAGATCTTCATCTTCAGGTTGATCATTGGTCTTCCAGTATGCAGGATGTGCAGGTATTGTGAATACCTGAGGGTGATGTGATCATAAACGATTGTATAACCATGACGCTTCCAGTCCGAGGGAGTGATGAAACAGGTCTGGATTTTAATGACTCCTCTCAGTAGAGAAGTAACTTGATCTTAGTCCAAACGTTAGACATTGATCTGAATGTGATTCAGATGCAATGAGAAGATTAAGTATATGGACTTGATTTAATCAAACATCTATGAGAGGTCCGTTAGATCTGGATTTGAGATGAGATCTCAACATCCAAGTCATTATACGTGGAACAATACAATCGCCCTGTCCTTATCTCCAAGTATCTGCGGAGAAGGCACATTATTCTTGAAGGAGTTCAAGAATAATTCCTGTGATGAATTTAGTATCCAAGCAAGAAGGTCTTGATGATTAAATGAGATTTAATTATCAAGTACAATATGAATAAGATTTATGTTGAGAGAATGATTGTCCAAGATTAAATGGGATTTAATTATCAAGGATAAGCAGATCGTGGATAGTGATATCCAGAATATCTGTGTATATTATAAATGAGACTTATAATATATCAGAGAGAGAGAAATATAGTAAATAACATTTGTTAATTATTAATGTGGATTGGATCCACATTAGTTAATTAATTGGAAATGTAATTTACAAATTAGTTTGGGATGTGAATATGATTCACATATTTTTCAATGGCATGATTGAAATATTCACAAATTAATTTGGAATTAATTTGGTGGATATTATTGCAATAATAATTATTGCAAATAATTAAGAAATAATAATATAAATAAAAGGAGACCAAACCACCTAATCAAAGGTGGCGTCACCTATGAATTATTATCAACACAATTTAATTAACATAAATTAATTTATTAAGAGATAATAAGACAACAAATAAGAGGAGACAACAACCCTCTTAAAATCAAGGAGGCGTCACCTATGACTAAGGTGACGCCACCTTTGATTATTGGTGGTTTGGTCCCCTTTTATTTATATTATTATTTCTTAATTATTTACAATAATTACTATTGCAATAATATCCACCAAATTAATTCCAAATTAATTTATGAATATTTCAATCATGCCATTGAAAAATATGTGAATCATATTCACATCCCAAACTAATTTGTAAATTACATTTCCAATTAATTAAATAATGTGGATCCAATCCACATTAATAATTAACAAATGTTATTTACTATATTTCTCTCTCTCTGATATATTATAAGTCTCATTTATAATATACACAGATATTCTGGATATCACTATCCACGATCTGCTTATCCTTGATAATTAAATCCCATTTAATTATCTTGGACAATCATTCTCTCAACATGAATCTTATTCATATTGTACTTGATAATTAAATCTCATTTAATCATCAAGACCTTCTTGCTTGGATACTAAATTCATCACATGAATTATTCTTGAACTCCTTCAAGAATAATGTGCCTTCTCCGCAGATACTTGGAGATAAGGACAGGGCGATTATATTGTTCCACGTATAGTGACTTGGATGTTGAGATCTCATCTCAAATCCAGATCTAACGGACCTCTCATAGATGCTTGATTAAATCAAGTCCGTATACTTAATCTTCTCATTGTATCTGAATCACATTCAGATCAATGTCTAACGTTTGGACTAAGATCAAGTTACTTCTCTACTGAGAGGAGTCACTAAAATCCAGACCTGTTTCATCACTCCCTCGGACTGGAAGCATCATGGTTATACAATCGTTTATGATCACATCACCCTCAGGTATTCCCAATACCTGCACATCCTGCATACTGGAAGACCAATGATCAACCTGAAGATGAAGATCTATTTTATACTGTCTTCTTCAGGGTTTGATCACCAAGTTTCTCAATCTTGGTCATTGGGATTTTGTATCGATCATATGCTTTCCCAAAGCATATATCATACTTTCAAATTCTTGTCATGCTTCCAAAGCACGACGACCATGCATGGAATTTGATCGGTCCCAATACCTCATGAGTGAGCTCATGTCTTCCGGTTCATAAGAGAACCTGTATGATCCCTTTGAGAGATCATATTACTCATATGCCCTTATATGCACACCAGCTCGCCGATGTATAGACCTTGATTAGCTCATCAACCTAATGGTCTGCCAAATGTACACACTCAGACATATAGTAACACATCTGTCTCTAGTCAGAGGATGTGTGCCTATGCTGTGACAGTATTCAACATAGGACTTAGGTTATCTAAATCTCGCTAAGTCAACCCATTGACTTAACTAATCTGACACCTCCGAATCACTATTCCCATGCAGAGGACCTGCATCGAGAGGTCGGTCAGATATCAGCCTATGCGAGAAAAGGATTGCCATCTCCTACTCAGGCTGGAGATCATCTCTTAATAATCATTTGACGGTGTTTGATGAGTCCTCTATCTAACCCATTAGATATTCATCCAAACACCAGCCTCTATGATTCATTTAATGAATCAACAACTATATGATTATCAAGACGACCATGGTACATAACCCTAATTGTACAGAGGGACCTATTATGCAAATTATTTATTCTTCATTTCAGATCAGGGAATGATATGTGCAATAACATTTATTGCATAATGGCTCGCCGTGGGCTCGCATGTCCAACAATCTCCCACTAGCCCAAAGAGCCATTAATGGGCTAATCATTTATACCCACACTCATGTGACAATCATAGGCTATTTAGAAAATAGCTAGGTAAACTGATCAGTCACTCTGTTCCCGCGAGACTACGCCAAGTCCTTTTACGGCACTTGCATATCCCCAGTAACAGTGCTCGCATCTAATGCGAATGTTGCATCTAATGCAACCAATGCTCAATCATGTCAGTCATAGTATCCTTGATACTACAACTCAAAGAAATATTATTATAACCAGCATGTAATTTCTATTATCCTTATTAGAATACCCTTATCCCTGGAGATCTCTATCTCCTAAGGTATTCGCAGTTAAGACCTTTTAGATCTCCATCTAAAAGTCTTAATTTCTTGAAGATAAGACTTAGAGATCACTATCTCTAAAGCCTTATCATCTTTGAAGATATTATTATTACTGCAATTAAGTGTTCTATCTCCGTAGTAGGATTAGTATCAGTTTACTGCTCCCACTGCATGGCAGATATCTGGCTTTTGTACACATCTAGCGTACTTTCAGCTTTTCATAACTGATGCACAAAAGGGCAACCCGTTTTAGCATTCACATCCTCAACTCTTTGAGGTGCTATCCCTTTAGATAGGTCAGTACCAAATCTTAAAGGTAAGAAAGCATTTCTTGGAATTTCCAGAAAATGGAACATGTCCCAGGTATACTACAAATGTGACAGTCCCAATACCCTCTTTTCTTTGCTTCTGAACACCTTCAGAACTAAGATCTAAGAGGCATCTTTGAGATCATATCTCAAGGTATGGAATAACCAGATCACAAAACACTTATTATCATCCTTATATCATTCCAAATGATTAGGATATTATCTACATTTAGCATGAGGAACACAATGGCACTCCCACTAAGCTTCACATGGTGCACTAAGATTATATCTGAAATTATAACATTTATAATTTCATCAAATCTTATGTTCCAACAACAAGAAGCTTATTTGAGTCCAAAGATGGAGTTCTTTAGCTAGCACATCTTACATTTCTCAACCATGAAGCCTTGGGGCTACTTCATGTGAATATCCTCAAAGAGGTATTCATAGAGGAATACAATCTTGACTCACATCTTGAAGATGCCATAGTCAAATTGTGTAGCTAGGGTTAGCAATATTCTGATGGGTTTAAGCATGATCACTGAAAAGCAAGCCTCATCGCAATCGATGTCTTCTCTTCTGTGTGTAGCTCATGGCTACAAACCATGCTTTGAAGGTTTCTACCTTCTCATCAGGTTCCCTTTTTCTATTGAAGATCCATTTACACCTTAATGTGTCTAACCCTTATAGGTGGATCCTCGAGGGTCCATATACAACACTTGTATATGAAGTCTACCTTAGACCTTTATTGCTAATATCGATCTTTCCATGTTATGATCCTCAGGAGCTTCATCACATGAAGTCCGATCATTTTTAGACTTAACTGACACAAGGAATACATCCTCAAACTCATTTGAAGAGGTATTAGTGTTTCATCTTTAATTGTCCCTTTTAGTTTCCGATTTCTGGAGCCTCATTATCTTCTCAAGATTAAATGAGTTCCTATACTTCATTTTCATCTTGATTCTCAAGAGAGTCATCCTATAAGAATCATATTCTCAAAGATGAGATATTTTAAGAATCTCAAGGTCGTAAAGTAGGTATCCAATACCATCCTTTATTTTCCTAATGAAGTAGCACTCTCAAGTGCTAGATTCGAGCTTACATGCATGGAACCTTATTAAGGATATATATATTGTAGTCTCTACTACACATATATACCTAGAAACTAAGGGATAATTATGCTAAAATTCATCATTGATCAAATCATGTCACACATGATCTAATTGTATCTTCCTACAACTCCATTGAGTTTAGGTGTGTCAGGAGGATTGAGATAGAAATGATATTCATATCTCCATAAGATATTCTTTGAATTCATCTAATAGGTACTTGCTACCTTGGTTAGATCAAATTCATTTAATCTTCCTTCAAGCTTTGGTTCTAAACCAAAATTACGAAATCTTTGAACATTTCAAAGGTTTCCCAGGTAAAGAGAAGAAATCTCATATCATACATGATCATCAATAGATATCACATATTCACAATGTTCACTATGATATACATACATCAATATGTATGAGATCTCGAATACCTTGACATCTTACACCTTTTCCAAAAAAAAGTGTGTATTGGACATTTTACTTTGAATACAATATTCACAAGTATGTAAGATTTGAAATTTTAGACCTTCTAATGTTTCATATCTTACTAGTCTATTGATCTCATCAACAGACATATGTCCAAAACTTGATGCTAAATCATTGTCAAATGATCTTTATCCTCCTATTGATCTTATAAGGTTTAACTTTCAGTATTAGAAATCTCAATGAACCATTCATTAAATTTCTAATTTAGTAGAGTCCACCAGATGCTAGATTATTATCTGAAATATATCCATCATAACTCTTTATGATAGGTTTATTCCAGAATTCATGTTTATTTCCAACATTTAGAAACAAACAATGAGTGTATTCTAATATCTAGGTCATAGAGACATTCTCTAAGACTAAGGCTCTCCCATTGAAATTAAGAAGTATATCAATCCAACAGAGATTGTTGCAACAATTGCATCAATGTCTATGTGGATAACTATAAACCTTAAGATCAAATTTTTCCCGTCTTCTAAAACATGTGCAACACATTGCAAGTGTTTTTAGAAGATTGAGATACAATTATCAGACTTTATCTTATCAAATAAGCAAGTCAATTTCAATGATCAAATATAGATATAGATTATTATGATGCACTATCTGACTCCTTCTCTAAGGATTCTAGACAGACTTGATAGTCATACTATCAACACATCAAGTTATTGCAGTATAGGCATTCATCCAACTCTTTAGATGTCATATGGAAGTCACAGAAGTACAATCAACTCTTTGACTTTCCTTCTCACATGGGTCCGACCCACGCTTCCACTGTACTCTCTTCATCTATAAACAACCATTGTTCAAGACTAAGGATCTCATGTTAAATTCAAAAGAATTCAATGTAAGAGCATTTCAACATTTATACATGCTTCATTAAATTCATACAATATGAATATTATGAAGCTTCATGAATGACTAGAGTATAGACAGTTGAATGATGACACTCATCATTTCTACATCCATCTAGACTCCTAAAACATTGGTTCAGGTAGGTATTCAATTATTTTGAATACATCATCTCTTTCGAGCCACCATTCTGCATAATGCAGAGAACCATGTCATTCATGATTAAATGTTTAGAGCACATATGTATGTCAGAACATCTTCTTAGATTTTATAAGGATTATTTGATAATTACGATCACCATCGACATGTCACTTCCAAAGTACACTCGATGAAAGATCAAGACTATAGAGACATACAAACCCTAAGGTGATGTCTCATTGTCTTATTTAATCGTCATTCCTCATTATGTTGAGGAAACTTGCACATTGCAACCACATACATTATGTGTCCAATTGCAAGTACAATATCTGGATCATGAGTCCAATACATGATATTTTACTGGTTATTATTGAGTATACCATTGAGTGGGTGTAATGAAGGATTATCTGAAATAAGAAATTTGCATAACAGTATATATATTATATATACATATTTTACTTTGATTTAAGAATTTTAAATCAAATTTGTCTTGCTATGTCTACTTTGAAAGATTATTCCCTAATCGTCTTTCAAAGTAAGAGATATACTTACCGCTATATCTCAAGCAAGATCTGGGATCTCCTCTCTATCTTTATCACATTCCAATAATATGAGAACCTGTGACTCGAATAAAGAGAAGCGGGAACACATTCCGCCTTGCAAGTCCAACTTGCATTTCCCAATTCGGTCTTTAACACCCGGGCCCACCACCCCTAAGATGATGTTGACCCGTTGTTAATTGAACCAACCGTCAACAGGCTTAAAACTCGCTATATCAATCCAATATCGCCCCAATAATATGAGGACCCGATATTGGGGTCACTACGTATACGGCCTTACTCTTTCGAGAAGCAAAGAACCCGATCCAAATAATTGCATATAGGATCTGTCACTTCGGACATGCGTCTCCTATATACAACTTTTGGCGACGAAATTCTTTGCCTTGACGGGAGACCATGGATGTCACTTATGTGATCCTCCACCTCTTATTCAAATTGAAATAATTAATTATCGTGAATCATATTCACATAATTAATTCTTCCAAGGGAAATACACATCTATTCATAATAGAGTGTTTCATAGGATATAATTAATTTAATCACATTAAATCAATCATCAATCCTATTATCAATCAACAAACTTTGAATTTTACTTGAATAGTAGGTATAATCTCAAATCCCACTCTTGCAGGGGTTGCGTTAGGTAGTCGACGACCAGCGTAAAAAATAGTCGAATCTTTCAACATGGGTTTGAGCAAGAATCCATGTAGCCGACCCTACTTATAGTGGGAGAAGGCTTAGCACTTTTTAGTAGGTATAATCTCAAAGTACATATTATTTCAAATTTTAATAATTAGAAATACACTTTGATTTCTCCAGCATTATCCAATCCCTACCCGCTGTCATGGCCAGTACCGGCGAGAGTGGGACGAACCACATACGTTACAACCCCCTACCCTAGCGATCTCCGACTAGACACCATATCCACCTCAGGAAAGGATAATGTCAGATAGATCATCATGTACTTTGAGATGCTCATCGGTCTTTCAACCGAAATTATACCATATAATATACATCAAAACATTTTTGATTATATTATAAGGAAATTTGCTAAACAAATCCCCAATCCTATTCAAGCAAGTGGTTTTTCATGTAAAAGTTGTCCTACAACTATTGTAGGATGTCCTAGGGTTTTGCATGAAATCAATGTTTGTTGATGATTTCAAATTAACCAATGATCAAGATCAACTATCTTATCAATATGGTTTAGTGGGATGTCATTCAAGGAATTGATTATCATCTTTAAATATTTCACAAATATTTATCAATAACCAATTTCAGAAAATTAACAATTAATTTTCATCAACATTTATTTGAATGACTATCACAAGGTTCATGATAAAAAAATGTCAATTTCCAGCAGTGACCCCTTATCACTAAAATTAACTTATCTTGATCAATTTAAATCCAAAATTCGCAAAATTAGTGCCCTAAGATTGCCAACTTGATTTATAACAGAACCTAAGTGATATTTCACGCATTTCGAGGCGTAACAAAACCGTAATTAACAAATTAATCACGTTCTGTTCTGCAGTTCCCGCAACTGTGAATACATGCATATTCAAAAGGCCATATCTTGAGTAAATTAAATCCAAATTTAGTAAACTCATGTCCTATGGTTTCTTTGTTAATGGGGAACAAAATCCAATTGAATATTTCGTGTTTAAACAATTTAAACAGTGCCGAAAAAATCAATTAGACAGAGTTGCGAAAAATCAAATGCGCCAAAATTTTTCGCGACCATTTCAAACCCAAGTCGTCCATGGTTCATGGATCATATCCAAAACCTTTTTCGACCTAAGGCTTTGATACCACTTGAAGGATATTGAGAATCCTCAAGCGCATCACGGAAGCGTGACGATCGCATCGAATATGATCGGGGCGACTAGTCATACTAGTCGCAAGGTGCAGCGGAATTTAAAAATTTTAAATTAAATGATGAAACCACATGATCACGAGAACACTTCTCGGATCGTTTCATCAAACCACAAAGTATAAGGAATACCTTTGAAGCGTGGTTGTGATCGCGAGATCCCAAACAAGAGATCCTCCTGTCTCAAGTCCGATCCACGAAGAATGCACTTGCGGGCACGATGATGAGTCGCGTTCCTCCCGCAATCCTCGATGAAGATCCAAGCAATAGATCCCCTGATTTCGTCAAGCGAAATCCGTCGTCTTCCTCTATAGCAAGTAGCCACGAAGAAGGAGATCCTCGAGTCGTCGAAGACGAAGGGCGAGAACTTCTCTCCTTTCTCAACAATGGTGGTCGGCCACCCTATGGAGAGAGAGAGAGAGCACGAGAATGAGAGAGAGAGAGAGAAGTAGAGTAGGCGTCTACTTGGTGTGTCTTTCAAGGGCTAAGGCTACCCTCTTTATATATTAGTTTGGGATCCAATGGATCTCAATCTATGGCTCTCATGGATCCAACGGTCATTGTAATCCAAGAGCCATCCAACGGCTATGATTGTTGTTGGTTAAAAACCAACAACATTAATTTATATTAAATTAAATATATGTTGGACCCTTCGTATAGTCTCGGGCTTATATCTAAAAAACTAAGATCCCTTCGTATAGTCTCTTTCCAATACTTCTTGGACCGTCCTCGCCCTCTCTTAGTCGGCTCAACATCCCAACACTCGCATCTCCTAACTGGTGCATCAGCTGACCTTCCTTGCAAATGACCAAACCATTTTAAGCGGTTTTCTCGCATCTTATCCTCGATCGGAGCTACACCAACTTTTTTTTTCTGATTGCATCATTCTGAATCCGATCTTTATGTGTGTGTCTACACATCCACCTTAGCATTTTCATTTCTGCTATAGCCATTCTCTGTGCATGTCTATAGTTCACATGCCAACATTCAGATCCATAGAGCATAGCAGGTCTCATGGCTGCTTTGTAAAACTTTCCTTTAATTTTTAAAGGAATTTTCTTATCACAGAGAAAAACAGATGCTCCTTTCCACTTTAGCCAGCCTGCATTTATTCTATTAGTAACACCTCCATCAATTTCCCCATCATGTTGCAAAATAGATCCCAGATATATAAAAGAATCTCTCTTCCGAATGTTTTCGTCACCAATCTTCACCTCGATTCCTTTACCATTGCTTCCATCAAAGATGCACTCCATATATTCCATCTTAGCCCTACTTATACAAAATCCTTTAGTCTCCAATGCATGTCTCTAGACCTCAAGCTTCTCATTTATTCCATCTCTAGTCTCGTCAATCAACACAATATCATCAGCAAATAACATACACCAAGGCAACTGATCCTTGTTGGAAAAAAAGTATGAATTGTGTTTATTCCAGTGAACCCTAGGGTCTCTTATATAGAGAAAACCCTATGGGTTAATTACATAATACGGAACATAGAAGAATAAAAAGACCGAACAATACACATATATATAATTCTTTCAACACTCCCCCTCAAGATGGAGCATATCTATCATGCTCAGCTTGGAAGTGCATTTCTGGTACGGTCCTCTGAGAAGCGGTTTGGTGAAGATGTCGGCTGTCTGCTCCCCAGAACTAACATGTGAAGTAGAAATCAATCCCTTTTGGATCATGTCTCTGGTGTAGTGACAGTCTACTTCAATATGCTTGGTTCTCTCGTGAAAGGCAGGATTATTGGCAATGAACAATGCAGCTTGATTATCACATTGTAGTTGCATGGGCAGAGGTATATCCACATGCAAATCTTCTAGTACAGCTCGAACCCACATCATTTCTGTGCTTGTCTGTGCCATGGCCCTATATTCAGATTCTGCACTGGATCTAGCCACAACGGTTTGTTTCTTGCTCTTCCAAGAAACTAGAGAGCTACCTACAAACACAACAAAGCTTGAGGTAGACTTTCTATCTTTAGGGCATCCTGCATAGTCAGCATCCGCACATGCTGAAACAGATAAATCAGTTTCCTTCTTGAACAACAATCCCGTGCCTGGAGACAATTTTAGATACCTGAGTATCATATATATAGCATCCATATATATCTGTCTTGGCTGTTCCATAAACTGGCTTACCCGACTAACTGCAAAGGCAATATCAGGTCAGGTTATAGTTATGTAGAGAAGTTTCCCCACCATTTCTCTATACCTTCTCTTGTCAACCTCTTCTGTATCATTATCAAACAATTTTATGCTAGGGTCCATAGTAGTAGTAGACGGTCTACATCCAGCCATGCCTGTCTCAATCAACATATCTGTAATATACTTCCTCTGGGTCATTACTAGACCCCGTGCATTCCTGGCGAACTCCAGTCCCAGAAAATATCGTAGTGTGCCAAGATCCTTTGTAACAAATTGACGACCCAACACTGCTTTGGTCATCTCTATCCCCTGGGCATCATCTCCTGTGACTAAAATGTCATCAACATACACCATAATGACAACTGTACCTCGAGTAGTCTTCTGGATAAACAATGAGTGATCTGCATTGGATCTCTTGAAGCCTTGTTCTTCAATTAAATGGGAAAGCTTCTGAAACCATGCCCTTGGACTCTGTTTAAGGCCATAAATTGCCTTATGAAGTCTGCGTACCATATGATTCTCCCCCTCAGCAGCAAACCCCAGAGGCTACTGCATGTACACTTCCTCCTGCAGATCCCCATACAAAAATGCATTTTTAACATCCAGCTGGAACAGAGGTCAATCACGTACCACAGCTACAGACAGAAGAATATGAAGAGTGGAGTGACGAGCAACTGGAGTAAAGGTATCCATATAGTCCACTCCATAAGTCTGAGTGAAACCGCGTGCCACTAGCCGTGCCTTGTATAGATCCAGGCTATCGTCTGCATGATACTTGACTGTGAATACCCATTTGCAGCTAACCGCAGATGCTCCTGAAGGAGCAGTAATCAAGCTCCATGTGCCCCTCGTCTGTAGGGCAACCATCTCCTCCTCCATTGCAATCCACCAACAATCAATTTTCAATGCATCCTGATATGACCGTGGGATCTCCACAGAAGATAAAGCCACTGCAAATCTCTGAAAATCTCCTGTAAGGCGATGGAACGAAACCTGTGAAGCAAGAGGATACGAAGCACAACTGCGTTTCTGCTTTCTGAACGCAATAGGGACATCCAGATCATCAACCACTGAACTCGCCGGGTCCGAGTTGTCCTGTAATGGCACACCCTGCATAGGCACACTATTCGACCCATCATTAGTAGTAACATCTGGACATACCTGGGGCGTGCTGGATGATTGTCGTGTGGCATGAGCAGGATCAGATCGACGGGTATAGAATTTTGGTAGTGGTGAGATTAGTGGTTTTGGTGGAGGCGGTGGTGGTGGAGGAGGATGTAAATGTGGTGTGGACACAACATCAGGAACTTGATTGGTCAAAGGAAGACTCACGTTAGGAGGAGGAACATAAACCTCATTAGTAGATGAGTTGGAGGTCAATCTGTCACCTGCAGGTGAAAAGTACATAACAGACTCGAAGAAAGTAACATCCGTACTGACAAAATACTTCCCATTTACTGGATCATAGCAACTGTATCCTTTCTGCGTCCGATAATAACCCACGAAGACACATTTGACAACTCTAGGTAAGAGCTTGTCTAGACCAGGTGATAGCTGATGAACAAAGGCAACCACCCTAAAAACACGAGGGGTGATTGAGAACAATTCTTTATCTGGAAAAACAATCGAAAGAGGAGACTTCTCACCAAGTAGACTAGACGGCATACGATTTACCAGGTAGCAGGCTGTAAGAACAGCATCTCCCCAGAAAGAAATGGGTGCACAGCTCTGGATAAGAAGAGTTCGAGTAATATCAAGTAGGTGGCGATGTTTTCTTTCAGCAACTCCATTCTGTTGGGAGGTGTAGGCACATGTAGTTTGGTGTATGATGCCTTTTGACCAAAAATGTTGGGAGAGAGATCGAGAACAAAATTCCAAGGCATTATCAGTGCGCACATATTTCACTTTGGACGAGAAAACATTGTTTACTTCATTTATAAGATTTTTGATGACATCACCAGCCTCAGATTTATTTTTCAAGAGAAAAACCCACGACAAACGAGAAAATCATCGACGACAACTAGATAAAACCTGTGCCCTTGGTGATCAGGGACACGACTAGGACCTCAGATATCAACATGAAGTAACTCAAAAGGGGAGCTACTGCTCCGACTCTGACGACTTGGGAAGCTAGCTCTATGGTGCTTCCCTAATTGACATGCTTCACATCGGAAGGACGAACTGGGAGATATCTGAGGCAAGAGGTGACACATCTTTTGGAGAGGCAGGTGATCAAAACGTAGATGCCAGGTATAGGGTGAGACAGATCCAACAGCATGAGAAGAGACTTCAGCATATGAACTCCGGTGCAGACGATAAAGACCATCCTGCTTATAACCACAGCCAATCACTCTGCCCGTTAGGATATCCTGAAATATAAGAGAAGATGGATCAAATATAGCGCGACAATGCAAGTCTTTTGTGATCTGACTAATAGAGAGCAAGTTCATCGAAAATTCCGGAGCATGTAAGACATTCTTCAGACGCATGGAGGACGATAACATAACCTCCCCCTGACCAATAATGGGATAATGAGTCCCATTTGCAATGATCACCGACCGCCCTGAAGGAATCTCCCTATATGAAATAAGTCTGTCTCTATCTCGACAGAGATGGTGCGTTGCACCAAAGTCCATGATCCAATCGGAGATGTCTGAGCTAGAACATGTAGTAAAAGCGCAAGCACTACCTGAGGTGCTAGTTGTGGTAGAAGTGCTGGCAGAAGCAGACGTAGCTATATCTGAAGGGCCTCCAGAAGAATCTGTAGGAACAAGAGGCATTATATCCCGTAGCCGAGCAACTAGATCCTCAAACCGCTGATCTGAAGTAGAAGAGGATGGAGATGCAACATGTTCTGCCACCCTTGCAGATGCTGGGAAACCATGCTTAGAATAACATGTATCTTCTGAGTGACCCGGACGACGACACTAGCTGCAAGGTGGACGAGATCGACCACCACGACCTCCAGCTCCACGGCCACGGCCACAGAATGAAAAAGATGAGCCACCTCTTCTCCTGGAGGCAGCCATCGCAGAGGGAGGTGGTGTAGACGTGCTGGAGGGGAACTGAGATGCGGCTAAGCCTCCGATAAACCTCCTCCATAGGAGGAATGGTAGCATCTGCGAGAATCTGTGATGTGGCCGCATCATATTCTGGATCAAGAGCCGCAAGAAGGACGCCGACCATGGTAGCATTATGGAATGTCTTCTGCTGCTCGGGTGTGGCCGTCAGAGGAATAGTGCTGTAGAGTTTCTCAAACATCCCCCTCAGGGATGTATACAAGGAATGAAGAGGTCGCCCATTCTGCTTCATGGTGAATATGTCATGCTGAAGTTGTAGCATCTTGGTTTCATTTCGGACCTGGGAATATGTCGCTGCGAGAATGTCCCACATCGCTTTAGCGGTGGGCTGATGGAGAACATCATTCGCAATCTCCATCGATAACGTGCCTGAGAGCCAGACTTTGGCGTAAGAGTCATCAGCCTCCCAAGAGGCATAGATCCCTGTCTTCTCTGCCGGTTCATCCTCGATAAGAATGTGCTTCTTACCATTTGACTTCATGAGGCTCATGAACTGCATCGCCCAGAGCTCATAATTCGATCCATCCATCTTGACAATTGGCGCAGGACCTTTGAAAGTGCCTACGGATGGCATATCAACCTTTGTTTCTGACATATCGCCGTAGAGAAAGAACTAGGGTTTGTAGACAGAGAAGTAGATGTCTAACAGACTGCATAGGATTCGAGTGCGTATGTAGACTTACGCACCCAAATCCATATATGAAATGGCGGAGGCGGCTACGCAAGGGCCGCAGGGGAGGGGATGCCGGCTACGTCAAGGCCGGCGGGGAGGGCTGGACACGGGCCGGGGACCGGGTGCGGGAGGCGGAGGGCTGGGCGGCACCCGGGGGCCGAGGGTCGCGGTGCGGAGGGCTGGGCGGCACCCGGGGCTGGGCGGTGCCGAGAGGGGCGGCGGGAGGGCCGAGATGGCGTGGTCGAGATGATGGGGCCGAGAGGACGGGGCCGAGCTGAGGCTCGAAGACGGCGGCGGGCTCGGGGAGAGAGAGGGGGGGGGGGGGCGACGGGTGGAGAGCCTAAGCCCTAGGCTCTGATATCATGTTGGAAAAAACTATGAATTGTGTTTATTCCAGTGAACCCTAGGGTCTCTTATATAGAGAAAACCCTATGGGTAAATTACATAAGACGAAACATAGAAGAATAAAAAGACCGAACAATACACATATATAATTCTTTCAACAATCCTGAATGTGACTTGTCAACTCGTCCATAATCAAAGTAAAAAGAAATGGACTCAAAGCTGAACCTTGATGTAAATTAATGTTGATGTCAAAATAGTCAATATTCCTAGATGGGGTCCTTACACAAGATAAAGCCCTATCATACATATCCTTTATGAGGTTAATGTATATGATAGGTATTTGTCTCTTCTCCAAAACTCTCCACAATATCTCTCGTGGGACAGGATCATAAGCCTTCTCCAAATCAATAAAGATCATATGGAGGTTCTTCTTTTAGCTCTATAAATCTCTATTGTTCTCCTCAGCAAATGGATGGCTTCAATAGTTGAACGACCTTGATAAATCTGAATTGATTTTCTTTTACTTTGGAAACTTGCCTCAACCTTCTTTTGATCACACGTTCCCAAATTTTCATAGTGTGACTCATCAACTTGATACCTTTATAATTTGAACAATTTTGAATGTCTCCTTTATTCTTATAAAGAGGCACCACGATACTCTTCCAATCTTCATGCATTTTCTTGCTTCGCCAAATAACATTGAATAGATTCGTAAGCCGAGTCAAACCACGCTCACATAAAACTCTCCATACTTCTACAGGGATGTCATCCGGTTTTACACCTTTCCCAGGTCTCATAACCTTCAAAGCCTCCTCTACTTCCTTTCTTTGTATTCGTCTATAGCTTGCACGATTCAAGTAACTTTCACTACTAGCTAGATCACCCAAAGTGATCCCTCTATTTCCTTCCCCAATGAAAAGTTTATGAAAGTACTGCTCTCATCTAGTCTCTATATCCTTCTGAGTAACTATTACAAGATAAAAAAACTAATAAAAATAAATATTAAAGTTCAAGTAAAACTATATCTAGAATGAGGACTAGTTATGTAGTTCATGCGACTGAATAAGCAGCTCTGCAGATCGAACATGGGGTGTAATCCTCATAATGCTTGCATATGCAGTGTGGTTCTGCCTACCTACCACATAGGCATCTGCGGCTGCATCTGCAATTAGTGTGGCAACATTCCTGTATGGAGAGTGTTTAGAGAATTGTAATGATCTATTTAAAAGGTAGATGTTTAGTCCGACATTGTGGAGTGGTAGGACTTGATTATTTTAGTGGGGCTATATAAACAACCCTACAATTGTACTCATTGAGTTTTTTAATAGTAGATACATCCTTTAGTGGTACCCACTTCAATGGTCTAGTGGTAGTGTAGTGTGCCTACCACCCAAAAGAACATGGTTCAAATCCCTCCTTGTGGGGGCTGTGATAGGTAACTGACAATGAGCGTAAAAATAGTCGGATCTTTCAACATGGATTTGAGCAAGTATCCATGTAGCTGACCCTACTTAAAGCGAGAAGTCTTCGCCAATTTTAGATACATCCTTTAGTAGCTCTCTTATGTGATTTAATCTCGCTCCTTATGCAGAGTTCCATGTAAAATCAATGTTTCATATTGTTTTTGTAATTCTTCTTTATATATTTTATAATTTCACTCCTTATGCAGAGTTCCATGTAAAATCAATGTTTCATATTGTTTTTGTAATTCTTCTTTATATATTTTATAATTTCACAGATTATATGAACATTCTATCATTAAGATACTCATACCACAATAACTTGAATTGAAAAGTTAAACATTACATATCGATACATCGATATTTCTGTACTTGTTTGACTACACAATCCCCTTCTTATGGGATTCCATTTATATTATGATTTGTTTGTGACCTCATGTCTAATGCAACTTGATGCTCCTCCCTTGCAAGTTGATATCTTGCAAGTTGAAATCCTAATATAACAAGCTCTTTTTTTATGAAGACAAGCAATAAAAGCCACTTTGAAATTTTGTGGATATTATTAATCTCGTAATCCCAAGGTGGAGTCATTTCTTACCAGAAAAGAACTAGATTGTAAAGAACATAGAACAAAATACATATAATTAAGCCCATGCATTTTGATTGAGTATAACAAAAATTTGAAGGGAATGTATTTGCACTTGGTATTTACCGTAATTGCACAATATGGGTGTAAGATATCATTAGATGGAAATAGTATCTTATGGAATTTTATAAAGTGGAGACCTTTTACAGACAATTACTGAGAAAACCACCATAAGAAAAAAAAATAAAATAACCCATAAGCTACAATATTCTAAACACTTTTTATCTCGAGACGGAGCATAGAGATCATGCTCAACTTGGAATGACATCTCTTAAAAACATATCTAGGAAGTAGCTTGATGAAGTTTGATTTGTGCTGGAGACATGAGAGGTAGCCTCATACGCTTTTTGTATACCTATCCATGATATAATGATAATCAACGTCTACATGTTAAGTTCTCTCATGCAAAGCATGATAGTTATAAAGATTGCAGTTTTATTATGACATCTCATCTAGCTATGCTAGACTACTTTTTGCACCATTATGTAAGGTCATCATCAATAGACACACATAAATGAATATAAGTTTTTATATTCTTAGGACAACCAACTTAATCGACATCCATATAAACTGTGATATCAAGAGGCTTCTTTTGAAGAAAAGGGAGTCCCCTTTCTAGTATGGCTTTGAGGTAACCGATGATTTTGAAGTTGCATCTTAATCTACCTTCTTAGGCTTATCCATAAATTGACTAATTTGGCTTAGTGCAAAAGTGATGCTTAGGATAGTAACTATAATATAAAGCAACTTTGCAACACGGCTTCTATATTGTTTGGCATAATATAGGAAAGCATTGGGATACATGTGAATAATTTAGATGTGATTGTGCGATTCCATGTAGTCGCAGAAGGTTTGCAATACACTTTCGATAACACATAATAGGTCCTTTGTGATTCCTGGTAAATTTTATATCCGAAAAATAATGTAAATTACCAAGGTCCTTGGTGATAAAATCTTCCTAGCGGTGACCATGGATCTGATTTTGCGTTTAGTCCATATCCATTAGATATTCAAATCCACACCAACCTGATCCACCAGATTATGGGTTGGTTAGGATTTTTGATACTTGTGTATTCTCCTCTCATGTCTATCCTCATCTTAGTAACACTTAACATTTGGATTATGTTTTTGATGTTAAATCAATGTAAACAAGAGTGTTTACTGCAATGGATTTAGCCCAATTAATAAACTGCAATAATTATAAATACTTTATAAAAGAAATATAGGAAACTATTGTACTATTGGTTTTCAATCGAAAATAATGTACCCAGAATATAGCACACAACTAGGGAAGAACTTGACCTAGAAGACAACAATATCAATATCTGGTGTATGCGTTGCGTTTTGTGGCTCGAAAGTAAGATGGGAAATAGGGTTGTATACCTATCTCCGAATAACAGATGAAGATAGTGAAGGTGGCCCTAGGGAGTTGGGATCAGAGCATCGATAATTGATCTTAGATGAAGTTCCACTAGAGAAGGAGATTCAAGGGTCCGAACACATGCATTATCAATTTGTGAGGTTGGCTTGTGATAAATAGAATAGGATACTTGGATTTTTTATATTTTTATCTTGAAATTATCTTTCTTTTTATTCCTAACATGATTTCACATGTTAAATTAAAATTAAAGTGCCACTTGACTAAGGAGGACGTGGGTGGAATTTATAAAGTAGAATAGAAAAGAACTTTGTAAATGTTAATAGTTATTATGTATAATCTTTAACGGATTTACGATTGTATCGGATTTGTATCTTTGGATTTTGGTAGCGTTCCGATCCAATCATAATTTAATGGATTTAAAAATCTCGATCTGATCCAATCCACTAGAATGATTAAACCATACCAATCCAATCAAATAATATTGGATTGTATCGGATTACTGTACCAATTGATGTGCACCCCTACTACTTCTCATGGAAGGCCTTGGTTATGGAGATTGGAGATGTCCTACATATATCATAGCAACAATGATGCCATCCATGTAGATAAGAAGTATAATCCTATCTCAGGTAGTTGATCACATACAAAGAGAATGATCAAGGTGGATCATGTAAAATCCTCGTGCTCAATCATCTCTTGAGAGCTTTTGATCTATTTTTTCAGGCTTTGCTTCAAGCCATAGATGGCTTTGTAGCCTATAAACTATTTACACTCTTTCACCAGTGAATATAGGAGAGTTGTATGCACACCTCTTCTCGTAGTTATTAATATAAGAAGCTTTTCTTTATATCAAGCTTGAAAATGATGTCCTTGCTAACTATAAGTTTACTTCGAATTGTTAGAAGTTGAGTTATTATTGAGAAAGTAGTAGTAGTTGACACCATTTTGTGCCTTGTAACCCTCCATGTTACCTTCTGAGCGATGTTTGATCATGAAGAAACAAGAGTCTCGATGCCTCTCAGCTGCAAATATTTCCTCCTACATGGCTTGTTTCAGATTTGTCTAGGAAATAAACCATTGAAGAAAAGTCAACAACAAATTGTTGATATAATGGAGTGGGTCTCTCCTAAAGACATGTCTCAACATGGGGTACATGGTACATGATTGCTTGCCTATCCTCGAAGTAATATCGATGTCAAAACATTTATCTATATTGGCAATGCCAACATCATGAACCTCCATATCTATAATGTCATTTGCAGGATTAACTACAATGCCATCATTAAAAACACTATGATTAAAAATCACCTTAGGTGTAGTAAATGGCGATACATGCGCAGAAACACATGTCTTAATAACAAAAGGATTCTGGTCATGACTATAGATACTCTTATATCATTTATCACGGATCTCCATAAAAGTAGGAGGTACAAGCAAATATATGCCATCATCAATGTTAAAGGTGCTCAATATGTAACTTCTGGGAGAGAAAAACGAGATAGACTTAAGGAAAGTGACATCTAGAGTGCCGTGATATTGTATACTTTAAGGATTGTACTCCTTAAGGAAAGCACTCATAACCGTTACAAGTCCTCAAATATCCTTAGTCAAGATGTGAATAAAGGTAACATATTCAGAAATCTTAGGTGATGCGGAGAAAAGGTACTTGGGATGGAATAAAAGTGAGATGAGAAAGGAATCCAATTAATTATATAACATGCAATGAAGATTGTTGGGAAAAGACATTGAGTTGTTTATTCCATAACCCTAGGCTCTCTTATATAGGAGAGTAGCCTATGGGTAAATTACATAAGACAATCATAAGAAGGAAATTAGGAACAATACAAATAACATAACATAAATATATCTCTACACTCCCCCTCAAGATGGAGCATAGATATCGATCATGCTCAGCTTGGACGAGCACTTTTGGAACGGTCCTCTGAGCAAGGCCTTGGTGAAGATATCTGCAGTCTAGTCCCCTGAGCTGACATGAGATGTGGAAATAAAACCCTTCTGAATCATATCTCGTATACATTGGCAATCATCCTCGATGTGCTTGGTTCGTTCATGAAATGCTGGATTGTTTGCAATAAATATAGCAGCTTGATTGTCACATTCTAGTACCATAGGAAGGGGAACCTCTATATATAGATCTGTAAGAACAGCTTTAGCCCACATCATTTCTGTACTAACCTGAGCCATAGCCCTATATTCGGACTCAACACTAGATCTGGCTACAACAGTTTGCTTCTTGCTCCTCCATGAGACAAGAGAATCTCCAACATATACAACAAATCTAGTGGTGGAATTTTTATCCTTTGGACACCTTGCATAATCTGCATCTACACATGCTGAGATAGTGACCTCCTTGCCTTTCCTAAACAATAGACCTGCACCTGGAGATGATTTAAGATACCTGAGTATCATCTGTATAGTATCCATATGGACCTGACGTGGTTGCTCCATGAACTGGCTTACCCGACTAACAACAAAAGATATATCGGGTCTGGTAATGGTAACATAAAGGAGTTTTCCTACTAGCTCTCTGTATCTTCTCCTATCCACCTCATCAGTATCATTATTATATAGTTTCATGCTTGGATCCATAGGTGCGATGACAGGTCGACATCCAAGCATTCCCGTGTCACTTAGTTAATGAATGACATATTTCCTCTGGGTCATTACAAGCCCTTGTTGATTTCTGGCAAACTCCAGTCCCATAAAGTATCTAAGGACTCCAAGGTCCTTGGTGACAAATTCACGACCCAGAAGTTCTTTCGTCCTCTTAATTCCTTGTATGTCATCTCCTGTAATAAGGATATCATCAACATACACCATAATTGCAATTATACCTATGGATGTTCTTTGTATAAAGAGGGAATGATATGCATTTGAACGTTTGTACCCCTGTTTTTCAAACAAGTTTGAAAGCTTCTGGAACCAAGCTCTAGGGCTCTGCTTAAGGCCATATATCGCCTTATGAAGTCTGCACACTTGTGAACACTCCCCCTCAACAGCAATTTCCTCCTGAAGATCACCATATAGAAATGCATTCTTGACGTCTAACTGAAACAATGACAATCTCGAATCACTGCCACAGAGAGAAGGATCCGTAAGGTGGAAGTGGAATGGCGAGCAAGTGGTGGGAATGTGTCAAGAATCCACCCCGTATGTCTATGTAAACCCTCATGCAACCAGACATGCCTTGTATCTGTCGATGCTACCATCTGCGTTCTTCTTAACCGTAAACATCCATTTAAATCTAACTGCAGACACACCAGTAGGAGGTGGGACTAGGCTCCAAGTGCCTCTCGACTGAAGAGCAGCCATCTCTTCTTCCATAGCCAAACGCCATTGACTGTTCTTCAAACCTCTTGATAATTCCTTGGAATAGCCACGACAGACAGTGTAACAACAAAATTCTTGAATTCACCAGTCAAGCGATCAAAAGAAACCATGGATGCTATAAGATATGATGCACAGCTACGCTTCTGCTTCCGAAGCGCAATAGGCAGGTCCAAATCAACAACCTCCACATCTTTCTCCTATAAAGAATCTTACTCAGGTAAACCATTAGATCCATTATTAGAAAATATATTCTCAGGACATACCTCATGCGTACTAGATGATGAGCGGTGACCATGAGCAGAAGCATGCCGACGTGTATAGTGGTGTGGTAATGGTGGAACATGGACATTAATAGGAAGTGGAGGTGGCGTAGGTAGTGGTGGTGATGGTAGTGGAGGTGGCGTAGGTAGTGGTGGTGGCGGCATGTATATGGCTTCATCAATGTCTGAAGACATCAACCAATCACCTGTAGGGGAGAAGTACATGACTGACTCGAAAAAGGTGACATAGGCACTAATGTAATACTTCCTGCGCATCGGATTATAACACCTGTACCCTTTTTGTGTCCTAGAGTACCCGACAAAGACATACTTGACAACTCTAGGAGAGCTTGTCAATACCTGGAGACAACTGGTAGACGAAGGCAACTGATCCAAACACACGAGGAGTAAGAGAGAACAATTCCTTGTCAGGGCTAAAGAGAAAGGAATCTTCTCACCCAAGACTGACGACAGCATGCGATTAATGAGATAACACGCCGTTAGAACATCGCCCCAAAAAGAATGAGGAGCACGACTCCGAATGAGAAGCGTCCTAGTGACGTCAAGCAAATGATGATGTTTCCTTTCTGCAACTCCATTTTGTTAGGAAGTATAGGCACATGATGGAGAGAGTATTAGTACAAAACTCCAAGGCACTAATAGTTCTCACAATTTTCACAGAAGCAGAAAAACATTACGTACTTCAGTTAAGAAAGTTTTGATAACATTCTCACCTTCAGATTTATTCTTTAATAAGAAGACCCACGACAGACGAGAGAAGTCATCAACAACGACAAGATAAATTTGTATCCCTGATGATCATGGACACAACTGGGACCTCAAATATCAACATGAAACAACTAAAAAATGGAGCTACTACTCCGACTCTGACGACTGGGAAAGGTAGATCTATGATGCTTTCCCAAGTGGCAAGCCTCACATTGAAAGGACACGTGAGGCGAGATCTGGGGCAGAATACAACATAGTTTCTGAAGCGGGAGATGATCGAAGCACATGTGCCACATAAATGGTGAGACATGTTCAACAGATAGAGAGGAGATTCCGGCATAGGGAGTTCGAACTAGGCGATAGAGACCACCCTGCTTACGGCCACACCCAATCATGTTGCCCGTAAGGATGTCCTGAAAAATAAGAGAAGATGGGTGTAAAATGGCTCGACAATGTAAATCCTTCGTAATCTGGCTAATTGACAACAAGTTCATAGAGAAATCAGGTGCATGCAACACATTCTTTAGATGCATAGCAGGTGTCAAGCTAATCTCCCCCTGACCAGTGGTCGGGGAGTGAGTCCCATCTGCAATAACCACAGTACGTCCTGGAGGAACCTGTCTGTAGGCTGTAAGTTGACCCTTGTCTCCACACAGATGATGTGTGGCACAAGAGTCCATAATCCATTCTATAGCATCAGATCCACTAATGCTAGTGAATGCATACGTACTACCTGAGGTACTGGAGGAGGCTGAAGCAGCTACATCTGAATGACTGCATCCCATGCCGAAGGTAGGCTCAGCAACTCTCCCGGGGATCGTCGAAGGTGGCACATGACTGGAGGGACGTATAATACCCCTCAATCGTGCTACAAGATCATCAAAGCGTTGATCCAAAGAGGAAGCAACTGGGGGCTCAATCAGTTTAGCCACTCGAGCAGAAGCAAGGAATCCATGCTTGGAGTAGCATGTATCCTCTGTATGTCCAGGTACATGGCTGACGAACACATCTTCCCCTGCACCGAGGTCCACGTCCATGAAACTGAGAAGATCCTCCGCGACCTCGGGATGCCGTCATTGCTGAGGATGCCTGATTCGCAACAGAAGATGGAACAGTAATGTGACCGAGTCTGCAGAAAGCTTCCTCCATAGGAGGAATAATAGAGTCTGCCAAAATCTGGGAACGAACCGCCTCGTATTCTGGATCAAGGGCTACCAGGAACGTACCAACCATGGTGGCATTTTCATAAGTCTTCTACTGCTCAAGGGTAGATGTGAGAGGCATGGAGCTATATAGCTTCTCGAACATCCTACGTAGGGATGTATATAGCGAGTGGAGTGGCCGACCACTCTGTTTGATAGTAAAGATATCATGTTGAAGCTGCAGAATCTTCGTCTCGTTCTTTGCCTGTGAATAGGTAGCAACAAGAATATCCCACATTGCCTTGGCTGTGGGCTGATGGAGTATATCATTGGCAATCTCGATTGCCAATGTACCTGAAAGCTAAACTTTGGCATATGCATCATCCACCTCCCATGAGGCGTTAGCCCCAGTCTTCTCAGCCAGTTCTTCTTCGGTAAGAATGTGTTTCTTACCAGTAGACTTCATCATGCTCATGAACTGCATAGCTCACAGTTTATTGTTTGACCCATCCACCTCCCATGAGGCGTTAGCCCCAGTCTTCTCAGCCAGTCCTTTTTCGGTAAGAATGTGTTTCTTACCAGTAGACTTCATCATGCTCATGAATTGCATAGCTCACAGTTCATTGTTTGACCCATCCATCTTGACTATAGGCGCAGGACCTCTGAAGGCACCTATGGAGGGAATATCGGCCTTGTTCTCTGACATGGTGGCTTGAAAATACTAGGGCTGGAGACTAGACAAGGTCGTGTCTACACTGACAAAGAGATTTGATTGCATTTGTAGACTCATGCAACCAATCTCAACATGGAAGAGGACTTGGCGGCGGTGCCTCTAGAGAATGATGAATGCACCTCGCGGAAGAGGGAAGGGACGCACGCGCAGAGACCTGCGTGGAGCAACGGAACCGTGCTAGGCAGGGGCCCGCGCTGGGCAGGGGTACACGCTAGGCAGGGGACGCGCGTGTGTGTAGGGGAAACGACGCGCAAGGGCAACGACACCCCGTGGCGGGCGATGACGCGTAGGTGGGCTGGGCGGCGGCGCACCAGGCATAGCGGACGCGCACATGGCTGGGTGGCAGCGCGCAGTATCGCGCTAGGCGACGACGTACCAAAGGGAGGGAGAGGGGTTTGGGTAGGGCTAGGGTTTCGGAGCTTTGATCTAGGACCGCCGCTCTGATACCATGTTGGGAAAAGACATCGAGTTGTTTATTCCATGAACCCTAGGCTCTCTTATATAGAAGAGTAGCGTATGGGTAAATTACATAAGCCAATCATAAGAAGAAGGAAATTAGGAAACAGTACAAATAACATAACATAAATATATCTCTACAAAGATGACACTACCCTAGAATATATGAGACTTTGAATTAGACGGTTTTTTGCATCATAAAGAATATAGCGATGCTTTCTCATTGTAATATCATTATGCTGTGAGGTGTTAGCTTATGAAGTTTTTGATAAAATGCGATCTCTTAGAAAGGTAGCGAATGCAAAGCATGGAACTTATGAGTACTATCATACCTAATAAACTTGATAGGAGCATAAATTTGAAATGTTAGAGTTATTATATTTACATTTATGTTTGTAACCCTTCGGGTTCCGTAACCTCTTGTGACCCTTCGGGTTCCGTAACCCTTGTACTCTCTTGGGTTTTCTCTCTATATAAGAGACCCTAGCTCTATGGAATAAATATCTCATTCATCTCTCTTCTCAACATGGTATCAGAGCGACAGTCCTACACCGAAGCCTAATACCCTAAATCCGCTGCCACCACCAGCCCTCTCTCCGTCAACAAGGAGAGAGGGCTGAACCTCTTGCGTTGCTCGTGGATTCGATGTTCCCGCACAAGGCGGTCCGAATCTCCAATAACACCAACTGCTACCTCCAACGGCACCTAAAGGGCCGTCCGAGGCTCCGACAGCTCCAGTCGTACCTCCTGCGTCGACGGCACCGCCTCGAGCCCCCCCTCCAACAACCCCTGCTTTACCACGACTTATTTCTTCCAACTTTTTGTTTCTCCCAACTTGACATTCCATACTCTTTATTCTATCAAGTATGGGAGAAAGGGGGAGTCAGAGATGATTCTTCAGGACGTCTGTTGTCGTACCCCGACTAACAGACAGACACTTCAGACTACTACTCAGATCATCCGTCTCCACCGAGCATCGACTTCTTCGTCAGGGCGTATACTTCTTTTACGACCCGACTGCTACTCCGTGTTGGACTTCTTCTACAACGATTCTTCTCCAGGCACGACAGAGATATGTTCCGGTGACCTGCAGGCACGACAGAGATACGTTCCGGTGACCTGATATCGCATCGACTCTACAGGCATGACAGAGATACGTTCCGGTGACCTGAAAGCCGCAGACCCATCCTTGACCGAGGTCTTCTACCAGCAGCGGTCATATGTTCTTATGATGTATCGTGTGAAGATGTGGCATATATTTTTTCTATTTGTTACAAGTTGCAGCTTTCTCAGCTCCAGCTTGAGGGGGAGTGTTAGAGTTATTATATTTACATTTATGTTTGTAACCCTTTGGGTTCCGTAACCTCTTGTGACCCTTCGGGTTCCGTAACCCTTGTACTCTCTAGGGTTTTCTCTCTATATAAGAGACCCTAGCTCTATGGAATAAATATCTCATCCGTTCCTCTTCTCAACATGAAATTTTAAAGATTTGATAACAATATCTACTTTATATTTATTCTTCAAAAAGGAAAACCCAACAAACATGATTATAGTCTCGTAACAACTAAACAGTAAACTAGAAAGTTGGACCTCAGAAATTGGAGGTCAATGTTTGGACCTCGGTTGATGGAGTTTCAAGCTCTCGAAGTTGAGGGAAGTGCATGGGGTATTTTTTGGCCTAGAAAGGTGACAATTTTCGGGCGGTGGAAAAAAGAGTGGGATCAGATCCATGTTACTGGTCTTGGAGCAAGCCTCATGTACTTTTGTCTGGGGCTCAACTAATAAACCTTGAACTGAGGTCTTGTGGGGTGAATTTTGTAGTGTGCAAGCTGAGTTCTCGAGCCTGCCATGGTCCATTGGAGGCGACTTTACTGTGACTTTATTTGCTTTGGTTCCGCCCAGTGATAGAGGGAGATGGGATCATGTTCCAACAAATTTCTCTCCTACGATGGTAGAACTTTCCTTGGAAGTTTTGGATACATCAAATGGGCACATGGAGTAGTACATCCTGATCCCGTCTAGATCGATTTCTGGCATTCAATGAGATGTAGTTTGTCAATGATGACGATGCGAGCCCTATCGAGGTCCCTCTCAGATCATATACACGTTTCTTAGACTTCTAGCAAGGAGGTGCATACCAAATCTATTATCAGGTTTGAAAGGTACTTCACAGAAGGAAGGATTTACAGAATTGGTTGCCAATTTCTAGTCCTCTTATTGAATAGAGGGCTTGACCGTGAGGAGGATGTCACATAAGATTGGGGGTTTGAGGAGTTTGCTTTTGAAGTTTAAAGCTAAACCCATCAGAAATAGGATTACTTAGCTGTGAGCTGAACATAGCGGAGTTATAGTTCAGGGTAGTGCATCAAAAGATCATTCCGAGGAGCATTAAAAGGAGATTGAATGGAAACGAAGGTCGAGACAAAGATGGCTTAAAGAGAGGGATGTCAATACGAAGTTCTTCCATGCCATGGAAAACAGAAGGAGAAGTCAGAACTACATCCATGACATAAGAGCGGAAGGGGAGTAGATTTAGGGAGAGAGTGCAATGGTTGAGGTAGTAATGGTGCACTTACGGGGGGACCAATAGAAGAACCCCTATTTTGGGTGCTTACATGCTAGGCAGAGGGATGTAGAGGCTTGCGTTGGAGAAAATCCATATTGCTTATTAGGGATTTCCTTATAGAGGAGGTTCGTGCTGCTACTTTTGTCCTCAAAGCGAACAAGTCAACTGGGAGGATGGTTCTTGGATGTTATGGAGGATGATGTTTTGGTCACAGAATTCAGGATTGGGAACCAAAGTTTAGAAAGGTTAAACAAGTTTTCGATTTTCCTTCTTCCGAGGAAAGAGATTGCAGAAAGAGTTGAGGACTTCAAGCCCGTTACCTTTTTGAATGTGATTTACATTATTATTGCCATGGTCTTGGCTAACCAGCTTTGAAAGGTTATGGGTTTGATTATCTCGTTGGCACAATTAGTGTTTGTCCTGGATGTTATCAACTTGACTGAGTAGTCATGGCTTCAGAAATTGTGTCAAATTGGAAGAGGAAAAAACATATGGGTTTTTTTATAGAAGTAGATTTCTCCAAGGAATATGATTGCTTGGATTGGCCGTTCATTCGGGCCTAATTTGGCTTGGAGAGGTTTTTCCGGATCAGTGGATCGATTGGATGATGAGATGCATCACTAGGTATTGTGCTCTATTTTGGTTAACGGTTGACATCAAGGAGGCTTCTTCCAATTATAGAGGGGTGTTAAACAAGGTTGTCTGTTGGCGTCGCTTTTGCTCGTGTTAGCATTGGATGCGCTATTATCTATGGTGAAGCTGAGATGGAGTTTATTCGGGTTACTCTAGAGAGGACTTTTATATCTTGATTCTGCAATATGTGGACGGCATGATATTCTTCATTTATAACGAGGTCTCGGAGTATAGGGGCATCCACTATTGTAAAAATCCCCCGGCTGGCCCGACTAGTAGGTCCGACTAGTCTAGTTGGTGGGGTAGCCGACCGAGTATTGACTAATTCCGACTAGGCCGACTAGTCGATCAAATTTTGCTTAGAGATACCTTATTCTTTTACTTTTATAAAGTAAACTTATTCTAATATGCTTAATATTTTATTTAAATTCAATTACTTCTTTTCTTTCATTATGATGACATAAAAAATGTAAAAATCTTTGTAAATATATATGTACAAAAAGGTTTATATATTTAAAATAATAAAAAATTCAAAGCCAATTAAAGCCCGACTAAATCCGATTAGTCACTCGATTGTCGATTAATCCTTAGTCAGTAACCCAACCGACTGAGTACTAACTACCGATTTTTGCAACCTTGGGGGCATCTGAGCGATGCTTGGTGTCTTTTGGCGAGTTGTCTGATTCCATGTGAATGGGGCCAAATTAACCATTGTGCCATTTGGCTTATCAACATGGGAGATCACATCCTATAAGTTAATGTTAGTGATTGCAAGCAAAAACCTGCCTATTAACTATTTAGGTCCGCCACTGTCATGTGGCAAACTGAGGAAAGTAGATTAGATGAAAGTGGTAGAGAAGCTAGAAAAAATTGTCACCATGAAAGGCAACATGCCTTTTTAGGGGGGAGGCTGGTGTTGGTGAAGGCCTTGCTCACAACCATCTCGATTTTCTTATCATCAAGGGTGCTATCTATTGAGAGTGTAAGCATCTCAAATCGTTGATAAGGTGCTTTTTCCAGTCTTCCTTAGTAGATGGCAAGGGGTCCTTGGTTGTTTGGGATGAGATAATGCTGCCTATCAAGGAGGGAGGCTTGGGTTGCAGATAATGGAGATGAACATGATCCTACTTGCTAAGTGGGTTGCCAGAATATGGCGTGATCACCATGATTTGCTCCCTTGGCTGGCATTACCTTGTATGTTCTTGACGGGGATTTGCTCAGTTTTACCTGAGATGGCCTTTGCTTCTTCCATTGTGTGTGTGTATGGGGGGGGGGTCTCATTGTAGAAGGATGATTGGACGAAGGAGGGTGCTCTATATGATCTTTGTCCTTGGTTGTTTGCTTTGGCGGTCGACAAGGAGGCCCGCGCCAGAGGTCTGGTTGGAGGGGCCTGGATGCCACCATTTAACTCCAAGCTCTCAGATTAAAGAGTTGAAGATTTCCTAAATACGTCGGACATGATTACAAGATGGAAGGACTTATAGAGGGTCGACTATCATGGTATTGGAGAGACGATTCATTTTCGGTGAAATAACTTGTAAGGTTCTTTCTCCTACCATGGTGTTCGGTTTAGGGGATATGACCGAGATTGTGCACAAATTCGGGAATGAAAGATTTCTATTAGAATACAGATCTTGTGGCTTCTCGTATGTAGAGGAATTACAATATACCAAAAGGCAGGATTTTCCCAGGTTTTGATGGTAGCTTTGCTCGTTGCGCGGCAGAATTTGAGGACATCAATCATCTGCTCTTGGGATGCTATTACTTCATATGATCTCAGGAGGATGCCAACCTACCCAGTCTTTGCTATGAGAATGATGTCATGTTTTCGAATTTTGTGGGAGTCAGCTGGTGGGGCTCCATTGAAGGTCTGATAAAGGTGCTAGCTCACATTTGGGCTATTTGACTAATGAGAAACAAACAGAACTTTAATATCAAGAGATTATATTGTAAGAATGTTTTAAAACATGTCAAGGCTCTTTATTAGGCGTGGTCTTGTAATTATACATGTAATATCTTTTTTAAAATTTTGGAATATATGAGTTAGGGTAACCATCTCTTGGAGGTTTTCCTTCAACAACAAGAACCAAATAGTACCCATATAACATCAAACACGACGAGGACCCCTAATACAAAATGCTATAGTTCCAAAATAGATTAACTCCAATTGAATAGTATAAGATGGTCGATGATGCTTATTAGTTCACAAGACTGAAATTGAAAATTGAAGTGTTGTGAGAATTGCATAACTTCTGAAGTGGTAGGTAATCAAATTGAAGAAACCAAAAAATAAGTTGAGGAAGATGCTTCCGAGGTAGGAAAGGTGTTCGTAAAATGGGTTTCTATGATACTTTAGATGCCTACCGGCTGAAGGCCATATTAATTATCTTTCTTGTTAGGATATCTTGAAACATAACATAAGAAGGTTAATTATGACACAACAATTGAGTTTCTTAATAGTATAGTTAATAGTCTCAAGACTAAATTGGAATTTAGAGTTAGAAGGACCTTCTATAAGGGCATGGCAGGTGACAAATTAACCTATCACAATAGAATGCCTAAATCAATAAGAATAACGAATCGATATAAGGACACATATTGGAGAGCCATGAACCATTCTTTAATGTCCAGGGCTTAGGTCCTCCCTGTTATCGAGGAAAAGTGGCCTTGTCAACTTGTTCGGATTGGGCCCCAATGAAACCATTGACAATCACTCATAACGCTTAAGCTCAATTGTTCAAGTAGTAATCTCCACTACTTATAGCCTCACTCGCACACTTTATGAGTTTTAAATGTGTGACTATGTTTGGTGGTGTTACAACCTCCCCTACTTGTATTCACAATATCCTCGTTTATTGCCCACCACTTAGTCCCAGTAATAGTGGCCGCTGCACGCTCCGAGCTTATGTCCCCTTGTATAGCTCTTTCATCTATCATAGAGACTGTATACCATTTGTAACATTCCCTGTTTAGATCTCCATACGTTAAGAAGGAAAACTAACCTTGATAACTTTTTGGGTTGGGGATCAAGTAGAGCTATTGATAACAACTCAAAATGTTTAAGCTCAAGTTGTCAAGTAGCAATCCTCCACTCTTATAACCCATTCTCACACTTTGTGAGTTTTAGACATATGACTATGCTTGGGGGGTGTTACAATCTCTATCTCTATATAGGGGATGCGATGGTCCGAAGTTAATTTGGCAATCTGTACCATCAACAAGGTCACAAACAAGATATGCACATGCTGCACTTGATGAGATAGTTGTGATAATAATGGTGTCTACCTTTGAAGTCTTGGGAGAAGAACCGATGCAAAATTTCTTAGTTGTGGAAGGAAAATCATCCAACTTCTAATATGAGGAGGTGGACAGCTTGATCACCTCGCCAATCTAATTTATATCATGCTTAGTTGAATTGGGATGCCTATGTTTCTTAAAAGTATCTTCTGTGTCTAGTCCTCTGATATTAGGTAAAATGTAATCTAGTACTACAACAATCTTCTCATGTGTCCTCTAGCTCCTTCACCCTTTGCAGCAAAGGAGCCTTCTCATTTACGTAAAGCGATCACAACAAATATAATATCAGTTAGAGTAATCACATCGATAGGCATGGTAATTCGACTGAATCGATTATAGATTTCTTCGATGGAAGCAATTTGAGCAATAATAGTAATTGAATTATTATTGAATCATATATCGAATCTGGACTATAACGAAACTCTTACCGTAAGCATTTCCATAAAGCCTTCTGCAAATCACAAGGGTATCGAGGTTAATAGCTATGAAGCTTCTCAAATATGGCTTTCTAATAATAGTCATGCAAAGGCTTGCCATTCATTTTTATTTGTTTGATGTATATCATGGTAGAGTCGTAAAATCTTTCATTTCTTGCCTAAGACTATAGGTGGAGGCGAGAGAATCCCATGTGTCCCTAACCATTGAATTGGGTAGGGCCTCACTAATAGTTCTAGTGAGAGCTTTTCCATAAGCTATATTGCACCCACATGCATGTTAATGACCTGTTAGTCTCTTGCGAACTTGAGAGATGATCTCTTCTTCTCCACCAAGAAGATGATTCTCTTTAGGAAACCTAGCAGAACATCCAAGAGGAGACGAAAGGGTGAGAAAGAGAGGTGGACATCCTCTTTGACGTGAAAAAGAACTAGTTCATCTTCTCCTCTTGAGAGAGACTAGAGAATATGAAAACTTGAGTTGTATGTTTCAAGGATACGCACCTTATATATGCTAGTGGATGGCTATGATTGAGTCATGTTTCAAATGGAATGGAAAGAAATCAAGAGAGACATCAAACACCAATATGGAATATGGAGATTTTTTCCCCACCAAGTGAGAAAGAGAGCGTGGAGTTGACGTCCATATGGAGAGTCCCACTCTCCATATATGGACATCCGCATGTGGTGGAGTTTTCTTCTCTTTATTTTCCTTTCCTATTTGAATTAGAATCAGTTGTCGCCTTTTATCCACAATTGAATTGTGTCAGTTAGCAAGACATCCTCCAAGGAAATGAACCATATTCATTAGTCTAAAATTAAATGTACATGTTACATTTATTTATTTCAATGTGAATCCATTTCTTATTACTTTATTCTATGAATCAAATTCACATCCTAATCGTCCAATTAAATGTGAATCATATTCACATTATTATTGATAATGTAAATTAATATTCATAGTAATCATATGCCCACTTACGTGAATTATAGTCACATTATTATTGATTAAAATCAATATTTATATCTATCACATGTCTACAAATCTTAATCAAGATTAATCAATAGTAATACTAAAAATTTCTTATTATATGAATTCTAATCATTTAAGACTCATGTACATCTGTAAATACTTGGAGATAAGGTAACGGAGATTATGTAAGCCATGTGTAGTGATTTGATAATTAGATTTACATCTAATATTGAGGTTCTGATTTAATTAGACATTGATTCAATTTATTTAATTGTTCCTTTTGTATCAATTTCCAACTCTTTGGATTTAGAAATTAATTCAATGAATTGAATTTTAATCCAACTAATTCCCCTTCATTTAGACTTAAAGTGGAGTCACTAAAATTCATTCGATTTCATCATTCCTTTGGAATGGATGTGTCATTATATACAATTTACTATAATCGCACCAATCTAGAGCATTTTCAATACTCATGCATCTTACATACTGGAAAACTTTTAATAAACTCGAAGTTCAATCTCATATTTGGCTGTCTTTTTCTTGGGTTTATCAATTGATTTATCAATTGATCATTAGACGGTAAATCAATCATATGCTTTCCAAAAGCATATTTTAATATCTCGAATTCTTGTCTCGTTTATATATATTTATGTATGTATATCTGTTTCTGGACAAATGATGTGTGCTTGTTCATGATAGTATATGATATCGGTATTTAGTATCTCGATCTCGTTAAGTTAATTTTTAACTTGACTCATCCGATACCTCTGAATCTCAATTCCTATGCAGGGGACTGACATCAAGAGTTGGATATATGCAGGGTAGATTGCCATCTTTTCTCAGGCTGGAGATCCTTCTTGAATATTGTTGGTGGAAAAGAATTGCATATCATAGAAGAGACCCTAGGGCTCTCTTATATAGGAGAAAAGCACTGGGTTAATTACATAAGAGGTACATGAAGAAAACATAAACGAGAAATAAATACGAAGTGATACAAATATCTCAACACTCCCCCTCAAGTTGGAGCATATATGTCTATCATGCTTAGCTTGGAACATCTCTGAAAAGGACCTCTAGCAAGGGCCTTGGTGAAAATATTAGATGTCTGATCTCCAGTAGAAACATGGGAGGTGGATATGAGAGACCCTTCTGGATCATGTCTCTGGTATAATGGCAATCCACCTCTATATGCTTTGTCTGTTCATGAAATTCAGGATTATTGGGAATAAATAGAGTTGCTTGATTGTTACATAAAAGGTGCATGGGGAGAGAAACCTCAACAACAAGATCAGTCAAGACCGATCTAATCCACATCATCTTTGTGCTCCCCAGTTTTATGGCCTTGTACTCAGATTCTGCACTGGATCTAGCAACCATTGTCTGCTTCTTGCTTTTCCATGTCACGAGAGAGCTCCCAACAAATAGCAAAATCGGAAGTAGACTTCCTGTCTCTAGGGCATCCTACATAATCTGCATCTGCACAAGCTGTCACCCCAAGAGACGTACCTTTGCTGAATATAAGACTAGTCCGGGTGAAGTCTTCAAATATCTCAAAATCATGTAGACAACATCCATATGAACCTTCTTGGACTGCTCCATGAACTGACTCACCTTGCTCACAACAAAGGATATGTTTGGCCTGGTGATGGTAGCATATAGGAGCTTCCCAACAAGCTCCATGTATCTCCTCTTATCTACCTCCTAAGTGTCATCAACGTATAGTCTCATACACGGATCCATAGGGGTAGTAGTAGGCTTGCACTCTGTCATACCTGTCTTTAGTAGAAGATCAATTACAAACTTCCTTTGGATCATCACAAGACCACGTTGGTTCCTGGCGAACTCTAATCCAAGGAAGTATCGAAGATTGCCAAGGGGGTCACAAACTGCTGACCTAAGAACTCCTTGGCAGCCTGAATGCCCTGCTCATTATCACCCGTGACAATAATATCAACATAACAAGAATAACAACAATACCTCTCTGTGTCCTCTGAACAAAAAGTGAGTGATCCACAGTCGAATGCACAAATCCCTTGTGCTCTATCAATTCTGAAAGCTTCTGGTACCAAGCTCTCAGACTCTGCTTCAGGCCGTAAATCGTCCTACGGAGCCTACAAACCTTCTGAGACTCCCCCTCAGCAGCAAACCCTGGTGGCTGCTGCATATATACCTACTCCTGAAGATCTCCATGTAGAAACACATTCTTCACATCAAGTTGGTAAAGAGGTCAGTCCCGTGAAACAACAACTGATAGAAGAAGCACAATGTCGAATGTCTGGCCACTGGAGAGAATGTATCCTGATAGTCCACCCCATGAGTCTGGGTTAACCCACGTGCTACAAGCCTTGCCTTGTAGCGGTCCACACTGCCATCTGCCCGCTGCTTCACTGTAAAGATCCATTTGCACCCCACAACAGAGGCCCTTGGAGGAGCAGAAACAACACTCCAAGTACCACAAGACTGCAAAGCGACCATCTCCTCCCCCATGGCAAGTCGCCAACTATTGTCCTATATGGCCTCTCGATACATTCACAGAATAGTAAATGAGAGTTCCATACAAATCTCCTGTACTCTTTTGACATGCGCAACAAGAGAATAAGTGGCATAGTTACGATGCAGCTTCCTCAAGAAAATAGGTACATTGAGATCATCAACCTCTCTGTTCTCTGGTATTAGCTCCTCCTGTATAGTATCTGTAGAACAAGCATATCACGATTGACATCAGTAGAAACAATGTGTTCATTACATACCTGAGGCACGTAGATGACGGGGAAGGTGCATGGGCAAAGGGACGAGTAGAGGACCTGCAATGTAAAACCGTGGTAGGAACCGTGTCTGGGTAGACGAAGGTGGAGGTGGTGGAGCAGGTAGAGGTGACTGAGACTCAACAGGGGAGTTGTTGGTGGAGATAACAAAGGTGGTGGAACAAAGACGTCCTCACCAGAGTCAGCATTAGACAACTTGTCACTTGTAGGAGAAAAATACATAAACACTCAAAAAATGTGACATCAATACTCCCATAATATTCTCCCTACAGGATCAAAACATCTACACCCTTTTTGGGTACGAGAATAACCAACAAACACACATTTGACATCTATAGGAGAGAGCTTGTCGTGATCGGGAGTAAAATTGTGGACAAATACCACAGACCCAAAGACCCTGGGAGTAAGGGAGAATAGGTCCTTCTCGGAAAATGCAATCACCCCATAATGAATGAGGGGCTCAACTCTGAATCAAAGAGTCCTGGCATCTAAAAGATGACGGTGTTTGCGTTCAACAACATCATTTTGCTGCGAAGTGTAAGCACAAGAAGTGATGAACAATACCAAAAGATATGAGAAAGTCAGACAACTGTAAAGTAGAAAACTCCAAGGCATTGTCAGTGCGAATAAACATCACATTAGCATAAAAAATGTTCTTAATCTCAATGAGAAATGATTTAATAACAGAACCGGCTTCGGACTTATTCTTTAACAAGAAAATCCAAGATAATATAGAGAAATCATCCACAACAACCATATAAAACCGGTGTCCTTGATGATCGGGAACACGACTAGGACCCCATATATCAAAATGAAGCAACTCCAACACATGACTACTGTGACAACTCAGAAAAGAAGAATGATGGTGCTTCTCGAGCTGGCATGCCTCACACTCCAATGTAGTACGAGTAGAGATCTGAGGGAGAACATGACACGACTTCTGTAGAGGAAGGTGTCCAAAGCGAAGATGCCACATGAAAGGAGAAACATATCCAAACGGAATAGTAGCTGCACCAGCTTATGGAGGTTGGACTAGTCTGTAAAGCCCTCTCTGTTCACGGCTACATCCAATCACCTTGCCCATGAGTATGTCCTGAAATACAAGAGAAGAGGGATAAAAAATAGCATGGCAATGTAAATCTTTTGTCGTTTGGCTAATAGACAAAAGATTCATATGAAATGCTGGAGCATGTAAGACATTCTACAGGCGCATCGATGGGGCTAGAACAATCTCCCCCTGTCCAACAATGGGTAGATGAACCCCATTAGCAATCACTGCTGATCTATCAAGAGGGATAGATATGTAAGAAGTAAACTAAGCCCGATCTCCACACATATGATGAGATGCTCCGGAGTCCATGATCCAATCAATCAAATCTGAACTGCTACAACTGGTGAGTGCGTAAGCAATACTTGACAAACTTGTATAGGCTCTGGCCGCAGTTGCAACATCTGAAGATCCTGCTGCTGGGGCAGGCAGTGTAGTTATCATTTCTCTCAATCTTGTGACAATATCATCAAGCCTCGCATCATGAGAAGGAGCTGGAGTAGTCTCCATCTGTTCAGCTACACTAGCAGATTCATGTTACCTTGCTTTAGATAGCATGTCTCCTCCGAATGACCTGGACGGTGGTAATGCGAGCATGGACCACACTGACATCCTCCTCGACCACGTGGTTAGTGCTCGCGAAACTGTGAAGTACACCCTCTGTTACGAGAAGTTGCCATAGTAGAGGGAGTTTGGACAATGGTAGTAGATGAAGTAATGATCTTGCTCAGCCTCTTGTAGACCTCCTCCATTGGAGGTATTGTCTCTCCAGTAAGTAGTTGAGTACGTGCTGCATCATACTCAGAGTCGAGGGATGACAAAAAAACTCCTGTAACAGTGGCATTCTGGTATGCCTGCTGCTGCTCAGTGTTGGTAGTAGTAGCATAAAGCTATGTAGATGCTCAAACATATGGGCATGAAGAGGTCAACCATTCTGCTTAGTAAAAAAATATCATAATGCAACTGTAGAATCTTGCTCTCATTCTTGGCCTGCCCATATATGCCTGCTAGGATGTTCCATATAGCTTTCGTTGTGGGTTGATTGACTATGTCGTTGGAAATCTCCGTTGTGAGAGTCCCGGAGAGCCAAATCCGAGCATAGGCATCATATTGCTCCCAAGAAGCATTAGCCTTAGTCTTGTCCGTGGGCTCTAAATCCATCAAAATGTGCTCCTTGTTATGACACTGCATAAGGGTGCAAAACTGCATGGACCACAACTCGTAGTTGATCCCATCCATCTTTACGACGGGAGCCGGGCCCTTGAACGCATCGGACGATGAAAAAACATCGCTCTTATTCTCTGACATGGTAAAAAGAATGCCGACAATCTGGAACAAAATTGAGGAGTAGACTACTCTGAGCGAGTCCACACAATCATATAAAGGATTGGTTGTACGTGCAGGCTCATACAACCATCCTCTTCAACCTTTGTTGTAGTCTAGGCTCGGAAAACATGATTTAGATGTCCTTAATCACCGTTTCTGGTCGAAATCAGGTCGTAAAATGCAACGGCAATAGGCAGACTATGGTCTACCGGAGACGGGATCGACCCACAACCTGCAAGAGCTGTTGCAACCAACCAGCCGACCACCCCACAAGCAAGCCGCTAGGCGACAATGAGAATCACGAAAGCCGCTAGGCAATGGCGTGCAACAAGGATGCTGCTAGGCGGCATCGGTCGGGAAGGATGCCGCTAGGCAGCGACGTGCAGATGGCCGGATGGGAGCGGCCGACGGCTGTCGACGACAACATGGGAGGTGGGGGGGGATGATGGGTAGGGTTAGGGTTTTGAGATACGGGAACTTTGGTCTATGATCGTTGCTCCGATACCATGTTGGTGGAAAAGAATTGCATATCTTAGAAGAGACCCTAGGGCTCTCTTATATAGTTTAAAAGCTCTGGGTTAATTACATATGAGGTACATGATGAAAATCGAAACGAGTACATCCTTTGGACTTCTCGTTAGTGTAATCAGCTCTGTTGGTTTTTAATAATTTTAAGGCGGTAGCTCCCAACTTGGGAGTTTACCTGTAGTTGTCTTCAAAAAAAATAAAAAATAAATACGTAGTGATACAAATATCTCAACAAATATCACTTGAGGATATTGGTTGTATCCTCGATCTAGCTCTTTAGATGTACAACCTTGCATTGGCCTATATAATCCAACTCCTTAGATAATTAACTGTATGATATCGAGATGGCAATGATATATAATTCTAATTGTATTAAGGAGCTTTATAAGTGCAAACACAATTTATGCTTTCATTCAAATAATAGAATGAAATATTTCACAAATACTTTTATTGCTCAATGGCTTGCCATGGGCTTACATAATAGTGACGACGCTGGTGCCATGTAAGAGGGATATCACAACACTAGTTGGGTGGTCCTACCTTAATGGCTGCCATGATTGGTTATAGGCAGCTTTATGGGGGTTTCTTGGCTATAAATTAGGATTTTAATCCAGTATAGAACTACTGCCAGGGATCAGTGCGCATCGAATCATAATATATATTGGACTATGAAGCCTTTTCAAGCATGTTCTAAAAAAGTCGAGGTTTGGTGAAAGTTCGACCATTGGGAGAGGGAAGCGACTTATATGACAGGTAAGCTCGGGAGTGGTTTGATGATACTTGATGAAAGAAGTTAAGTGAATGGAGAAAGGAAAAGTTGCTGTTAAATACATATTTTGAAGAATCCATCGATGATTCATGTCTATGTAATAAGGGGTTGAATGTTACAGAAGTGAGAGATGTTTTACACGGGAAATATCATATAATGAAAGTTGAACTTAGCCGTATAAGGTGAGAGCTAGGCCTCTTCAACTATACAAACTATATAAAATCACTCTATTTATATTTCTTTATAAAGCTTTTATAAATATATATTTGGATATTTATATATAGTTGCAGCTCAATGGCAGCTGTGGGTATTTGATTTAATATGAGAATATTTGATTTTATAACTATATATTTCTTAGGCTAGTTTTATTGGGCTCATCTCCTAGTCTTGTCCCTCCTCTCCGTATTGAGAACTCGGCATGTTCTTTGTTTTGGCTGGAGCGCCCAAATCAGCTATATATTTGACACAGGTTTGCGTAATGCTAAAATTATGGCGAATGCATTTATCGTCATTAATGCATACATAAAAATACAAATTAATAGTGATTGAATTCCCTGTATGGTTCCACATGAGAAACCACCCTAGCTGTCCAATATCTCTATTCAACATGGAATAACATGCTAGCTCTCAGGCGCGGATGCTAGTGCCCACAGCATTTGAGCTTAGCGATTGCTTCCATGTAGAAAAATAGGTGGAATCTTGTAAAATGAAAGTGTCTTGGATAGTGAACACCATTATGACAATTATATAGAGGGCTAGTATAAGAAAGTTCAAATGATATGGAGCATATAGATGATGAGCATGGTGACACCAATTTAAAAGAGGGGGTTGACTGGTAAAAAAAAGCTAGCCAGTTCAACGAAAGGGTTGACATATTAGGTATTTTGAATAATTGGTTGAATGTACTTGTAGTAGTTTTGACATACTTTTGACTTTAATTGGTATGTAGCTGGCCAAATTTACTTTAATTCACTGGTTGTATAAGAAAATTTGCTAACATGATTGACTTTGATTTTGGGAAAACATGATGGTGAAATCGAATGGGATATGCATAGAATGACTATGTGCATTGGGAACATCATTTGAAACTCTTTTACATGATTCTAATAAAATAAAAACTTGAGTACTTCAATTGCATTGACTCTCTTTGTCATTCCTTAACTTTTCTTGTTATGTATTTTCTTCTTTCCTTTTCATCTTTCATTTTTGTCATTTGTCAAGTGCTCAGTGAGATGGTAACACAAGTCAAGTAGTCATATAAGTTTGTTTTCTCTAAAACTAAGAATTATAAGTGCATGATGTCTCATCTGTAGTAACAACTTTTTTATTGGGACTTGGGAGGTGGGGGTGTTGTGTCCTGGATATTTTTATGATTGGGAGGCGGTGGTGCATCCTGTATAAGTGTATCCTATTCTTTGGATCTGTTCAACAACCAATTGTCATGTGCAACAACCAAAATGCTGTATGTATGTGTGTGTGTGTATATATATATATATGGGTTAAATGAGGCTACATCTTGGGTGTAGTCAATTGGCTACTCCCATCCTCATTTCCTCCTAACATGTCATTCCAATTTCGTTGGAAACAGAGACTCCTATGCCCTCCATCTGAAGGGGGTCAATTTCATCAATTCCGAGACCTTTACAATTTGACAGTCTTGATGAAGGGGATAGAAGTCTCGAATTAAGTCTTTTTTTTAATGACACAATGGTGACATATTGTGATCTAAATTCCAATAGGTTTCATTTCAGAAAAATAAAAAAAATACAATGGAAAATAGGTGGGACCATGTAAGTTAGCTACACCTAGGGAGCATACTCCTTTTTCCCTATACATATAGAGGGCTGGTCCTATGAGAGCCAAAATCTGTGAGAGCATGAGAACATTGATTCCAGACCACTAAATTCTGTCATTTCTCTCCTCATTGATTGCAGGAGAGAGAAGAGCAGAATCTAATGGTCCAGATTCACTGCTCTGATGCTCTCACAGTTTTTGGCTCTCACAGGATCAACACACACAGACACACACACACTCTCTCTCTCTCTCTATATATATTTATATATGGGGGGCTCTTCCAATAGGACGCAGTCCTTCCTGAGTTCATGAAGGCCATCCTCTTTTTGTAGAAAACACGGACACTTTAGTAGAATATGTATACAATTTGTATTATAACTGCACGATATAAATACAAACCGCATACAAAACTGCACATTATAATACAATCCTTAAAACTGCACATTGTAATACAAACTATATACGTATTCTACTAAAGTCACCATGTTTTATACAAAAAAGGGAACGGCCTTCCTGAACTCAGGAAGGACCGCGTCCTATTGGAAGGAAATCCTATATATATATATATCTTTGTCTTGATTGTGTGGCTGATTTATGGGATTGCTGTTGAAATTTGATGCAGTTTTTTCTTCATGTATTATATTCCGAGGTTGAAGAAAGCACTTGCGTGGAGCAATGAACTATGATGGTGAGAAAAGATCATGGGTCCTAACCTTAATAACGATGCATAAACCTTTATTCTTCTTGGACTTTCTCTGCTCTCTCGAGGCACATGTTCTTTTCACGCATCTTGCTTGTAAACCTGTGACAATAATATTTGATCATGTTGGTGACAATTGATTTATGTCTTTATAACCGATGCTGATATCCATGAAATATGTACAAATGGTCTTGTGTCATTTTTATTGGATAAAAATTAGAAGGGATATTTACACCTATAACCCTGAGTAATTTCGTAATTACCTCGGAAATCCTCTATATTCACGAATTACACCCATGACCTCTAATAATGCTCGTTTTACACCCATAACCTTCCGTTAATTTAGTTCATAAACTCAACCATATGGGTGAGTTAATCTAACCAACCTACTATCTAACGGCTAGGATTAATCAACATTAAAAAAGAAAAGGAAAAATAATTTCTTGCAGGCGGAGGCGGGCTTGCAAGCGGTGGGGGTTCTTGCTGGCTATTGCAGCGACGATGGAGGTTGTGTGGGGGGTTGGGGAGGGGGCTTCGTTGCAGAGATGGTGGAGGTTGGGTTGGGGGGTTCGTTGCGACCTGGTGGGAGGGGGTTGGAGGGGAGGAGCTTCGTCGGGGGTGGCTTCGTTGCAGAGATGGCGGAGGTTGGCCCCCCGGGGGGGGGGGGTGGTGTGGTGGTCGGTCGCGGTAGACATGGAGGGGAAGGCATCGATCTGGAAGGTGCTGTTGGTGCGGGTGTCGAAGGCGAGGAGATCTCACAGAGGTGCGAGAGGTAGGAGGTGTTGAAGGAGGCGGGGGACAAGGGGAAGGAGCGAGCGAGGATGTCGAAGAAGTGGGCAGTGGAGATGGGACCACACGAATGGAGAGGTTAAGGCATGCCTCATGGACGTGAGTGATGGTGGGGGGGGGGGGGGGGAGGTCAGGGTGGCGCGTAAGGACGACGTAGCCGGGGGGGGGGGGGGAGGTCAGGGTGGCGCGTAAGGACGACGTAGCCAATGGAGATGGAGGTGACGCGCATGGCGGGGAGGTGAGGGGAGAGGTTGCGCTGGAGCCAGAGGAGGGCGGAGGAGGTGTTGGAGGCGAGGGAGCGGAGGAGGGAGAGATCCTAGAGGGAGAGGTTGAGGTCGATGCCGGTGTCAGCGAAGACAGAGATGGAGGAGTCGGGGTCGATGAGGCGGACACGCATGATGTTGTTGTGGAGGAGGGCGCGAGCGGTTTAGCGGGGTGCTAGGGTGTACGCGCTGTTGGGCCTGCAGGTGTAGGTGACCTTCGGGATGTAAGGGGAAGACGACAAGATGGGAGTGAAGGAGGAAGGGTGGAGGAGGAGGTCGTTGCGACCCGGGGGAGGGGGGCCGGAGGGGAGGAGCTTCGTCTGGGGGGAGGGGGGGGGGGTTGCGGGCTTCGTTTGCAAGTCGGTGGGGAGAGGGGGGGTCTGTTGGCAGCGAGGATGGTTGACGGGAGAGGAGGTGGTCGACTTTGTTGCAGAGATGGCGGTAGTTGGCCGCAGTGGTGAGGGGGGTTCGTTGTGACCTGGGGGGAGGGGGCCTTGCTGGCGGCTGGCCGGAGGGGAGGAGCTTTGTGGGGGTGGGGGGCTTCGTTTGCAGGTCGGTGGGGGGAGGGGGATTTGCTGGCAGTGGATGGTGGAGGCTGGCCGGAGGGGGGAGGGGCTTCGATGATTTTGGCGGAGGGGAGGAGAGGATGGTCGACGGGAAGGAGGAGATGGTCGGCAACGACAGAGGTCGGTGGGGGGTAGCCTGGCTGGAAGATGAGGAGGTCGCCGGCTCTGGTTGGAGGAGGAAGAGACATGACCATTTGCAAATAAGAGATGTGGTCATTTGTAGATAATGGGAATTAAAGGGTATAAAGTGTAAAATATTTAATGGATACTATTATAGTTAACGGAAAATTCGATGGAAGTTAACACGGGGTTTTGCGTGTAAGAGTTAAGCACTATTGGAGGTCATGGGTGTGATTCGTGATTATAGAGGGTTTCTGGGATAATTACGAAATTACTCAGGGTTATAGATGTAAATATCCCAAATTAGAATTTGACTGAGTAATAATGGGCACCTGATGACGTGATTTTCTATTTGTCAACATCGGAGACTTCTATTACAATGAATGTGCGGGGACTGGAGTTTAGCGATAATCATGTAAAGATCAGAGCTGATCTGAGGTTGGTAATTATGGAATATGATTATTATTTGGGAGGAACTTTTTTATATAGTTAAACTTTGATTAAGGATGTGATATTGGTATTGGGTAAACGGTTATTTCAAGGCATAAGCTGTATTTTTCAATTGCTTATTGCTTTGTCCCATCTCAATGCTCTTACTTTGTGGAGAAAACATGGAGTTTACGTAGTTAGGAAATCAATATAGACATTAAAAAATGAATACATGATGTTTTTTTATATGAAGATACATCTATAGAGGAAGGAAAAGGGGAATTTCTTGGTGAGGCTGACTTGAATTTTGTCTGGTGACTTGGCAACGTGAGGTGCCTGCCTGACACGAGCTAGCCCGGCCAGCAACATCTACGTAGCTCCATTGCTAGGTGTATATGCTTAGAAACCACAAGTTGACTCTCTTTCTAGTCTCTGTTACCTAGTATCTAACTTTCAACGACTGTGAAGAGGCAATTGAATATCATGATCTCATTGGAGAAGGGGTATACACTTCAAAACCTTGAAGCAACACTTTCAGGGACAGGACACTGCAAAAGGTTGAACTTTTTCTTGGGAAACCTGCCGAAAGAAGTTGCAACTTGTGCTGATTGGGAAAGGATATGGCTCCTTTCGTGTCTGTTGTTGTATGCAACTTCACCTTGCATTTGTCATGGATTCGGTTACTTCAGTTGAGTCCATGTCTATATGAAGGCTCTCTTTAATGAGATTTCTCCTAATTATGTTAACAAAATCAATAAGAGGGTTCACACTTGTCATCACATTAATCACATGAAGTGTTGCACGAGAGCTGTCTTCCTTTGGATTCTTCACTTTTCATCCTAGCTGTTTTTGGGACCTTGCCTGTCACCCTGCTGGCTGAAACTTTCATTGAGATTACGAAGAATACTTGTCCCTAATTCCATGTTGAAGAACCTTTTATTATCATTAACAGAATACAGTTCTGATTTTTTTACTATAGAAGAAAAAGAGAATAACTCAGTTCTGATTTCTTATTGAATAAGTGAAATGGTTTCTGCTGTGTTGGATCGAAATTTGCATCACTGCATATGTTGCTTTGTTGCTTATGATACCTCTTTCTCAAGTCTATTGGTTCTATTTTTTGGGTAAACTGAATCATCAAGATGGTCAGTTATGCAGTATGATATCCAAGATTGTGATATTTTTATTGCTGATGCAGACTTCATAGTTAACTTTCATTGGCATGCATGGAGCTGAACACGGTCAAAGATGCATTTGACCGAGTCGTCAAGAAGCAGAAATTATCTTGCTCCAATGCACAAGAAGTGATTGATCTGCTAGTCCAAGAGATGGAAGCTACATTGATGAAATTGCAGTCTATCATGGACCAAGATGGCCCATCTAATGATCAGCAAACCATTCTCATGGAATTGAGCAATAAATTCAACGAGATCGGTCCTGTGAATCAGCTCGAAAGTTCTCAAAAGGAGCTGAATATAGCAGTGAGTAAATATGCGAAGGTTCTAGAGAAATCCTTCATCCCTGACATATCCAAGGCCTACAGAATTGTGGATTTTGATTCTCATATGATAAACCAGATCATTGCAAGTCACTTTTATAGGCATGGCCTATTTGATCTTGGTGACAGCTTCATAGCCGATTCTCAGGATATTGCTGATGCTGCATCATTGAAAGCCCCATTTCTTGAGATGCATCAGATACTTGAGGACTTGAAATCTAGGAATCTCGAGCCTGCTCGGAACTGGGCATCCAGTAACCGAGACGGACTTTCAAAAATAGGATCAAAGCTCGAGCTGAAGCTTCACAGGCTGCAGTTTGTGGAGGTTCTTCAGAAGGGAAGCAAAAAAGATGCACTTCAATATGTTCGAACACACATATCTCCATTTGCAGCAATCCACATGTCTGAGATTCAGAAGCTAACAGCATGCCTCTTATGGGCGGATCGACTTGATCAGTCTCCATATGCAGAGCTACTTTCACCAATGCACTGGGAAAGTCTCGCCGAGGAGCTGACCCGGGATTACTGCTGTCTTCTGGGACAGTCCTATAACAGTCCCCTGGGGGTGGTTATAGCCGCGGGGGTTCAAGGCTTACCAACATTGCTGAAGCTGGCAGCGGTGATGGCCGCGAAGCAGCAGGAATGGCAAACAATGAAGCAGTTGCCTGTGGCCATAGATCTTGGAAAGGAATTCCAATTCCATTCGATATTTGTGTGCCCAGTTTCCAGGGAACAAGGAAGTGAAGAAAATCCTCCGATGCTTCTTCCATGTGGTCATGTTCTGTGCAAGCTGTCAATTGTGAAGCTCTCTAAGAGCAGCACTCGAACGTTCAAGTGCCCCTATTGCCCTCTGGAGGCGACAGTTGCACAATGCAGACAGCTCCATTTCTGAAAAAGAATGATGGCTTACCTTGGATAGGCGTACAGAGTTGCGGTGTATGGAATATTTGTGTAGTAACCTCTCGTGTTTGAGATGGATGAAAGCCAAGTTGTTTGTGGATTCCTACTGGTTGTAAATAGACGAGAAAAAAATCGTTCAGAAATTATGTTGGAAGACAATCTGCTTTTCCCCCACGATCATCACCGGTAATGCTACTCCAGTCCTGTTTGATTTCCATCATTTGACACGATGCACCATGTTCTGTTTGTCTGGAGGGAAAATCAGCCTTTTCAGTTGTGCTACACATCTGAAGTCATGTTATGTGGTTGCCTTTAATTTTCAGTTTAAGACTGGTTTGCTATGCTCTTTAATACATGTATCAGGGCCAGGCATTTGACCTGTTTTTGCTGCCATTAGGATTTGGCTTCTTAGAATCTAGGTTTGGTGCGATAACTTGTGATTTGCACTTGGCTTGTTACAAGAGCCCGAGCAGTTTGTGTAGGCGGACGTGTATTATAAGAAGTTTTTATGAAAGCATAATTTTACAACTTTTTAATGTAAATCTTTGAAAGCATATTGATTCAAACGTATCCGGTTGTAATCAATTGGGAGAATGTGGAAGTGCATACTGAAGTTTGAGGTGCAATACATCTAACAGAGCCTCTTAGGCCCTGTTCAGTTATCGGGGGGAGTTTACCCTCTTAACCCACTCCCTCTCTCTTCATGTGGGCCGCACTTTATTTCTTTTTTAAAAAATTAAATAAATCCTTCATCATCAATTCCATCAAAAAATAATATATTATACCATCATATTATATAAAAATTATAAATTACTCCACTTCTCTCCCTTTTTCAAACTTCAATACAATCACATCACAATAACAATTCACTTTTTCAAACTTCAATATAATCATATCACAACAAATCCACTTCTAACCCATGAAATCACTTATTTCAGATCCTCACCGTTTTTGGTTCGCCATGTGCTCTTAGTAGGAATACCTTTCATAACAATCCTGACTATAAGGATGACAAAAGCACAAAATGCAAACATGATTCCATCAAAGATCGTCACGATAAAAAAAAGAACAGTAGAGAATGTTCATTTACTGGATATAAATCCTGAAAATGTCCTCTTGTGGTCAGTTGCATGGTAAAGCAACATTTATTTTTCGTAGGCTTAAATATCAGAATGTGACAGAAGGTATAGATTGCACATCTTGGTTGCTTTTATGCATATACTATCACGTAATTCCTAAGACGTTCTCTCTAAATTCTTGTGCATGCACATCCTTGTCTGCCTTTCTTTCATATGCTTGACATGTAAATGGTCATTTTTTAAGAATCACCACCAACAACAAAGCTTTTCTACACTACGTAGGTTGGCTACATGGGTTCTTCGCCTCCATTCAGATCTATCTTGGTCATTCTTGAGCATAGATTAAAATAACGAAGATTCTTTTGGATAGTTTCATTCTAACTTCTTAAGCCTTCCTCGTCCTCTCTTATCTATCTAACATCCCAAATCTCGCATCTTCTAATCATTGCATCAACTGACCTCCTTTGCAAATGGTCAAATCATCTTAAGTAGCTTCCCCTCATCTTATCATCTATTAGACATGTACCGACCTTCTTATCGCATCAGTCCGAATCTGATCTTTTTGTGTATGACCATACGTCTACCTTTAACAGTTTCATTTTCGCACAGGTCTATGGTTCACATGCCAACATTCAGATCCACAGAACATAGCAAGTCTCACAATTGCTTTCTAATACTTTCCCTTAGTTTTAAAAGGAATTTTCTTATCATATAGAACCGGAGAAGCTCCTCTCCACTTTACCCAACTTGCATTTATTCTATGAGTAACATCCACATCGATTTCCTCGTTATATTGCAAAATAGATTCGAAGTAATTTTTTTTTAAAGAAAATCGGATAATAATTCAAGTTTTTGTATGATATGGTTTATTTCTTTACCATATTCCTGCATGACATTATGTGAGGCGACAAGGCACGGTTTTTTTCATAATCCAACCGTACTTACACGGCTAATCATGTTTTATCTTATTATATCTCAATCGTTGACAATATGAAATGTCAAAATAGTGCAGTTGAGATTGTAAAGAACTTCTCCTTTTCTTATATGTAAGTTCATCGGAATCACGCCGGTTAGATTGGCCTTTTATTATTTATAATATCTATGAACTCTTTCCAATTTCGTGATAAAACTTGTGGGTTGGAGGGTTTTCTGTGGCAGGTAACTCTTTGAAAAAGTATGTTATCCAGTGGTAAATTTTTTTTTGTGTTTTTGTGTTTGGTTGGAGGGTTTGTGATTAGAAGGGTTTGTTGTGATGAGATTACATTGAAGTTTAGAAAACTGATTATAAGTTGAATATTTTATACTTTTTAGATGATAAAATGGCATAATATATTGTTTTTTTGGAATAGATGAAAGAGAAATGAATTGTTTGAATCATTAAATAAGAGAGAGTGGTTTTTGAGTGGGCCCCATAAGAGGCGTGAACATGAGAGTTTTGAGCAATGTTTAAAAAACCGGACCGGCCGGTCGGATCGATTGGACCGGGAACTGGCCCTGACCCGGTTGGTTCGGTCGGTTCTTTATAATTAATTTCAAAAAAATTTAAAAATAAAAAAATCGGGTCCGACCAATGGTCAGACCGGGTTGACCTGGATGGTCGGACCGAGTAGACCCGGATTGACCCAGTTTTGGTGGTTTGGTAATTTTCAAAAAATAAAGGTTTAAATAATGAAATAATGGGATTTTTATCATGTATGACCTTCTTAACTTCTGCGATGTAAGGTATGTCCCTCTCTTTTTTGGAATATACGTTATGTCAATACTTTCTTAGAGTACTTTTCTTGAAACAATTATAAATAAAAAGATTATAATATTATATTCATATATAATTCTTGAATATGCGACTAACTTTGTAGAGTTTTACTCGAAATAGGCAATCATGTTATTCTATTTAAAGATTTGAAATTTCTAATGATTATTTCATTTATATATAAATATATACTTACATATATGTATCCGGTTTTATTGGTTCAAAAAACCGATTCGACAGGTCTGATCAATAAATTAAGCCCAGTCCGATTTTTTCTTAGTTGATAAGAATGATGACATAATGCTGACATCATCAACGGTCCGATCGGTTTGGACCGACGGTTGGACCCGATTGGACCAAACCGAAGATTGACCGGTTCAATGTCCGATCCTATTTTTAAAACCTTGGTTTTGAAGGAAAACTCATGCCAAAACCTGCGGTTTGGAGGAAAACCCCCAAAATGGAGGTTACCTACCCCAAACACCGTAAGGGCATGTTTGGTAACATGGTTAAGTTAGATTGGATTATCCTTTTGTGAATAGTAGATGTTTGGATGGTAGGGAGGGATGGAAAGGGTTGAAATGATAAATGCGATGTGGTGTCACATTGATTATGTATTATATTAACTTTTCTTATGAATATAATTTTTTTATGTTAATTTTTTATTTGAACATGGTTACAAAAATCATAACAAAGAAATTGTGATGTCCATACAACTAATTCCAATCCAGGAATGCATGGGTTGAGTTGGGGATTTTCCAGGTCACCCCAGGGTAACCTGGCAACCAAACATGCCCTAAGTGGCTATTTGTTTGAGGAATAAGGAGGGATGGTGCTCCTTCCCTCCTTATTCCTCTCAATATTTTGGTCCTGGAGTCAAGATGAGGAATGGGTTTTCCCTCACTATTCCTCTATTGTAAGGCTCTCCCGTAAAAAAATACAAATAACTACCACTTCTTTAAGAATATTATTTAACATAACCCCATTATCCCTCCTCATCCTCTCCCTCATACCGAATAAAGAATAGCAAACAACTACAACTTATCTCCGATTATTCCTCCTTATCATCTTTCTCCAACCGAACATATATAATATTTTTATTTCTCCTTATTCCTCGTTATCCCTTTCCTTTATTCCTCTACCAAACGGCTCTCAAGATAGCACACCCGTAAGGGTTGGTGCCAAACCTTGACAAATTTATCCGAGGGATTGTCTCATAAACATGTTCATCAGATCCATCTCATTGACAAGAGATCAACAATAGATTTAAGTGTGCCTTTATCTAAGTCCACATGTACGAGTTTGGCACATAAATCCAGTTTTTGATTTTGGACACAAAAATCCAGAAACAAGCGATTGTCTGTCACTTTGGCTGAGGATATTCTCTTTTCTTTCAGTCTCTCCTCCATAGTGCTCTTGAATCGTGACAGCTCCGAAATAGCTGTCTTCTATTTTTTGGGAGATTATCAGCTCCATAGTCGCACCATCACTCTCCACAGCAATTCAGTTTTTCTGAATTTTGGTTATTAGAGGAGAATAATGAGTTGTGTTGAAATCTGACAAGCAGATAGGAATCGATAAATAAAATAATAAACTTCAAGAACACGAATATTTATGTGGAACCCTATTCTTTAAAAGCGGGATGAAACTACGGGAGAAGTCGTCAAAGGGGTAGATATTCTATTAGAATTCTCAATGAGTACAGGGGGTGTGGGGCTCCTTATATAACCTCACAAACAGACCGAAGCCCCACCGCTCATCCATGTGGGACTAAACATGAATATGGTAATTGGATCCTGGTGAGATCCAATTACCCACCTAATACATTCTCTAACACTCCCCCTCAAGCTGGAGCTGAGAAAGCTGCAGCTTGCACCAAAAGGAAAAGGTATACATCACATCTTCATAAAATACATCACAAGTAGAATATTTCCGCTGTTGGTAGAAGACCTCACTCGTGTACGGGTCTGCGGCTTTCAGGACATAATAATGTATCTCTGCCATGCCTGTAGAACCACTGCGATATCAGGTCACCGGAACTTATCTCTGTCGTGCTTGGAGAAGAGTCGTAATAGAAGAAGTCCAGCGCAGAATAGTAGTCGGGTCGTAAAAGAAGAAGTATACGCCCGGATGAAGAAGTCGATGCTCGGTGAAGAGAGATGATCTGTAGAAGCAATAGTATGGAGTGCTGGTTTGTCAGTCTTGGACGCGTAGAAATCCTGAAGAATATGCCAATTCTGACTCCCCTTTCTCCTATTCTTGATAGAATAAATAGCTTGGAATATCAAGTTGGGAGAAACAAAACATGCACTTTTTGTGTTTTTTTCACAAATCATCATTCAATTCCTTTTTTTGGCCTTTTCCTTTTTTTAAGGCGTTCAAACTTTTTTTACAGATTTTCCTCTTCCTTTTTTTTGCAAAATTTTCCTTTTTTCTCTTTTTTAACTTGCGTCCGACTTTTCTCATTTTTTATACGCGTCCTTTTTTCAAAAGAAATTCTCATTTTCATTTTTTTAAAACTCGACCCAATTCCGAGCCCATATTTCTCTCTCTCTCTATCTCTTTTGTAGCCATCCCCTTTTTTTGGCTATTCATTTTTTATAATGTTGGCCCATGAGGCTCAAATAATATCTTTTCCCAATTGGGCTTACAAACCGCATTCTGCTCCTTCCCCTCTCTATTTGTTATAACACCGTTCGTCCCACATGGGCTGGAAATGAAGTAAGCCCTCCTTTTTTTCTTTCGTAGAATCCCCACCTTAGGGTTCCCTGAAGGGAAAAGAGGCATTACTTCTCGGTGAAGACGCCGCCGCTACCACCTTTGAATCCTTTTCGCCGTCGCTGCCTTTAAATCTGCTGGAGGGGCATTACTGGAGTAGAGCGCGTTGGCTCTAGCACGCTTGGAAGTAGGAGGGACAATGCCTCTCCTTGTTGGAGAAGCTTCGAGGTGGATGGGAGGAGATGCCGCACGGGGAGGAGATCTGGAGGGGGAAGAGATGGAGGTGCTGTTCTTGGGGATTTCGCGTCTGATGAGGAAGCATCTGGGCGACGATGAGGGTTGGTGCGACAGTTGGAGTGTCTCCGTGGACAAGAGCAGCGACGGAGCTTCGATAGAGGAGATGCAACATGGGTGCCACGATGAGGAAGCGCGGCCTAGGGCTTGCGCCTAGATTCGTGCGACGTCCTAGTGGCACGATGTGGAGCCCTAAGAAGCTCGCCTGGGGAGTTTAAGACACTGACAGGGAGATGCTGCGTGTAGATGGAGCCCTTTCGATGCCCCTATGGGGTTGCATCATTCGTGTCAGCGGGACTGGAGTCTGAAACTAGAGAGTGATGGAGTTGATACCATCTACTGGATTGGAGTTGATTCCGTCCGAAGAATTGGAGTTTATTTCGCCTGGATTGGAGTTGATTCCGCTGCTTGGGATTAGGGCTTGTGTGCGATCTCGATGGAGAAGAAACTGTGAATTAAGGTTTCGAAACCCTAATTTTCCTTTTGATCTTGGCATCAAGAAACTTTGAACAATATGGACAATGATAGAACTTGGAATAAAAATAAAAAACTCCCAAAATCGACTAGCTCTAATACCATGTTGAAATCAAAGAAGCGGAAGCAATTCGATAAACAACAAGAAATATGAAAAAGATAAAACATTGACACAGAGATTTACGTGGAACCTTACTCCCTAAAGAGCGAGATGAAACCACGGGAGAAGTCCTTAAAGGGGCTGGATATTCTATTAGAATTCTCAATGAGTACAGGGGGTGTGTGGCTCCTTATATAACCCCACAGATAGACCGAAGTCCCACCGCTCATTCATGTTGGACTAAACATGAGGAGGGTAATTGGATCCTGATGAGATCCAATTACCCACCTAATACATTCTCTAACGAGTTTTTTTCAGCTGACCTAGAGTAATCAGACCATCAACGTAACTAAAAGGAAATGTACCCATTGTGAAACCACTAATAGTATGCATGTGCGAAATAGGATTTACAGGGAAGTTATTATCAATGAAGAAGGATGGTGTCGTGGGTTTAAGAGAGTGGCCTGAGACGAAGGAAAAACATTAAAAAATGGAAGAAAATTGTTAAAACTGGAATTAGAGTCACCGTCCTTGTGATTACTTTTAAACTGTCCTCTTCAGGATTTTATCATTAAATTTCTCATTTAATCATTGGGAGTGGGTATCGATCATATGGTTTCCAAAAGCATATATTATACCTACAAATCATGTCATGCTTCTAAAGCAAGATAACCGTCGATGGGATTTGATTGGTCCTGATATCTTTTGAGGAGCTCATGTCTTTCAGTTCAATAGTGAATGTGTGTGATCCCTTTGAAAGATTTTATTATTCATATGCCCTCGTATGCATACCAACTCACCTGTGTATAGACCTTGATTAGGTCATCAACCTAATGGTCTGCTTAATGTACATACTTAGACATATAGTAACACATCTGTCTCCTGTTAGAGGATGTATGTCGGTATCATGACAACATACAATATAGGTCTTGATTATCTCGATCTCATTAAGTCAATTCTTTGACCTAACTTATCTGACACCTCTGAATCTCTATTCCTATACAGAGGACCTGCATCAAGAGGTCGGTCTACCAGCCTTTGGTGTAAGGATCGCCATCTCCTTCTTAGGCTGGAGATTCTTTCTCAACAATCATTTTACGTGCTAGATGAGTCATCAATCTAACTCTTTAGATATCATCCAAGCACCAGCCTCTATGATTCAACCATTGAATCAACAACTATATGATTATCAAGACAACAATGGTACATAACCCTAATTGTACTAAGAGATCTTTTAAGTATATTCATTCATTAACCACATGTAGAGAGTGAATATCAATAATTTTTATTGATATATATATATATGTATATATAAATGATTACAATAATATCTAATGTATAAATGATTCGTCCGGGACTCACATGTCCAACATGAGTCACCATTCCCAGTGTCACATGAAAATCCATAGTTGAAGATTTTGATCACCTTTAGATAATTTTTAGCAAATGCCAATTTATTTGGTATGTATAAGCTCGGGCTAAGATTCCTCTGAGCGAAGTGAAAAATCTTAACCCAAAGCGGTTGTTCTATATGTTTAGCAATAATAATCTTCCAAAGATTCTTTGATAAGGATGCCAAGTTGAAAGCTATGATATTAGCAATGTCCCATTCCCCATAATGTTTCGGTTTGGTAATCACCTCTCAGTGTACCACCAGATGGAGTTTCTTTTCCTGTGTGTTACCTAACTAAACAATGTCAGATTGTATTGTATCAAAATTCTTTGATTATTGCATAAGGAATAAGCTATAGTGAGGTTGCATACATAATTATGGGTGTAATGGCTTCACCAATATACATCTAGAAGATACGGTGAGGCGGTGTTTCCTTAGGTCCGCATTCTTCTTCTCCGCATTGTCAATAATTCTATTCCAATTTTTTTCTGAATTCTTTTAGAGTGTATATATTAAGACAAGTATTCTTTGGGCCATTCATTTTACCTCAGCCCCATATTTGCTAATCCCAAGCACGTTGTGGTCCCATTTATACAAAGAAGGTAAGAAGATTTACCAATGTTCACCTTCAGCCCTGATAACATAGAGAAGATCTTAATAATCACGAAGGTATTTCCAATTGTCATCTCTTCATTTTCAACAACATTATATCATCTGCATTAGTTAGGGTAGAGACCTCCACTTTCTGATCAGGAATTTTAAATGATGTAATTCTTTCAGATCTATGAGCAATGAAAAACAAAATCTGAAGGATTAAAAATACCAGATTGAAAAAGCAATGGCGAGAGAGTATCACCTTGTTCCAGCTCGTGGAATGGTGCAAAAAATTTGATATCTTTGTTGTTTACTCTAATAGAGAGTTTAATTGTCTCAAGAAGTTTTTCAATCCATGCGATGACATTGGTCTTAAAACCAAGGTTATAAAGTGTGTCCAAGAACAATTTCCAGTTCACACTATTGAAGTCTTTGCTAAAGTCAAGCCTGAGAACCACCTCATCAAACCTTTTTAATCTCCATAAGATTGTAATTCAGAAAGGCACGTATATTTTCCAAGAGGTTCCTATCAAGCATTTTTTTGCATCTACTAACAATGTCTCTTAAGATGATTTCGATTCCCCGTTTATCAAGGTGATGGTCTGAATGTCATAGTTTGCTTGAGCAACATAGTTCCGTTGGAATTTATCCCGTATGTGGTCCATATAAAATATCTATGAGAAAATAAATATTGAGTTTTAATGAGTCAAGGATAAACATAACCGCATTGTCTTGATCCACGTTGATGGTTAGTGGGTTATCAGGAGTCGATTACGATAGGATTTATTATCCTGTTAAACCCTTCAACTCTACCCTATAAAAGAGACATGATGGCTCATTATGCAAGAGACCGAATTGATGACACAAAAATACGATCGACTAAGGTGGAATAAATATCAAGTGTCGTTGTCCTCAATCAATCCAATCGGTCAATCAAGAAAAATAAACCACTCAAAGATAAATCAACTAAATATAAGTGGTCTCGCTATTTATTTACCTGGTATTAAGACCATGGTCGAACACAAGGAGCAAGATTAAAAAACTAAGTAGTTAGATTTTGGAAAAATAAAATAATTTTGGTAATTTGTAAATTTTCAAAATTTTAGTTTTCAAATAAAATAAAACAAACACAAAGGATAAAAACACACACAACACTCTTTTTTGGATATTTTCAAAATAGTCAAAAATGCTTAGCAAATTAAAGTAAAAATATTTTGGATTTTATAGGTTTTAAAATATTTTGGTAATTTTTAGGGATTTTCAGATGTTTTTGTGAAATTTTAAAAATCAAACCGTGATAAAAATACAAAATAGTGCACAACCAGGAATAATTTGTAAATTAAAAATACTTAAAGTGCCCAAATGTCCTGGATGATACTTTTATATAAAATAGAAATTAAAACCTACAAACAGAAACTAGAAACACAATTTTTGAATTTTTCTTTGATTTTATATATTTTTTATAAGTTTTTGGTTGTTTTGTAATTTTTATGATTTTTATAAGGAATTTTCAAACAAAATTAATATTGGAAGTAAAACACACCAAAATACAACTCCATAAAATTTTGTGGGATTTTAAAGACATTTTCAAAATTTTATAATTTTTATAACTCAAACATGACACTTTTTTATGGGTTTTTGAATTTTAAATAATAGAAATACAATCAATTTGGCAAACCAAAAATACCAAATAAATAGTAAGTAGGAACTAACAAGAATTTTTGTAGAATTTTTGGGCTAATTTGGTATTTTTTTCATTCAAAACAAGTAGTCCCAAAAAGTTTACAGGGATCATTTTACAAAGAAAATAAGTTTTAGGTACCCACGGATAAAAAGTATTAAAGTTTCAGGGCCAAACTTGCAAATTTCTAGAAAAATCGTATGCTACACGTGATCTAGACTCACAGGGGTATAAATGCAAATCTCAAAACATTTCATTCATTTCATAACATCATAAAAGTTCAGGAAAGAAACTGCAAGTAACCCAAAGTAGCATGTGGGGACACACGTGACTCGACTCAACTGAATTGAAATGCAAATAGATAAAAATATAGGGTCCGAACTACAAATGTTTTAAACAATTATTACATTTATTGTACTTAATGAAAAAGACATAAAAGAGTAGGGGAAAAAGTGAAATATACCCAGTAGGGGCACGCGGCTTACGCGTGATGGCTTCTTGACGTATGGTCTGATGATCATTGGTGGGTGCAGATATGACGACTCAGCTTTTGTTGATGATGTGCAGTCGGATCTGCAGTGTCGGATCTAATCTAATAGCTCAGAAAGCTACGCTGTCGGTCGGCTCTGATTTGATCTGGCAAGGGGCTGCTCATCCGACTGTGGAAAGAAGGTATGCAAGAACAACTCGTTGGGGAACTTCGACCCGCGATATCTGGAGATCGGGTGGTTAAAACGAAGCTCTCAGGGGTTCGACACCATCGTGAAGCCCCGCCACGTCGACCATGATGCTTGGGTGGAGGAGTTGATGACTGGATGGTCCGAATGGATGTGCTTCACCTGGAGCTGCTCCGCCGACACAACTGGGCCTCCAAAAGGGTCTGTTCACATGCACATACACCTGCACAGTGTAGAGAGACTTAGAGGGGTCTCTCCAGTCGGATTATTGCATTGAAAAACAAGGAGAAGCGATGGAGGATGGGGTTCGATCTCTGGCGGATATGGAGGAAAGAGATCCAACCTTAATCTCGCTCTGATGAGAGAGCCTAAGGGAGAAAGGTTGAGTAGGAAGGATGACGACAAGTCGCAATGTCAATCTGTGCGGATGAAGGTGGGTAACGGGGCTCCGACCAGCTGATCGGAGCAGAGGAATAGACGACGGTGATGAATGTAAAATTTGCCTCTTTAATAGTCGTAAATTGTAGTATAGGAGGCGAAAAATGATCGATCAAAAACTACGATCTTTGAATGTTGTGGAATATTTTTACTTGGCAAGTCTACCAAGGTAGAACATAGGGGTACGAGCTACTCTATCGATTTATTGAATTTTGGTCAATTAAAAACATGTGTGAATAATTTCTCAATTAAGATCTTCGTGCAGAGGCATGATAAAAGGCAAGCAGAATGATGCATGTGTTTTTGGTTGATTTTCAATGCAATTAAACGATATACAATGCATACTATAAGAATAAAGGCAAAGAATATGCATGCTTAAAATTAATTACAAAAATGCCGTACGAATCATGAGCACAGATGAAGATTGAAATCAGAGTCATTTTGAGCATAACAATATGGACAATCATCAATTCAGGGAATGGACAAGTAGAGCAAGAACATCATCTAACATAAAAAATCACTTCATTTAAAATGGTGTCCGATGAGAATATTAAACATGCCATGAAATAGAGGATGAAACAAGGAACAAAAGGACACTAAAATCATGCAATTGGCCTACAATGCTCAAGTTATGAAGAAAACAATGCAGGGGCATAAATGTCAATAAAATGCAGGAAATAAAATGAGAAATAATTACAAATAGGTCCCTAGAGGGACCTATTTGCAATTTTGCAAAACCACCCAGGCCCTTCTATAATTTTCCCATTGCGCGTAAGGACCAAACTGTAATTTTCAGAAGATGTGAGGTCCTCCCTGTAAAATACCCAAGCGCGCACGTGAGGCACGCGCTTGGGGATAAAAGTGCAATTCTAAAAAATATCCGGGTCTTTCTTGCAATTTAGCAAGGCCTTTACATGCTGGACACGTGATAAGTTAGGCTCGAGAGGCGTCGCTGGCTCGGGTCCACGTGGCAGGTATCCGTGGCTCGGTCTGAGGCTCGGGGAATCCGATCCTGGAGGCTAGAAGTGAGGTTCGGATGAGCCGTGTGTCTTCATATGGACTGTCCGATCCAGATGATCAGACGGTACCTGTACTCCCGTGCTCCACTGCGGGCCACCGGAGAAGGCAGGGCTCCGGCGATCTGCTGGTAGCTCCTCCATGTGCCAATCGCTTGCTTGAAGGCTGGAGCAGCTATCTGACGTCTTGGCGAGAAGACTGGAGGTGCGGTAAGGTTCCGTGGATGATCGGAGCTGGAGGTCGACGAAGCCTCACTGGAGGAGAAATGCCCGTCGGAGCTCTGATGAAAACACCGGCCAATCGAGGTTCATGCATGTGTTAGATACTAGCCAAAGCAGGTGCGCATGAGTTCGAGTGAGGTGGAGTGAGATGGGAGACGTGCTGAGGTGAAGAAGGTGGCTCTCAGGGGAGTCCTCCGCCGTGACGACGGAGGAGTTAGGTCGGATTGCGAGGGGATTCTGGAGGAAGGAGATGGGTACACGAGAGTTTGGCGAATGATGAAGATGCGAGGGTGGTTCGACGAGAATGGGGTTGATGGTTGGCGATGGGATACATAGGAGAAAAACAAGAAAAAGTAAGGGGAAATACTTGGCCAGAGCGAGGAGGAATGGGATGAGCTCTAAGGAGCTCGAGGTCATCGCAAGATGAGGGCGATCGTGCCTCGGTGCTCATGCATCCGTCAGAGGGCGGAGCTTACATGGTGGAGGCCATGGATCTCACCGGAGCTCGCGATTGTCTTCACCATGGCTTCCGCCCTTCGCTGTCACAGAAGGGACATAAAGGAGATCGAAGGGGAGTGGAGGCTTTATAGTGGAGGTAGGTAGCATTACAGGAGGTGAGGGGTGGTGCTTTGAATGGAGTTTTAATGGTGGAGCAGTAATGGAGAAGGGACATGAAGATGGTGCGAGGAAGGCGGAGGATAGGGCTACGTGGAGGAGCCGTTATGGAGTGGAGAGGTGACCGGAGGTACCTTCCAAAATAGGAAGGGGGCGGACCGGTTGCGAGGTGAAATGGCTGGGCTGGAGGTAGGGGATGAAGCCCTAGCAGTTGGATCTCACGATCCAACGGCTAGGATTAAGGCAGAGTTGAGAGGGTTGGATCAGATCTGGGATCTGATCGAACGGATGAGGGATAGGCATTGATGAATGGTCGGATGTAGAGAGAGAGTCGTATCCAACGACGGTGATTGGGTGACGTGGCGTGAGGAGGAGCGTAGGATGGTGACAGAATCAGGTGGCTATTATTAAATGAGAGACGTGGTGTGAAGATAGCCACAGGATGAGAGGTGGATCCAACGGTTGTGGATAAGGCGCGAATGAGCGGTATTGATGACGTCCAAAGGCTAATCGGGTGGCTGAGGATGGGGCGAATGAAGAACGACGGAGATGGATGCGAAATTGTAGAGATCGGACAGCTCCAGGAGGTGCCGGGTGGCAGGAGAGGAGACGAGCCACGTGGGCGACCCAGAGGGCGCCACGTGGCCCAATCAAAAAAAGCAGAAAGATAAAAATAAAGATAAATCTAAAAGAATTAATTAGAAGTGGAATTAGGAAAAAGTCAAAACATGAAATTTGTAGTTTTCGATGAGATCTAAAAGTTTCATGTTGGACAAAAAGCCAAAAAAAGTCATTGTACAAAAAGTATTTTTGGGGGTATTTTTAAGAGGTTAAAAACACCGATTTTTGGTTTTGACATTTTTTATAGTTTTTAGTCATTTTAAAGGTCAGGAACTTATAGACAATTAGCCAACCTAATTTTTAGAGTTTTTAATAATCAAATAATTACGAAATAATTAAGTACAATAACTACAGGTTATATATACACAATATATTACAAGATAAAATGAATGAATTATTAGTGAAATTTATTGGATTATTTAAGCTAGAGGTTTAATTAGTGATTTTTAGCATGACGAATACGATATTCATCATACCTCTATACTTAAACCATGCTCATCCTCGAGCATCTAAAGAATGAAGGAGTCAGATTAATTCGTGACAGTGCAAGTGAAGATTTTCAAGGCCCAATCTTTCGAAAATCCTCAATTTAAGCGATCCTAAAATTATGGGCTTATCCAGGATCTAGTCAGAAGGAATCCAACTTCTATAATTATCAGACTCTCTTTTTGTACATATTATATAAGGATATGAAATTTAGTGTACTGCATTCATGAGAGTCGAGTCGAGGCATCACTCGAAGTTCCGGTCCCAAAGACTCTCCTCTAGACATCATCCTCAACACTAGGGAATAAGTCTATTCTTTCTTTAGTCAACCGTCTCATTAGTTTGTCAGACTTGAAGTGTAGATGGACGACCATATGATGGAGGGCATATGATTGTGTCTATTTTTCTCTATCTGACATTGGAACAAGGGGCCTCTCGAGTGCCTTTTTACTCAACACATGTAGATTTTTAGCTTGTTGATCAACGTGTCCGTCAAGAGAATTTGGAGTCGTCTACACTTATTTTTCTGGGAGTACACCGGGGTGTGTCTCTTTTGAGTATCTAAGATACCTTCAACACCCAGACTTGTACCGCTTACGATGCAGAGCCCTTTTATGGTGTCAGCCTGACTCCTTGATCCTAATTAGCGCTTGGTCCAAGTGGACACTTTGAAAATGGTTGGTATCACTCACCATTGGTGCAAGCTCATATGTAATTTAACTTTTAGACGATAGAGTTTTTCTTTGAACATTTCTTTTCTTTTCTTTTGTTGGTTAGCTCCACTGCTTTTACCCAAAAGGTGGCGTACACTGATCAACAATTAACATTAAGTTTCATCACACCCTGGCACATAGGTATTTGTCAAAAGATTAGCACGTAAACTTGTTCACATACCGGCTAAAGTTTTGTTGATACTCAGGTTTTCTGAAGCCTTCATTAACTTTATTCCATCCTCAAACTTCATTAGATCAGGTCTAAACTCAAATCTCTAGTCCTAGTTCCTCAAGTGATAGCTCAACTCATCTCACCAATCCTGTAGTTTAGAAAGTGATTGTGCTGATCATATTCTTTTTGAAGGTATAGATAAAGAGTGCAATATAGCGCTCAATCTTTCAAACTAGGGAAGTGTTGACATTTAAGTTAAAAAAACCCTAATGACTAAGGCATGTTAACTCAGACTCTCAAGATCCAGAAATCAAGTGTCCTAAAAAATCCTCAAGTCGTGATTGAATTTGAAAGTAAAAGAATACGCCAACTCCTTAGTTAGTGATTTTTTTGTGATTTTTGTTTTTCAAATTTTTATGGATTTTAATTTTGATCATTTCATCCTACTTTTTTTTAATTCTTTTGAGAGATAATTACTGGCCCAGACTCATATGAATAGAAGTATCTACTCTAAGCCAATATGGGTGTATATACGGGCCGTTAGACGGACCCGTGTTACTTGAGGACTGAGCCATATACAATGTCCTCTAAACCACCCACTCTGCTAAGGGAGATTGAAGTTCCCTCACTGAAAGTAGCTACTAAGTCTAGTAGTCAAAGTCTCATTCAAAGAAAGGTTTAATTTTCAAAATTTTATTTTATTTTATTTTAAAAAAGGGGTTTATTTACACAAAGTTAATTCCTTAATTTTTAAGAAAACATTTTTACAGGATTTTTGCAAAACTCAGTTCACAGGTACCAAGCTGAAAAAGATTTTTCAAAAAGTTTAAAAATACGAGCTATGGCTAAAGTAAATATACAGTAATATATGGTATACCCCCTATACTTAACTTTTGCTATGTCCTCATAGCACAAGTGATATGAAGCCATGGCTCGATCAAATGTAGGGTCGTAAAAGAAGAAGTATACGCCCAGATGAAGAAGTCGATGCTCGGTGAAGAGAGATGATCTGTAGTAGCAATAATCTGGAGTGCTGGTTTGTCAGTCTTGGACGCGTAGAAGTCCTGAAGAATCTGTCAATTCTGAATCCCCTTTCTCCTATTCTTGATAGAATAAATAGCTTGGAATATCAAGTTGGGAGAAACAAAACATGCACTTTTTGTGTTTTTTTCACAAATCATCATTTAATTCCTTGTTTTGGCCTTTTCCTTTTTTTAAGCTGTTCAAACTTTTTTTACAGATTTTCCTCTTCCTTTTTTTTGCAAAATTTTCCTTTTTTCTCTTTTTTAACTTGCGTCCGACTTTTCTCATTTTTTATACGCGTCCCTTTTTCAAAAGAAATTCTCATTTTCATTTTTTTAAAACTCGACCAAATTCCGAGCCCATATTTCTCTCTCTCTCTCTCTCTATCTCTTTTGTAGCCATCCCCTTTTTTGGCTATTCATTTTTTGATAATGTTGGCCCATGAGGCTCAAATAATATCTTTTCCCAATTGGGCTTACAAACCGCATTCTGCTCCTTCCCCTCTCTAATTTTTTATAACACCGTTCGTCCCATATGGGCTGGAAATGAAGTAAGCCCTCCTTTTTTTCTTTCGTAGGAGCCGTCCCCACCTTAGGGTTCCCTGAATGGAAAAGAGGCATTACTTCTCAGTGAAGACGCCGCCGCTACCACCTTTGAATCCTTTTCGCCGTCGCTGCCTTTAAATCTGCAGGAGGGGCATTGCTGGAGTAGAGCGCGTTGGCTCTAGCACGCTTGGAAGTAGGAGGGACAACACCTCTCCTTGTTGGAGAAGCTTCGAGGTGGATGGGAGGAGATGCCGCACGGGGAGGAGATCTGGAGGGAGAAGAGATGGAGGTGCTGTTCCTGGGGATTTCGCGTCTGATGAGGAAGCATCTGGGCGGTGACGAGGGTTGGTGTGGCAGTTGAAATGTCTCCGTGGACAAGAGCAGCGACGGAGCTTCGATAGAGGAGATGCAACAGGGGTGCCACGATGAGGAAGCGCAGCCTAGGGCTTGCGCCTAGATTCGTGCGACGTCCTAGTAGCACGATGTGGAGCCCTAAGAAGCTCGCCTGGGGGGTTTAAGACACTGACAGGGAGATGCTGCGTGTAGATGGAGCCCTTTCGATGCCCCTATGGGGTTGCATCATTCGTGTCAGCGGGACTGGAGTCTGAAACTAGAGAGTGATGGAGTTGATACCATCGACTGGATTGGAGTTGATTCCGTCCGAAGAATTGGAGTTGATTTCTCCTGGATTGGAGTTGATTCCGCTGCCTGGGATTAGGGCTTGTGTGCGATCTCGATGGAGAAGAAACTGTGAATTAAGGTTCCGAAACCCTAAGTTTCCTTTTGATCTTGGCATCAAGAAACTTTGAACAACATGGACAATGATAGAACTTGGAATAAAAATAAAAAAACTCTCAAAATCGACTAGCTCTGATACCATGTTGAAATCAAAGAAGCGGAAGCAATTCGATAAACAACAAGAAATATGAAAAAGATAAAACATTGACATAGAGATTTACGTGGAACCTTACTCCCTAAAGAGCGAGATGAAACCACGAGAGAAGTCCTTAAAGGGGCTGGATATTCTATTAGAATTCTCAATGAGTACAGGGGGTGTGTGGCTCCTTATATAACCCCACAGACAGACTGAAGTCCCACCGCTCATCCATGTGGGACTAAACATGAGGAGGGTAATTGGATCCTGATGAGATCCAATTACCCACCTAATACATTCTCTAACGAGTTTTTTTTCAGCTGACCTAGAGTAATCAGACCATCAACGTAACTAAAAGGAAAGGTACCCATTGTGAAACCGCTAATAGTATGCATGTGCGAAATAGGATTTACAGGGAAGTTATTATCAATGAAGAAGGATGGTGTCTTGGGTTTAAGAGAGTGGCTTGAGACGAAGGAAAAACATTAAAAAATGGAAGAAAATTGTTAAAACTGGAATTAGAGTCACCATCCTTGTGATTACTTTTGAACTGTCCTCTTCAGGATTTTATCATTAAATTTCTCATTTGATCATTGGGAGTGGGTATCGATCATATGGTTTCCAAAAACATATATTATACCTACAAATCCTGTCATGCTTCTAAAGCAAGATAACCTTCGATGGGATTCGATTGGTCCTAATATCTTTTGAGGAGCTCATGTCTTTCAGTTCAATAGTGAATGTGTGTGATCCCTTTGAAAGATTGTATCATTCATATGCCCTCGTATGCATACCAACTCACCGATGTATAGACCTTGATTAGGTCATCAACCTAATGGTCCGCTTAATGTACATACTTAGACATATAGTAACACATCTGTCTCCAGTTAGAGGATGTATGTCGGTATCATGACAACATACAATATAGGTCTTGATTATCTCGATCTCATTAAGTCAATTCTTTGACCTAACTTATCTGACACCTCTAAATCTCTATTCCTATACAGAGGACCTGCATCAAGAGGTCGGTCTATCAGCCTTTGGAGTAAGGATCGCCATCTCCTTCTCAGGCTGGAGATTCTTTCTCAACAATCATTTTACGTGCTAGATGAGTCATCAATCTAACTCTTTAGATATCATCCAAGCACCAGCCTTTATGATTCAACCATTGAATCAACAACTATAAGATTATCAAGACAACAATTGTACATAACCCTAATTGTACTAAGAGAACTTTTTAAGTATATTCATTCATTAACCTCAGATAGAGAGTGAATATCAATAATTTTTATTGATATATATATATATATATATAAATGATTACAATAACATCTAATGTATAAATGATTCGTCTGGGACTCACATGTCCAACATGAGTCACCATTCCCAGTGTCACATGAAAATCCATAGTTGAAGATTTTGATCACCTTTAGATAATTTTTAGCAAATGCAAATTTAGTTGGTATGTATAAGCTCGGGCTAAGATTCCTCTGAGCGAAGTGAAAAATCTTAACCCAAAGCGGTTGTTCTCTATGTTTAGCAATAATAATCTTCCAAAGATTCTTTGATAAGGATGCCAAGTTGAAAGCTATGATATTAGCAATGTCCCATTCCCCATAATGTTTCGGTTTGGTAATCACCTCTCAGTGCACCACCAGATGGAGTTTCTTTTCCTGTGTGTTACCTTTACTAAACAATGCCAGATTGTATTGTATCAAAATTCTTTGATTATTGCATAAGGAATAAGCTATAGTGAGGATGTATACATAATTATGGGTGTAATGGCTTCACCAATATACATCTAGAAGATACGGTGAGGCGATGTTTCCTCAGGTCCGCATTCTTCTTCTCCGCATTGTCAGTAATTCTATTCCAATTTTTTTTCTGAATTCTTTTAGAGTGTATATATTAAGACAAGTATTCTTTGGGCCATTCATTTTACCTCAGCCCCATATTTGCTAATCCCAAGCACGTTGTGGTCCCATTTATACAAAGAAGGTAAGAAGATTTACCAATGTTCACCTTCATCCCTGATAACATAGAGAATATCTTAATAACCACGAAGGTATTTCCAATTGTCATCTCTTCATTTTCAGCAACATTATATCATCTGCATTAGTTAGGGTAGAGACCTCCACTTTCTGATCAGGAATTTTAAATGATGTAATTCTTTCAGATCTATGAGCATTGAAAAACATCCTCTGAAGGATTAACAATACCAGATTGAAAAAGCAATGGCGAGAGAGTATCACCTTGTTCCAGCTGGTGGAATGGTGCAAAAAATTTGATATCTTTGTTGTTTACTCTAACAGAGAGCTTAATTGTCTCAAGAAGTTTTTCAATAGATGTGATGACATTGGTCTTAAAACCAAGGTTATAAAGTGTGTCCAAGAACAATTTCCAGTTCACACTATTGAAGTCTTTGCTAAAGTCAAGCCTGAGAACCACCTCATCAAACCTTTTTATTCTCCATAAGATTGTAATTCAGAAAGGCACGTATATTTTCCAAGAGGTTCCTATCAAGCATTTTTTTGCATCTACTAACAATGTCTCTTAAGATGATTTCGATTCCCCGTTTATCAAGGTGATGGTCTGAATGTCATAGTTTGCTTGAGCAACATAGTTCCGTTGGAATTTATCCCGTATGTGGTCCATATAAAATGTCTATGAGAAAATAAATATTGAGTTTTAATGAGTCAAGGATAAACATAACCGCATTGTCTTGATCCACGTTGATGGTTAGTGGGTTATCATGAGTCGATTACGATAGGGTTTATTATCCTATCAAACCCTTCAACTCTACCCTATAAAAGAGACATGATGGCTCATTATGCAAGATACCGAATTGATGACACAAAAATACGATCGACTAAGGTGGAATAAATATCAAGTGTCATTGTCCTCAATCAATCCAATCGGTCAATCAAGAAAAATAAACCACTCAAAGATAGATCAACTAAATATAAGTGGTCTCGCTATTTATTTACCTGGTATTAAGACCATGGTCGAACACAAGGAGCAAGATTAAAAAACTAAGTAGTTAGATTTTGGAAAAATAAAATATTTTTGGTAATTTCTAAATTTTCAAAATTTTAATTTTCAAATAAAATAAAACAAACACAAAGGATAAAAACACACATAACACTTTTTTTTGGATATTTTCAAAATAGCCAAAAATGCTCAGCAAATTAAAGTAAAAATATTTTGAATTTTATAGGTTTTAAAATGTTTTGGTAATTTTTAAGGATTTTCAGGTGTTTTTGTGAAATTTTAAAAATCAAATCGTGATAAAAAATACAAAATAGTGCACAACCAGGAATATTTTGTAAATTAAAAATACTTAAAGTGCCCAAAATTCTTGGATGATACTTTTATATAAAATAGAAATAAAAACCTACAAACAGAAACTAGAAACACCATTTTTGAATTTTTCTTTGATTTTATATATTTTTTATAAATTTTTGGTTGTTTTGTAATTTTTATGATTTTTATGAGGAATTTTCAAACAAAATTAATATTGGAGGTAAAACACACCAAAATACAACTCCATAAAATTTTGTGGGATTTTAAAGACATTTTCAAAATTTTATAATTTTTATAACTCAAACAGGACACTTTTTTATGGGTTTTTGAATTTTAAATAATCGAAATACAATCAATTTGGCAAAGCAAAAATACCACATAAATAGTAAGTAGGAACTAACAAGAATTTTCGTAGAATTTTTGGGCCAATTTGGTATTATTTTCATTCAAAACAAGACAAGTAGTCACAAACAGTTTACAGAGATCATTTTGCAAAGAAAATAAGTTTTAGGGACCCACGAATAAAAAGTATTAAAGTTTCAGGGCCAAACTTGCAATTTTCTAGAAAAATCGTACGCTACACGTGATCTAGACTCACAGGGGTATAAATGCAAATCTCAAACATTTCATTCATTTCATAACATCATAAAAGTTCAGGAAAGAAACTGCAAGTAACCCAAAGTAGCATGTGGGGACACACATGACTCGACTCAACTGAATTGAAATGCAAATAGATAAAAATATAGGGTCCGAACTACAAATGTCTTAAATAATTATTACATTTATTGTACTTAACGAAAAATACATAAAAGAGTAGGGGAAAAAGTGAAATATACCCAGTAGGGGCACGTGGCTCACGCGTGATGGCTTCTTGACGTATGGTCTGATGACCATTGGTGGGTGCAGATATGACGACTCAGCTTTTGTTGATGATGTGCAGTCGGATCTGCAGTGTCGGATCTAATCTAACAGCTCGGAAAGCTACGCTGTCGGTCGGCTCTGATTTGATCTGGCAAGGGGCTGCTCATCCGACAGTGGAAAGAAGGTATGCAAGAACAACTCGTTGGGGAACTTCGTCCCGCGATATCTAGAGATCGGGTGGTCAAAACGAAGCACTCAGGGGTTCGACACCATCGTGAAGCCCCTCCATGTCGATCAGGATTCTTGGATGGAGGAGTTGATGACTGGATGGTCCAAATGGAGGTGCTTCACCTGTAGCTGCTCCGCCGGCACAACTGGGCCTCCAAAAGGGTCTGTTCACATGCACATACACCTGCACAGCGTAGAGCGACTCAGAGGGATCTCTCCAGTCAGATTATTGCATGGAAAAACAAGGAGAAGCGATGGAGGATGGGGTTCGATCTCTGGCAGATATGGATGAAAGAGATCCAACCTTAATCTCGCTCTGATGAGAGAGCCTAAGGGAGAAAGGTTGAGTAGGAAGGATGACGACAGGTTGCAATGTCAATCTGTGCGGATGAAGGTGGGTACGGGGCTCCGACCAGCTGGTCGGAGCAGAGGAGTAGACGACGATGATGAATGTAAAATTCGCCTCTTTAATAGTCGTAAATTGTAGTATAGGAGGCGAAAAACGGTCGATCAAAAACTACGATCTTTGAATGTTGTGGAATATTTTTACTTGGCAACTCTACCAAGGTAGAACATAGGGGCACGAGCTACTCTATCGATTTATTGATTTTTGGTCAATTAAGAACATGTGTGAATAATTTCTCAATTAAGATCTTCGTGCAGAGGCAAGATAAAAGGCAAGCAGAATGATGCATGTGTTTTTGGTTGATTTTCAATGTAATTAAACGATATGCAATGCATACTATAGGAATAAAGGCAAAGAATATGCATGCTTAAAATTAATTACAAAAATACCGTACGAATCATGAGCACAGATGAAGATTGAAATCAGAGTCATTTTGAGCATAAAAATATGGAAAATCATCAATTCAGGGCAAGGACAAGTAGAGCAAGAACATCATCTAACATAAAAAATCACTTCATTTAAAATGGTGTCAGATGAGAAAATTAAACATGCCATGAAATAGAGGATGAAACAAGGAACAAAACGACACTAAAATCATGCAATTGGTCTACAATGCTCAAGTTATGAAGAAAACAATACATGGGCATAAATGTCAATAAAATGCAGGAAATAAAATGAGAAATAATTACAAATAGGTCCCTAGAGGGACCTATGTGCAATTTTGCAAAACCATCCTGGCCCTTTTGTAATTTTCCCATTACGCGTAAGGACCAAATTGTAATTTTCAGAAGATGTGAGGTCCTCCCTGTAAAATACCCAAGCGCGCACATGAGGCACGCGCTTGGGGATAAAAGTGCAATTCTAAAAAATATCCGTGTCTTTCTTGCAATTTACCCAGGCCTTCACATGCTGGACACGTGATAAGTTAGGCTCAGGAGGCGTCGCCGGCTCGAGTCCACGTGGCAGGTATCCGTGGCTCGGTCTAAGGCTCGGGGAATCCGATCCTGGAGGCTAGAAGTGAGGTTCGGATGAGCCGTGTGTCTTCATATGGACCGTCCGATCCAGATGATCAGACGGTACCTGTACTCCCGTGCTCCACTACGGGCCACCGGAGAAGGCAGGGCTCCGGCGACCTGCTGGTAGCTCCTCCATGTGCCAATCGCTTGCTTGAAGGCTGGAGTAGCTATCTGACGTCTTGGCGAGAAGACTGGAGGTGCGGTAAGGTTCCGTGGATGATCGGAGCTGGAGGTCGACGAAGCCTCACTGGAGGAGAAAAGCCTGTCGGAGCTCCGATGGAAACACCGGCCAATCGAGGTTCCTGCATATGTTAGATACTAGCCGAAGCAGGTGCGCATGAGTGCGAGTGAGGTGGAGTGAGATGGGAGACGTGCTGAGGTGAACAAGGTGGCTCTCAGGGGAGTCCTCCGCCGAGACGACGGTGGAGTTAGGTCGGATTGCGAGGGGATTCTGGAGGAAGGAGATGGGTGCATAAGAGTTTGGCGAATGATGAAGATGCGAGGGTGGTTCGATGAGAATGGGGTTGATGATTGGCGATGGGATACATAGGAGAAACACAAAGAAAAAGTAAGGGGAAATACTTGGCCAGAGCAAAGAGGAAGAATTGGGCGGAGGAGGCAATCTGGGATGAGCTCTAAGGAGCTCGAGGTCATCGCAAGATGAGGGCGATCGTGCCTCGGTGCTCGTGCATCCTTCAGAGGGCGGAGCTTACATGGTGGAGGCCTTCGCTGTCACAGGAGGGACATAAAGGAGATCGAAGGGGAGTGGAGGCTTTATAGTGGAGGTAGGTAGCATTACAGGAGGTGAGGGGTGGTGCTTTGAATGGAGTTTTAATGGTGGAGCAGTAATGGAGAAGGGACGTGAAGATGGTGCGAGGAAGGCGGAGGATAGGGCTACGTGGAGGAGCCGTTATGGAGTGGAGAGGTGACCGGAGGTACCTTCCAAAATAGGAAGGGGGCGGACCGGTTGCGAGCTGAAATGGCTGGGCTGGAGGTAGGGGACGAAGCCCTAGCAGTTGGATCTCGCGATCCAACGGCTAGGATTAAGGCAGAGTTGAGAGGGTTGGATCAGATCTGGGATCTGATCGAATGGATGAGGGATAGGCATGGATGAATGGTCGGATGGAGAGAGAGAGTCATATCCAACGACGGTGATTGGGTGATGTGGCGTGAGGAGGAGCATAGGATGGTGACAGAATCAAGTGGCTATTATTAAATAAGAGACGTGGTGTGAAGATAGCCGCAAGATGAGAGGTGGATCCAATGGTTGTGGATAAGGCGCGAATGAGCGGTATTGATGATGTCCAAAGGCTAATCGGGTGGCTGAGAATGGGGCAAATGACGAACGACGGAGATGGATGCGAAATTGTAGAGATCGGACAGCTCAGGAGGTGCCGGGTGGCAGGAGAGGAGACGAGCCACGTGGGCAACCCAGAGGTCGCCACGTGGCCCAATCAAAAAAATCAGAAAGATAAAAATAAAGACAAATATAAAAGAATTAATTAGAAGCAGAATTAGGAAAAAGTCAAAACATGAAATTTGTAGTTTTCGATGAGATCTACAAGTTTCATGTTGGACAAAAAGCCAAAAAAAGTCATTGTACAAAAAGTATTTTTGGGGGTATTTTTAAGGGGTTAAAAACACCGATTTTTGGTTTTGACATTTTTTGTAGTTTTAGTCATTTTAAAGGTCAGGAACTTATAGACAATTAGCCAACCTAATTTTTAGAGTTTTTTAATAATCAAATAATTACGAAATAATTAAGTACAATAACTACAAGTTATATATACACAATATATTACAAGATAAAATGAATGAATTATTAGTGAAATTTATTGGATTATTTAAGCTAGAGGTTTAATTAGTGATTTTTAGCATGACGAATACGAGATTCATCGTACCCCTATACTTAAATCATGCTCATCCTCGAGCATCTAAAGAATGAAGGAGTCAAATTAATTCCTAACAGTGCAAGTGAAGATTTTCAAGGCCCAATCTTTCGAAAATCTTCAATTTAAGCGATCCTAAAATTATGGGCTTATCCAGGCTCTAGCCAGAAGGAATCCAACTTCTATAATTATCAGACTCTCTTTTTGTACATATTATATAAGGATATGAAATTTAGTATACTGCATTCATGAGAGTCGAGTCGAGGCATCACTCGAAGTTCCAGTCCCAAAGACTCTCCTCTAGACATCATCCTCAACACTAGGGAACAAGTCTATTCTTTCTTTAGTCAATCGTCTCATTAGTTTGTCAGACTTGAAGTGTAGATGGACGGCCAGATGATGGAGGGCATATGATTGTGTCTATTTTTCTCTACCTGACATTGGAACAAGGGGCCTCTCGAGTGCCTTTTTACTCAACACATGTAGATTTTTAGCTTGTTGATCAACGTGTCCGTCAAGAGAATTTGGAGTCGTCTACACTTATTATTCTGGGAGTACACCGGGGTGTGTCTCTTTTGAGTATCTGAGAATTTGAAGTTCCCTCACTGAAAGTAGCTACTAAGTCTAGTAATCAAAGTCTCATTCAAAGAAAGGTTTAATTTTCAAAATTTTATTTTATTTTTTTTAAAAAGGGTTTATTTACACAAAGTTAATTCCTTAATTTTTAAGAAAACATTTTTACAGGATTTTTGCAAAACTCAGTTCACAGGTACCAAGCTGAAAAAGATTTTTCAAAAAGTTTAAAAATACGAGCTATGGCTAAAGTAAAGATACAATAATATACGGTATACCCCCTATACTTAACTTTTGCTATGTCCCCATAGCACAAGTGATATGAAGCCATGGCTCGGTCAAACGTAGGGTGATATAGCGGAACTGAGGAGGAGGGTCCCCCTATACTTAACATAGAGAGGGAGGGGTGAATGAGTCGGGTTTCCTCTATACTTAGGCTAAAAACAGCCTAAGTAAAGGATCTGAATTAGGGGGTCTGTGTTGGGAGAAGCATTTACACTAAGATACAAGGGAGGAGGAGGGGTGTGTTTTTTTAGAGGAAGAAGAGAAGAGAGGGGGAGGGGGGGGGGGGGGGGGGTTGTGCAATGTGTATAGTTTAAGGTATGAGAAGGGGGAAGAGTAATTGTGTGAAATATACAGAGAGGAGGGAGATGGGGGGGGGGGGGAGTGACTGAATTTTTATGTGCAAGTGTGTGTGTGGGTGGGGGGTAGATCATCTAGTAACCTACTTTTTTTTTACAACATATGAGCCCTCTACTGAGGATGGTTAAAAATGTACATGCAATATTTTTTTACAATATGTAAATGCAAGCAGAGCTGATAAAATTCCTAAGATTCTTCGCCAATTCTTTTGCGGCTTCTTCAGCGGGAGCTCCCAACTCTACACCTCGATGGAGATCAAGCATCCTCGATCTTCATTGGCCCTGCCACAAAAAATGTTAGAAAAATAGAAAGGAAATTAATCAACAGAAATGATGCAAAAATAATGCATGAAAAGAAGACCTATGAATTTTGAAAAATATTCAACACAGAAATAAATCAAAATTCAATAAATAAATAAAGCTAAGTCATGCCCCTGGCAACGACGCCATTTGATGAACGTAAAATTCGCCTCTTTAATAGTCATAAATTGTAGTATAGGAGGTGAAAAACGATCGATCAAAAAATACAATCTTTGAATGTTGTGGAATATTTTTACTTAGCAAGTCTACCAAGGTCGAACATAGGAACACGAGCTACTCTATCGATTTATTGAATTTTGGTCAATTAAGAACATGTGTGAGTAATTTCTCAATTAAGATCTTCATGCGAAGGCACGATAAAAGGCAAGAAGAATGATGCGTGTGTTTTTGGTTGATTTTCAATGCAATTAAATGATATGAAATGCATATTATACAAATAAAGGCAAAGAATATGCATGCTAAAAATTAATTATAAAAATGCCCTACGAATCATGAGCATAGGTGAAGATTGAAATCAGAGTCATTTTGAGCATAAAAATATGGACAGTCATCAATTCGGGGCAAGGACAAGTAGAGCAAGAACATCATCTCACATAAAAAATCACTTCATTTAAAATGGTGTCAGATGAGAAAATTAAACATGCCATGAAATAGAGGATGAAACTGAAGGATATGGTTAGATCCTCAAGCGCATCACGGAAGCATGAGCGTCGTATCGAATACGACGAGGAGCGACTAGTCGCACTAGTTGCTTGATGCAGCGGAATTTAAAAACTTTTCTTACGACGAAACCACATGATCCAAGAACACTTCTCGGATCGTTTCGTCTAAACCACAAACAAGTAATATGATTACCTTTTGAAGCGTGGTTGCGATCGAGTCTCTAAACGAAGAGACCTCCTGTCTCAAGTCCGATCCGACGGAGGAGATGCTTGCGAGCGCGGGGATGAACCGCGTGCTTCTCGCAATCCATGTTGATGATCCAAGCGGCGGATCTCCTGATCTCAACACACGAGATCCGACGTCTTCTTCACGAGCGAGGCGCACCGAAGGAGACGGAGATCCACGAGCAGAAGAACGGGCAGCATAACGACGATGCTGCGGCGATGGAGAACCTCTCTAGGTCATCCATGGTGGATGGCCACATGAGAGGGAGAGAGAGGGCTGTCGAAAAGAGAGAGAGATGCTTCTCAGGCATTGTGTGTAAAGAAGAGCAATGGGGTGCCTCTCCTTTTATAGGGTTTTGGGATCCATGGATCTCAATCCATGGGACAACACAAATCCAATGGCTCTCATTGATTGTGTTTCTTTTAATGGCTAAGATTTGTGTTGGTAAAACCAACAACAATTAATTTAATTTAAATTAAATATATGTTGATAAATCGACACAATTTAATCACAAAATTAAATCATCAATACATGGAGATAATGGAAGAGAGAAAAGACTCCTTCCATGTGGAGAGGGAGGACGGCCTCCCTTTCCTAATGGGAGTGGTGGCCGTCCACCCTCCTCCATTAGGAAGGTGGCTATTTTATCTCTTATGCAATCTCCATTATTTGCAACAACTTTTGTTGCAAATTATTCTACAAAAAAATTCACAATTATTTTGTAGACATTGTAATCTTGCCATTGAAAAATTTGTGAATCATATTCATAACCCAAAACAAAATGTAAATTTACATTTTCAATTCAATATCCAATGTGAATCCAATTCACATTAACATTTAATTAACAAATGTAAATTACAAATATCTCTCTCTTATATATTATAAATCACATTTATAATATATATGACTAATATGGATACTGTTATCCACATTATTCATATCCATGATAATTAAATCACATTTAATCATCTTGGATCTTTATTCTCCTATTCTCAAATAATATGAATCACATTCACATTATTTACATCTTTGATAATTAAATCACATTTAATTATCTCAGATAACTCTCTTTATAATATGAATCAAATTCATATTACTCATGATAATAAAATCGCATTTAATTATCCATTTTCTCAATGCTCGGATACATATATCAACAATAGAATTATCCATGAACTCTTTCAAGGATAATGCGCTTTCTCCGCGAATACATGGAGATAAGGACAGGGCGATTGTATTGTTCCACGTATAGTGACATGGATATTGAGATTATATCTCATATCCAGATCGCGGGCCTTCCATAGATGCTTGATTAAATCAAGACCGCAAATCTAATCTTCTCATTGCATCTAAATCACATTCAGATCAATGTCCAACATTTGGACTAAGATCAGATTACTTCTCTACTGAGAGGAGTCACTAAAATCCAGACCCGTTTCATCACTCCCTAGGAATGGAAGCGTCATGGTTATACAATCGTTTATGATCACATCACCCTCAGGTATTCCCAATACCTGTACATCCTGCATACTGGAAGACTCAGAATAAACCCGAAGTATTAGATCAACTTTATACTGTCTACTTCAGGGTTTTATCAGTAAGTTTCTCATTCGATCATTGGGAGTCGGTATCGATCATATAATTTCCAAAAGCATATATCATACCTAGGTCTTGATCATATACTTTCCAAAAGTATATATCAAACCTACAAATTCAGTCAAGCTTCCAAAGCGAGACGACCATGCGCATGGAATTTGATTCTTCCCAATATCTCATGAGTGAGCTCATGTCTTCCGGTTCAGTAAATGAACCTGTATGATCCATTTGAGAGATCGTATTACTCATATGCCCTTATATGCACACCAGCGTGCCGGTGTATAGACCTTGATTAGGTCATCAACCTATTGGTCTGCCAAATGTACATACTCAAACATATAGTAACACATCTGTCTCCGGTCAGAGGATGTGTGCCTGTATCGTGACAGCATACGATATAGGACTTTAGTTATCTCGATCTCGTTATGTCAACTCTTTGACCTAACTCATCCGACACCTCCGAATCTCTATTCTTATGCAGAGGACCTGCATCAAGAGGTCGGTCAGATATCAACCTAAATGAGATAGGATTGCCATCTCCTACTCAGGCTGGAGATCATCTCTTAATAATCATTTGATAGTGCTTGATGAGTCCTCAATCTAACTCATTAGATATTCATCTAAGCACCAACCTCTATGGTTCAATAATTGAATCAACAGCTGTATGATCATTAAGATGGCCATAGTACATAACCCTAATTGTACTAAGGGACCTATTATGCAAATTATGTACTCTTTATTTCAGATTAAGGAGTGAATTGCAATAACATTTATTGCATAATGGCTCGCCGTGGGCTCGCATGTCCAACAATCTCCCACTAGCCCAAAGAGCCATTAATGGGCTAATCATTTAAACCCACACTCATGTGACAATCATAGGCTATTTAGAAAATAGCTAGGTAAGCTGATCAGTCACTCTGTTCCCAAGAGACTACGCCAAGTCCTTTTACGGCACTTGCATATCTCCTAGTAACAGTGCTTGCATCCAATGCGAATGTTGCATCCTATGCAGCCAATACTCAATCTTGTTAGTTATAGTGTCCTTGACACTACATCTTATTAATTATCATAGCCAGTATTTCCATAATCCTTATTAGAATACCTTCATTCTTGGTGATCTCTATCTCCTAAGGTATCTATAGTTAAGACCCTTATAGATCACTATCTATAAGATCTTAAACTTTTGAAGATAAGACTTTGAGATCACTATCTCTAGTTTAATCATCTTTGAAGATATTATTATTACTGCAATTAAGTGTTTTATCTCCATAGCAGAATTAGTAACAGTTTACTACTCCCACTGCATGGCAGACATCTGGCTCTTGTACACATCTAGCATATACCCAGCTTCTCATAACTGATGCCCAAGTGCAAGCAGTTCTAGCATTCACTTCCTCAACTCTTTGAGGTGCTATCCCTTTAGACAGGTCACTACCACATCTTAAGGGAAGGAAGCCTTTCTTGGATTTTTTTTCAGAAAATGGAATAAGTCCAAGGTGTACTACTAATGTGACGGTCCCAATATCCTCTTCTCTTTGTTTCTGAACGACTTAAGAACTATGATCTAAGAGGTATCCTTGAGATCATATCTCAAAGTATGGAACAACCAAATTTTAAAACACTTATTATTTATTCTTATATCATTCTAAATGATTAGAATAATATCTACATTTAGCACGATGAACACAATGGCACTCCCACTAAGCTTTACATGGTTCATCAAGATTCTATCTGAAATCATAACATTTACAATTTCATCAAATCTTATGTTCCAAATATAAGAAGCTTATTTGAGTCCAAAGATAGAGTTCTTTGGCTTGCACACCTTGCTTTCCTCAACCATGAAGCCCTGGGGCTACTTCATATGAATATCCTCAGAGAGGTATTCATAGAGGAATGCAATCTTGACTCACATCATGAAGATGTCATAATCAAGTTGTGTAGCTATAGTTAGCAATATTCTGATGAGTTAAAGCAAGGTCACTGGAGAGCAAGTCTCATCGTAAGCGATGTCTTCTCTTCGGTATGTAGCTCATGGCTACGAACCGTGCTTTGAAGGTCTCTACCTTCTCATCAGGTTCCCTCTTTCTCTTGAAGATCCATTTACATCTTAATGGGTCTGACCCATATAGGTGGATCCTCGAGGGTCCATATACAACACTTGTATGTGAAGTCTACATTAGACTTTTATTGCTAACATCCATCTTTCCATGTCATGATCCTCAGGAGCTTTATCACATGAAGTCCGATCATTTTCAGATGGAATACATCCTCAAACTTATTTGAAGAAGTATTAGTGTTTCATCTTCAATTATTCTTTTAATTTCCGATTCCAGGAGCCTCATTATCTTCTCAAGATTAAATGAGTTCCTTTATTTCATTTTCATCTTGATTCTCAAGAGAGTCATCATATAAGAATCATATTCTCAAAGATGAGTTCTTTTAAGAATCTCAAGGTCATAAAGTAGGTATCCAATACCATCCTTTATTTTCCTAATGAAGTATTACTCTTTGGTGCTAGATTCCAGCTTACTAGCTTGGAACCTTATTAAATATATATAATGTAGTCTCTACCACATATACATATACCTGGAAACTAAGAGATAATTATGCTAAGATTAATCATTGATCAAATCATGTCACACATGATTAATTGCATCTCCTTACAACTCTATTGAGTTAAGGTTCATTAGGAGGGGTGAGATAGAAATGATATTCACATCTCCATAAGGTATTCCTTGAATTCATCTAATAGGTACAAGCTACCTTGATTAGATCAAATTCATTTCATCTTCCTTTAAACTTTGGTTCTAAACCAAAATTGTGAAATCTTTGAACATTTCAAAGTTTTCTAAGGTGAAGAGAAGAAATTTCATATCACAAATAATTATTAATAGATATCACATATCCATAATGTTTATTCTGATATAGATGATTCACATACATCAATATGTATGAGATCTTGAATACCTTAACATCTTACACCATTCCAAAAGAAGGGTGTATTGGACATTTTACTTTGAATACAATATTCATAAGTATGCAAGCTTTGAAATTTTAGACATTCTAAAGTTTCATCTCTTACTTGTCCATTAATCTCATCAATAAACATATGTCTAAAACATTATGTCAGATCATTGTCAAATGATCTTTATCCTCCTATTTATCTTTAAAGGTTTAATTTTCAGTATTAGAAATCTTAATGAACCATTCATTAATTTTCTAATTTAATAGAGTCCACTAGATTTTAGATTACTATCTGAAATATCTCCATCATAACACTTTATGATAGATTTATTACAGAATTCATGTTTATATCCAACAATTAGAAATAAACAATGAGTGTATTCTAATATCTAGGTCATAGAGACATTCTCTAAGACTAAGGGCTCCCACTGAAATTATGAAGTTCATTGATCCAATGGAAATTGTTGCAACACTTGCATTACTTTCAACATGGATGACCAATAAACCTTAAGATCAGATTTCTAATATTCTAATACATATGCAACCAATTGCAAGTGTCTTTAGAAGATTGAGATACAATTATTAGACTTTATCTTATCAAATAAGTAAGTCAATTTCAACGATTATATGTAGATTTTTCTGATGTACTATTCGATTCCTTCTCTAAGGATTCTAGATAGATTTGATAGTCATACTATCAACACATCAATTTATTGCAGTATTGGCATTCATCCAACTCTTTGGATGTCATATGGAAGTCACAGAAGTACAATCAACTCTTTGATTATACTTCTTGCTTGGGTCCAACCCATGCTTCCACTGCGCTCCCTTTATCTATAAACAACCATTGCTTAAGACTAAGGACATCTTATGTTAAATTCAAAATAATTTAATGTAAGAGCATTTCGACATTTATACATGCTTCACCCAATTCATACAATATGAATATTATGAAGCTTCATGAATGACTAGAGTATAGACAGTAGAATGATGACACTCATCAACTACATCCATCTAAACTCTTAAAACATAGGTTCAGGTAGGTACTCAAACAATTTAAATACATCATCTCTTATAGAGCTACCATTCTACATGATGCAGAGAACCATGTCATTCATGATTAAATGTCAAGAGCACATATGTATGACAGAATATCTTTATTGATTTTATAAGGATTATTTGACAATTGCGATTATCATCGACATGTCACTTCCAAAGTACATTCGATGAGATCAAGATTTATAGAGACATACAAACCCTAGGGTTTTAGTCCCATTGTCTATTTAATTATCATTCCTCATTATTATGAGGAAACTTGCACATTGCAACCACATACATTATGTGTCCAATTGCAAGCATAATATCTGGATCATGAGTCTAATCCATGATATTTTACTGGTTATTATTGAGTATAACATTGAGTGGGTTTAATGAAGGATTATCTGAAATAAGAAATTTTGCATAAGGGTATATATTTATATATATACATGTTTTACTTTGATTTAGGAATTTTTTATATCAAAGGTGTCTTGCCATGTCAACAATGAAAGTTCATTCCCTTAATCACTTTCAATGTAAGAGATATACTTACCACTATATCTCAAGCAAGATCTGGGATCTCCTTCCTTATCTTTGTTGCATCCCAATAATATGAGAACCTACAACTCAGATAAAAAGAAGCGGGAACACATTCCGCCTTGCAAGTCCAACTTGCATCTCCCAATTCAGTCTTTAACACCCAGGCCCACCACCCCTAAGGTGATGTTGACCCGTCATTAATTGAACCAAATGCGCAATCCAATATCGCCCCAATAATATGAGGACCCGATATTGGGGTCACTACGCATACGTCCTTACTCTTTCGAGAAGCGACGAGCCCGATCCAAATGGATCATATGCAGGAGCTGTTACTTCGAACATGCGTCTCCCACATATAATATCTGGCGACGAAACCCTTCGCCTTGACGGGAGACCATGGATGTCACTTATGTGATCCTCCATATCTTATTCAAATTCTAATTAATTATCATGAATCATATTCACATAATTAATTCTTCCAAGGGAATTATCAACTCTAATCATATTAGAGTATAATTGGACAAAATCAATTCAATCATATTAAATTAATTATCAATCTAATTCAATCAATCAAACTTGATTATTATGCTTGAATATATATGGTATTATTCTCAGAGTACGTATTAATTCGTATTTTAATAATTAGAAAAATACAACTTAATCCCTCGGACATTATCCCGGCCCTACCCGCTGTCATGGCCAGTACCGGCGGGAGTGGGACGGACCGCATACGTTGCAACCCGCTACCCCAGCGATCCCCGACTAGACACCATATCCGCCTCGGGAAAGGATAATGCCAAATTGATTAATTTGTACTTGAGATGATCATTGGTTCTTCAACCGAAATTATACCATATAGTAATCAAAACAATTTTGATTATAAGGAAATTTGCTAGACAAATTCCCAATCCTATTCAAGCAAGGAGTTTGATGATTGTGTTTCCAATTATGATCTAGATCAAATCTAATCAATTAATTGGTTGATGTCAAGTCAATTAAGGAAATAATCATATTACAATATTTCTCAAATATTTTCCATAATTATTTCATGAAATTAACAATTAATTTCACTAATTGACAATCACATGGTTCTTGATTAGGAAAGTAATTTCAGCAGTGACCCCTACTTACTAAAATTAGCATATCTCAATCAATTGAAATCCAAATTAAGCAAAGTAAGTTTCCATAGTTTTCTAACTTGATTTACAACAGAACCTATGTGATTTTCATGCATTTCGAGGCGTCTCTAAACAGTAATTAACTCCTTAATTACGTTAAGATTCGCAGTTCTCATAACAGTGAATATATGTTCATTAAAACAACCATATCTAGAGCAAACGAAATCCGATTTACGCAAACTCAGATCCTATGGTTTCCTTATTTAATGGGGAACAAAAATCAAGTAAATAATTCGTGCTCAAACATTTTAAACATGACCGAAATTATTTACTAAACATATCTGCAAAATCAAATGCGATCAAAACTTTCGTGACCATAACGAACCCAAGTCGTCCTCGGTTAGCGAATCATATTCGAAACCTTTGACCTAAGGCTCTGATACCACTTGAAGGATATGGTTAGATCCTCAAGTGCATCACGGAAGCGTGAGCGTCGTATCGAATACGACGAGGAGCGACTAGTCGCACTAGTTGCTTGATGCAGCGGAATTTAAAAAATCTTCTTACGACGAAACCACATGATCCAAGAACACTTCTCGGATCGTTTCGTCGAAACCACAAACAAATAATAGGATTACCTCTTGAAGCGTGGTTGCGATCGAGTCTCTAAACGAAGAGACCTCCTGTCTCATGTCCGATCCGACGGAGGAGACGCTTGCGAGCGCGGGGATGAACCGTGTGCTTCTGGCAATCCATGTTGATGATCCAAGCGGCGGATCTCCTGATCTCGACACACGAGATCCAACGTCTTCTTCACGAGCAAGGCGCACCGAAGGAGACGGAGATCCACGAGCAGAAGAACGGGCAACATAACGACGATGCTGCGGCGATGGAGAACCTCTCTAGGTCATCCATGGTGGACGACCACATGAGAGGGAGAGAGAGGGCTGTCGAAGAGAGAGAGAGAGATGCTTCTCAAGCATTGTGTGTAAAGAAGAGCAATGGGGTGCCTCTCCTTTTATAGGGTTTTGGGATCCATGGATCTCAATCCATGGGACAACACAAATCCAATGGCTCTCATTGATTGTGTTTCTTTTAATGGCTAAGATTTGTGTTGGTAAAACCAACAACAATTAATTTAATTTAAATTAAATATATGTTGATAAATCAACACAATTTAGTCACAAAATTAAATCATCAATACATGGAGATAATGGAAGAGAGAAAAGACTCCTTCCATGTGGAGAGGGGGGACGACCTCCCTTTCCAAATGGGAGTGGTGGCCGTCCACCCTCCTCCATTAGGAAGGTGGCTATTTTATCTCTTATGCAATCTCCATTATTTGCAACAACCTTTGTTGCAAATTATTCTACAAAAATAATTCACAATTATTTTGTAGACATTGTAATCTTGCCATTGAAAAATTTGTGAATCATATTCACAATCCAAAACAAAATGTAAATTACATTTTCAATTCAATATCCAATGTGAATCCAATTCACATTAACATTTAATTAACAAATGTAAATTACAAATATCTCTCTCTTATATATTATAAATCACATTTATAATATATATGACTAATATGGATATTGCTATCCACATTATTCATATCCATGATAATTAAATCACATTTAATCATCTTGGATCTTTATTCTCCTATTCTCAAATAATATGAATCACATTCACACTATTTACATCTTTGATAATTTAATCACATTTAATTATCTCAGATAACTCTCTTTATAATATGAATCAAATTCATATTACTCATGATAATTAAATCACATTTAATTATCCATTTTCTCAATGCTCGGATACATATATCAACAATAGAATTATCCATGAACTCTTTCAAGGATAATGCGATTTCTCCGCGAATACTTGGAGATAAGGACAAGGCGATTGTATTGTTCCACGTATAGTGACATGGATATTGAGATTATATCTCATATCCAGATCGCGGGCCTCCCATAGATGCTTGATTATATCAAGACCGCAAATCTAATCTTCTCATTGCATCTGAATCACATTCAGATCAATGTCCAACATTTGGACTAAGATCAGATTACTTCTCTACTGAGAGGAGTCACTAAAATCCAGACCCGTTTCATCACTCCCAAGGAATGGAAGCGTCATGGTTATACAATCGTTTATGATCACATCACCCTCAGGTATTCCCAATACCTGTACATCCTGCATACTGGAAGACTCAGAATAAACCCGAAGTATTAGATCAACTTTATACTGTCTACTTCAAGGTTTTATCAGTAAGTTTCTCATTCGATCATTGGGAGTCGGTATCGATCATATACTTTCCAAAAGCATATATCATACCTAGGTCTTGATCATATACTTTCCAAAAGTATATATCAAACCTACAAATTCAGTCAAGCTTCCAAAGCGAGATGACCATGCACATGGAATTTGATTCTTTCCAATATCTCATGAGTGAGCTCATGTCTTCCGGTTCAGTAAATGAACCTGTATGATTCCTTTGAGAGATCGTATTACTCATATGCCCTTATATGCACACCAGCGCGCCGGTGTATAGACCTTGATTAGGTCATCAACCTATTGGTCTGCCAAATGTACATACTCAAACATATAGTAACACATCTGTCTCCGGTTAGAGGATGTGTGCCTGTATCGTGACAGCATACGATATAGGACTTTGGTTATCTCGATCTCGTTAAGTCAACTCTTTGACCTAACTCATCCGACACCTCCGAATCTCTATTCCTATGCAGAGGACCTGCATCAAGAGGTCGGTCAGATATCAACCTAAATGAGATAGGATTGCCATCTCCTACTCAGGCTGGAGATCATCTCTTAATAATCATTTGACGGTGCTTGATGAGTCCTCAATCTAACTCATTAGATATTCATCTAAGCACCAGCCTCTATGGTTCAATAATTGAATCAACAGCTGTATGATCATTAAGATGGCCATGGTACATAACCCTAATTGTACTAAGGGACCTATTATGCAAATTATGTACTCTTTATTTCAGATTAAGGAGTGAATTGCAATAACATTTATTGCATAATGGCTCGCCGTGGGCTCGCATGTCCAACAGAAACAAGGAACAAAACGACACTAAAATCATACAAATTGGATCTACGATGCTCAAATTATGAAGAAAATAATGTATTGGCATAAATATCAATAAATTGCGGGAATTAAAATGATAAATAATTACAAATTGGTCCTTAGAGGGACCAATTTACAATTTTGCAAAATCGCCTGGGCCCTTTTGCAATTTTCCCATTGCGCGTAAGGACCAAATTGTAATTTTCAGAAGATGCGAGGTACTCCCAGTAAAATACCCAAGCACGCACGTGAGGCACGCGCCTGGGGACTAAAGTACAATTCTCAAAAATATCCGGGTCTTTCTTGTAATTTACCAAGGACTTCACGTATTGGGCACGTGAAAAGCTAGGCTCGGGAGGCGTCGCCTGCTCGGGTCCACATGGCAGGTATCCATGGCTCGGCCTGAGGCTCGGGGAATTCGAGCATGGAGGCTAGGAGTGAGGTTCAGATGAGCCGCGTGTCTTCATCTAGACCGTCTGATCCAGATGATCGGACGGTACCTGTACTCCCGTGCTCCACCGTAGGCCACCAGAGAAGGTGGGGTTCCGACGACCTACTGGTAGCTCCTCTGCGTGCCAATCACTCGCTTGAAGACTGGAGCATATATTTGACATCTTAGCGAGAAGGCTGGAGGTGTGGCGAGGCTTCGCAGATGATCGGAGCTGGACGTCGACGAAGCCTCGCCGGAGGAGAACTGCTCATTGGAGCTCCGATGGAAACTCCGGCCATCGAGGTTCCTGGATGTGTTAGATAACAATCGAAGCAAGTGCACGTGAGTGCGAGTGAGGTGGAGTGAGATGGGGGCGGCTCAGGGGAGTCCTCTACCGTTACGATGGAGGAGTTGGGTTGGATTGCGAGGGGGTTCTGAAGGAAGGAGATGGGTGCGTGAGAGTTGTTGGTGAATGATGAATATGCGAGGGTAGTTCGACGAGAATGGGGTTGATGGCTGGCGGCAGGATAAATAGGAGAAACACAAAGAAAAAGTAGGGGGAAAGACTTGGTCGGAGTGAGGAGGAAGAATTAGGCGGAGGAGGCGATCTGGGCTGAGCTCCAAGGAGCTCGGGATCATCGCACGACGAGGGTGATCGTGCCTCGGTGCTTGTACATCCATCGCAGGGCGAAGCTTACATGGCGGAGGCCATGGATCTCACCGGGGCTGGCGGTCGTCTTCGCCATGGCTTCCTCCCTCCGTTGTCATCGGAGGGACGGAGCAAGTTGGGTCGAAGCCCCCTGGATGGTGGATAAAGGTGATCGGAGGGGAGTGGAGGCTTTATAGGTGGAGGTAGGTGGCGTTACATGAGGTGAGGGGTGGTGCTTTGAACATAGGTTTAATGGTGGAGTAGTAATGGAGAAGGGACATGAAGATGGCACGAGGAAGGCGGAGGATAGGGTTGCGTGGAGGAGCCGTTATGGAGCGGAGAGGTGACCGGAGGTACCTTCCAAAATAGGAAGGGAGCAGACTGGTCGCGAGGTGAAACGACTAGGCTGGAGGTAGGGGACGAAGCCCTAGCCATTGGATCTCGTGATCCAACAACCATGATTAAGGCGGAGTTGAACGGGCTGGATCAGATCTGGGATCTGATCGAACGGATGAGGGATAGGCGAGGATGAATGGTTGGATGGAGAGAGAGAGAGCCTTATCCAACAATGGACAGTGATTGAGTGATGTGGCGTGAGGAGGAGCATAGGATGGTGACAGAATCGGGTGGCTGGGGTTAAATGAGAGACGTGGAGTGAAGATAGCCGTAGGATGAGAGATGGATTGAACGGTTGTAGATAAGGCAGAATGAGCGGTGTAGATGACGTCCAGAGGCTGATCGCGTGGCTGAGGTTGAGGCGAATGAGGAACGACGAAGATGGATGCAGAATTATAGAGATCAGACGGCTCCAGGAGGTGCTGGGTAGCAAGAGAGGAGACGGGCTATGTGGGTGGCCTAGAGGGTGCCACGTGGCCCAATTAGAAAAATCAGAAAGATAAAAATAAAGAACAATCTAAAAGAATACATTAGAAGCGGAATTAGGAAAAAGTCCAAACATGAAAGTTTTAGATTTCGATGAGATCTACAAGTTTCATGTTGGACAAAAGCCAAAAATAGTCATTTGTACTAAAAGTATTTTAGGGGTATTTTTAAGGGGGTTAAAACCACTGATGTTTGGTTTTGACATTTTTTAGTAGTTTTTAGTCTTTTTAAGGGTCAGGAACTTATAGACAATTAATTAACCTAATTTTTAGAGATTTGAAATAATAAAATAATTACGAAGTAATTAAGTACAATAATTACAGGTTAAATATACACAATATATTACAAGATAGAATGAATGAATTATTAGTGAAATTTATTGGATTTTTAAGCTAGGTGTTTAATTAGTGATTTTTAGCATGATGAATACGAGATTCATCAGACGGCGATGGAGATGGAAAGTTGAATCGAAATGGAAATTATGGGGGATTGAGTGATACCTGAAGGACCCGACGAACCCAGAGCTCCAAGAGAGGGGAAAGGCGGAGGCTGTGGCCTCGATTCCACATCAGAAGGAGGAAGAGGCTTCTTATGGCGGAGGTATCCGACCACGACTTGAGCTGCGGCTAAATGTCCACCGAACAGAGCTCCGAAGGAGGCTTCGAGCAGTTGTCACTCTGCCGAGGCTAGCTAGGGGAAAAAGGTGGCACAAGGCACGAGCCGAGGAGCTCTGGAGCATGAAGAGCATATTTATAGCAACGCCCAAGGGTCCAGAAAGATTGGAGCAAAATGCAGAACCCTCGGAAGATCCGGCTGTGCCTAGGGATCCACGAGGATCACAGATCCTAGGAGCGTAGTCGAGCGGTGGAATTGAGGCAAACGGAGGTTGGGTGCTATTGGGAAAAATCTGAGAAGATGCTCCGACGATGCGATGACAGATCCGACCTGGCTAGGTGGAGATGTTGACCGAGGTCAACAATTCTACGTGGCCCAATCAGAGATCTGAATTTACAAAAATAAAAGGAAATTAAATATAAAATAGTAAATGATTTTAAAATAAAAAGTGTATAATTTTTTTATTATTTTATAAGCTATTTTATGTGATTTTTATTATTTTTTTAAAAATTGGGTATATACAATATTAAGTGTTATATATATGTATATTATACCTATGTATTATGTACAAGTATTTTTATATTATTATTTTTACAAAAATACTTTTTATTATATATTTTATTTATTTACACAATAAATTTAAGAGTACAAACTGATTTTTATTTTAATTTTATAATTTACATAAGGGTATTAAATTACACATATATACAAATGTCTTTTGTGCAATGAATTGTTGAATTTTATTTTTATTTTGTTTTTCTGATTATTATTATATTATTAGGGCGATATACAAGTATTAAAAAATAATAAAATAATTATATTTTGTAAAAATAAATAAATAAATATTTTGTACAAGTATAGATGATATGTACAATACATAGTGTACCCTTATCTCTCACTACTTATTTTCTTTGCGATCAAGTAAAATTTGACCTTCTCTTGGGGTTTGGGTCACTCTGTATTTATTCTAAATACATTCTTCTTTTTCTTTTCTCTTTATTCTTTTATTTTTGAGAAATAGGTATTAATTATGCACTATTAACAAAGGCATGCACATAGTTAATTTATTTTATTTACATATATTTATAGATGGTTTTTCTAAAGGATAAAGCTAAAATAAAAGAATAAAGAATGAGAATCGTAGATTCATCATCCCCCTATACTTTACCTTTGCTAGTCCCTTAGCAAACACTTATTTGAAAATGATGTGAAAAAGAAGAAAAGAAAAGAAAAGAAAAAGAACCTAAATTGATTATTAAACCTATCTTCATCAAACTGGAGTATGGAGCTCAGTCGGACCTTTGGATTATTGATTTGGCGGAACCTTATTGGGGCATGGGTTTAAGACTCAACAACCTCCAAGTTCCATAGTTCTATGATCAGGACTCCTTAATAATCCGGTCAGAATAAGTCTCCATACGCAAACTCTAATGACTATGCATCTTTCCTTATACTAAGTGATATGTAGCTCCCTACCTTAGAAATGACAAAGATACAACCTCCCTCAACAAGGTAACTCTAATCCCCCATTCTAGCAACTCTTTCCTCGAGGAGCGGGGTATCCCCTTCTAAGTTCAAGTCAACCAACTCAAGAAGAGGGGAAAGAGGATAATGGACCATGATAAGTGTAGCCACGTATCCCATGGAGCTTAACCAGTGTAGCTAAGTCTCCACTTGCAAGCTTCCATGAGATGAGAAGGTGGAATACATAAGCTTTGCTTTATTTACTATATACACTCCGGAAGGTATTTTATTTTCAATGAGGCCTGTCCCCTTTTTTGGAGTTTTTCATATTTTTGCAAGATTTTTTTGATGTGCATATATACAACATATTTATATGGTGCATCATTTACATAAGGAGTTTTTCTTCTTGAGCCAGTAGACTATCCTTCTTTTGAAGCATTATTGCAACCCACAGACTCCTATCTTTAGACCTCAATGCCACTAGATCAGGTTGAGGCACACATCCCTTCCTAGAGGAAGACGAGAGGTTCCGTATAGCAGTACTACCCTAGTATGCTACCCCAACACAAAGAATTCTGCCTCCTCACCACCTCATCCGTGTTGAGCTACGTGTAAGGTGTGTGTCCAAGTCAAGCCATTGTCTGTGAGAGTCATACGTGTGTTGTTAAGTGTTCTATTTAGGCTCATCAAGATGACATGTAAACATATCCTAGTGGACTCAAAGAATTACGTCACTATGGACTTGAAAAGTCTTAACCCCAACTTCTATACGGTTCCTCTGAAGTTAAGTGGATTAAGGTCTTAACCAAGCTCCATTTTTCAATTTAATTCCAGACTAGTTTAAATGTCAACCATGATTAGAACAATATGCATGCAAGTATGTACAAAACTCTTTTTGTGGAAAAGTTTTCAAAATATGCAAATTTTTATGGAAATTTTGAATGCAGGAAAGAAGGAAAAGTTTTGCAATTTTTTTTACAAACATTTACAAACAAAATTTTGCAAACATTTACTTTCAAACATTTTTCAAAAATTTTATACTATCTACATAATTTTGATGCAAAAATATTTACACAAAAATTTATAATCAAAAGCATTTTTGCAAAAGTTGGTACAAAGATAATTTTTACAAAAGGCCTTCTACAAACATTTATGTGAGAGAAAAATTTAGATTTTTTGTGATTTTTAGCCATATTATTAACACACACAAAGTAGGAGTTATGGCTAAAGTATATATATACAATATATATGACACTCCCCTGTACTTATCTCGAACGATGTCCTCAGAGTAATCAAAGAATGATGAAAGAAGACATAAGTCGTGCTGAATATGAGGAAGTGAAAAGAATGTTATACTACAACGAAGAACGAAAGAATAGAATGAATCAAATGAATCAAGGTCTGTGATCCCCTATACTTAGGATCAACTAATCCTAAGTATAGAACTTTGTACACAAGGGGAAAACCGAAGAATAGGATGTACATGTGTTACCTACTCTATACTTAGGATAAAACATCCCTAAGTATGGGCACTGAAACAGAGGTAAATAGAATCAAATGAATAATCACAGGTCTGATACCCCCATACTTAGGGCAAAGTGTCCCCTAAGTATATCATAATCATAAGATGAAGATGGGACGTCAGAAAAAAAGAATGAATGATATGGACAATCTGGATCTATACAGCTGTGAAGAAGTGATAATCAGGTATGAGATGCAAATGATGTGAGTCAGAGACCACATCTCATACAAAATGAATAGGGGCAACATCAATGATCAATGGATCGTGATCAAGATATTGCTCTAGGCGCTGACCGTTAACTCAAAGGTGGAATCAGATGACAACTCTTATATATCAATGCTTCCGTTGTCGTGCACCTTTATGACCAAGTATGGTCCCTTCTATTTGCTTTGTAATTTCCCTGGAAATAATATCAAACTAGCATCAAATAGCCATACCCTCTAGTTTGGCTAAAAATATTTATGGCTGATGTGTCTCTCAACTCCTCAAGGACTGCCAATTCTGCTTTCCTTTGATCTCCTACACTCTTGAGATCCAATAGTAGCTCTTTAACCGCTCAAAGTGACTTGTGCTTGATTTCCACTGATAAGTGGCATGGTTTGCCATAAATGAGCCGAAAGGGAGATGTGCCCAAAGGTATCTTGAAGAAAATCCTATAGGACCACAAGACTGAGTCCAAAAGCTGTGACCAATCCTTTCGATCTGGACGGACAACCTTATGCAATATAGTCTTGATCTCCCTATTCGATACTTCAACAAGACCATTAGCCTGAGGGTGATATAGAGTGGAAACTCTATGGTCAATGCAGAATTCATTAGAAAGGGCCCTTACCTTGTCGTTGATAAAATAAGTCCACCATCTGAAACCAAAACTCTAGGTACCCCAAACCGTGAAATGATATTTTTCCTCAAAAAATTGCAAACAGTCTTAGCATCCGTGGCTCGGGCGGGGATGGTCTCAGCCCAACGACTAACATAATCTATAGCAAGAAGAATGTACTCAAACTTTTAGGGAATGGACCCATGAAATCGATGCTCCATGCGTCAAAAACCTCACAGAAGTGAATGGGCTGCATCAACATCATATCATGCTGTCCACAAGTGCCCATCCTTTGACAGTTAGTGCACCTATTCATAAATTCATCTGAATCCTTGAAGAGGGTAGGCCACCAAAGGTTGGATTGAAGAACTTTATGTGCTGTCCATCTCCTAGAGTGATGTCCTCCTGCCTCAAGCTTGTGGCAGTAGGTGAGGACAGTGAGGTGCTCTTCCTGAGGAAAACACCGATGCCAGACACTATCCCCCCCTTCATGGTAAAGGGTGGGATCCTCCCAATGGTATGACTTGGACTTCTCGTGGAAAGTCTCAAGTCGCTATCTGGGCCAACCATGTGGAACTTTTTTGGCAACAAGATAGTTCACAATGTCAACATACCATGGAAGCGAGGTGATAGCAAGAATCGCCTCATCTGGGAAAGTCTCTGTAATAGATATGGTCTGCTCTGATTCCTCAAGATGCTCTAATCGAGAGAGGTGATCAGCTATCACATTCTTGACTCAAGGTTTATCCTTAATCTCTATATCAAACTCCTGGAGTGGAAGGATCCATCTGGTCAGTATGGCTTTGGAATCCTTCTTTTCCATGAGCTATCAGATGGTAGTGTGATCTATATAGGTAGTCACTCTAGATCCAAGAATGTAAGATCAAAACTTATCCAAAGCAAAAACTAGGGCTAACATCTCCTTCTCAGTCACGGTGTAGTTCCACTGAGCGACATCCAAAGTTTGGCTAGCGTAGTGAATGGCAAACGACAATCCATCCCTCCTCTGTCCAAGAACATCCCCTATGAAAAAATCAGAAGCGTCTGTCATGATCTCGAATGGGAGAGACCAATTGAGTGGCTGAAGGACAGAAGCCTGCACAATTAATCTCTTGAGAGTCTCAAATGACGCGAGACACTTATCATCTACAATGAACTCGGTGTATCTCGTTAGCAAATCAGTAAGCAATCGAGCAATCTGACTGAAGTCCTATAAGAAAGTCAGTATAAACTAACATGCCCCAGAAAAGATCGCAACTGTCGCAAATTGGACGACAGATTGAGTTTCTTGATGATATCGACCTTGGCCGGATCGACCTCCAGACCCCTGTTGGAGATGATATGGCCAAGGACCATCCCCTGAGTCGTCATGAAATGGGTCTTCTCCCACGATAGAACACGGTTGACCACAATGCTGCGCTGAATTACTCGGTAGGAAATCATGATAAGCATCAAACCCATCGTCGTAGACCAAAAAGTCATCCATGAAGACCTCTAAACACTCGCCCACCATGTCCGAGAAGATGGGAAGCATGCACTTTTGGAATGTAGCCGGGGCATTACATAAACCAAAGGGCATCCGTCTAAAAGCATACGTCCCAAATGGACATGTGGACATCATTTTCTCCTAGTCTTCGGGCTCTATGTCCACCTGATTGTATCTCGAGTACCCGTCAAGAAAGCAATAGTGACTCTTCCCAGCTAGCCTCTTGATAATCTGGTCAATAAATGACAACGGGAAATGATCCTTCTTGGTGGCCTGATTCAATCGTCTGTAGTCCACACATGCCTTCCAAGAAGTAGGTACTCGGGTAGCTATCTCTTCTCCAGACTCACTCACACCTGTGATGATACCCGTTTTCTTGGGTACCACATGCAATGGACTAACCCATTTGGAGTCGAAGATGGGGTAGATATAATCAATGCTCCACCACTTTGATATTTCCTTCATGACCACATTTCAAAGATTCAGGTTCATCATTCATTGGAACTCACATGATGGCTTGGCATCCTCTTCAAGGTATATGTGGTGGGAGTGCAAAATCGGACTTATCCCCTGGAGATCAGCTACACTCCATCCTATTACCTTGCGATTTCTTTCTAGAACCTCCATCAAACGAGATTCTTGGTCTTCAGTCAAAGCTGCTGAAATAATGAATGGGAACATATCTGGCTCACCTGCAAGGAACCTATACTTCATGCTCTGCGGCAAGGTCTTCAACTCCTGTTAAGTGGGAGCTGGCAAATTTGGCCTCTAAAATGTCCGTGTGAATGCTGTCAAATCTGCATGGGAGAACTCTTGCTGAATCTGTGAATCTGACGAAGACGACCCTACTGGTGTATCTGTCAACTGTCCTGGCTTGCTCTCTGTCCTAGCTGTGGGCTCTGTGGACAACATATACGGTAAATAGTCATCAAAGTCTTCCCAATCAAAATTAGTGTCTGTATCTAAGGGATCTGAGTCTGAATCATATGAAACAAAACCTGCCTCGCTATCTTGATCGCATCCGTCAGCCTCTAAGATGTCCTGCGCCACGAGTGTGATGTACGAACTCTCAACAACTGTTATTTGTAACTCCATAGTGCCTGAAGGTATGACAAGATCTCGTGATGCTAAATCTGCCCAAACTGCTTCATCATATGTAATTACAAAGTTGCACTCTTGGTGGATGTCTAGCTCTGCATCTGCCATCTGCTCTAAGCCGGACATCTTCTCTGAGCAAGATGAATATCTAGTCTCCTCGATTGTCTCTATTTGTACATTTTCTCCCTCGATGCAAAAGTATACCTTTCTACTATCGTGATTGGCCACTGCCTTGGCTGTAGCCAAGAAAGGCCATCCTAAGATGTTGGGGGTATCAGTCAAAGATTCAGGGATCTCCATGTCCAGTACAACAAAGTCCACGTGGAATTTCAGGCCTTGAATTGTGATGACAACATCCTTGAGTAACCCCTTCAGCCTCTTAACAGATCTATCAGCAAACTGAGGGACTGTCCTACTCTGTCTAAGAGGGCCAAGCTCGAATTGGTAGAGTAAGGCGGTTGGGAGGAGGTTAATTGAAGAATCATTGTCTAACATAGTACGATCGAACCGCTACTCATGAATGTGGCATCTGACATATGGATTTCCTGCATCAGGTTTCTTGGTTGGCAATCGGTTCTGAATAACAAAGCAAGTGGCACGGGTAAGCACATGGATCTCTACATTGTGGTTCCTCTTCTTCCTGTGGATAGTGGTCTTCTCTCTCAAGTTCTTCTGGAAAAGAGGAATATTATCGAGTGCCTCCTGAAGGGTCAGTTGTATCAGGAATGTGTCTATCATCTGCCTGTTGAACTCTATCTGGTGTCTATTTTTTGAATTTTCTTTTTTGATCCCCTTTCCTAAGTGGAGTGCTTGAGGGAAGGGGATGGAAGGACTCTCTCTTGAGAGATGAGGGTCAGGAATAGGTTCCTGTGCATGCAATAGGCTTGAATCCATGTAAAGATCACCATGTAAAGTAGATGGACTCACATGAGATACAAAAACCTTTCCTTTATTCATATTTTTTATTTTGGCTATTTTTCCATTTTTTATGTTTTTTTATAAATGTCCTCAGGTACATGACTGGTGAACACAACAAAAGGAAACTTGGTGGCATCACTACCACCGACAACATCTGAACTTGCGACGTCAGCACCACACTCTGGCCTAGCATCTGGAATCATGGTGGCATCAACACCACCGTCTGCAATTGGAAATACAACGACCTCAGTACTGTTGGCTGGATCAACATCCTTGGTGGCGTTAGAACTACCATCATCATCATGATAAGCGACATCAACACTGCTTCCACCCTCGTCTGGCACCATGGAATCTGCATCGAGACGTCGCTCAGACGAGTCACCACCAGCTGGCATCTTACCACTCCTAAGTGTCACAAAATCAACATAAAATATTAAAGAAGAAGTATCATCCAAAATATTACCAGGAGTGGTGGTCTCTATAAACTATACCTGCTTAGTTTTTCTCTTCAGATTATTCGGGTTAGGTTCAATCTGAGTGGGTATGGCGGCCTTGGCCTTTATTATCTCCCTTATCTCCTGTCGGAACTCGTAAATATCTCGTCGGAAGGAGGCCTACTGATTAGAGAGTAAGCGGGCGAGGTCATAAAGGGCTGGGTTCTCATAGACTAGTGCATGAGAACCGAACGGGTTGCCTCGCTGGAATTGAGCCTGAGTCTGCTACTACTGATAGTGAGGAGGATGGGAATAATACTGAGGCTGTTGCCTCCACTGTTGTCCCTGGTAGTGGGGAATGAGGACCCTGTTGCTGCTGGTACTGATGGGAGTGCTGGGGCTGCTGAGACTGGCTGCTCTATCCTACTTGAGCTGGAGAATGCTGCTGGGAAGAGGTGCCTCCAGTAGACCATCGAAAGCCAGGATGGTCACGATGAATCCCTTGTTGCGGTTGGTACCGAGAGTAGCAGATCCCATTGACTTCCATCAACGGTTCCTGCTGCTCGAGGTGTGGTGACGGAAGGGCTGCGAAGGGTTGATCCGACTGGTAGACCACCATCTGAGTGTCTGGAGATGGTGGTGGCTATTGGTAATGCTGGAGCTGCTGGATCGGCTCTGCCTGGATGTGGTGAACCTGGTGGCATGAGGTAGAAGGCTGGGTGGAGCTGCTCCCTGGATCAGTCCCTGACCTGAGACGGGGCTGAGAAGCCGTCTGTGCCTCTTGGAGACACATGATCTGGGTCTTTAGGTCACTCAATGTCTAGCAAGCTCAGCAAGCTTGTTGAGATTGCCCATGCCTTGACTCTGCTTCTTCTCTATAATCTCGATCCTATCTAACTTTTGGATGATAATGCCCATGTCGACAGCTAAAGACTCGCTATTGCTGCTGCTGACGAAGAAGTGGAGGGACCGACATCAACGCGTGCAATCTTCTGATATGAAACCGCATGTGGTAGAGGCTTCCCCTGAGTGTAGACTCGGGTCTGGGACATCACTGTATAGTTGTCTTACATCTCCTCATAAATGACCCAGACCTGGTCTTCGTTCTTGGAGAAGTAGGAAACTCCACAAGAGGCGTTCACAAGCTCCTACAACACAGGTGTCAGCCCATAGAAGAAACTCTGAACGAGGTTGGGCTTGGTGATCTCGTGACATGGACACCTGTCGATGAGCTCTCTGAATCAATTCCGGACTTCATGAAACTGTTTGTTTGGGATCGTGGTGAAGTTGCTAATCATCGCTCCCGCTGCATTGGTCCGGCCGAGTGGATAGTACTTGTTCAAGTACTCGATCTGGAGCTGCTCCCAAGTAGTGACTACCCTCCCCAAGTGCTTCAACCAGTAGGCTGTTCTGTCAACCAAGGAGAACGAGAAGGCAATCAGCTTGATTGTGTCCTCACCCACTAATCTGTTGTGGAAAGTGCTATAGATCATCTCAAACTCCTGCAGATGGAGATGGGGCTCCTCGGTGTCTAGCCCATGGAATCTGGGCAGTAACTGTATCGTGTGGGGGCGAAGCTCGAAGTCACCAAGGATCTCTGGCATCTGGATCCATCCGTGGGTGAGGGTTGCACCAGGATTGTGCAACTGACTCATCATGCGTGCTGGTCTGGCTGGCTCTTGTGGCTCATTCGGATTTGCGTCTCCACCCTCCTAGCATGGTATGTCTCCACTGACTGGTCTCTGTGGCTCCTCTTGTCCAGCTCTCATCTGCATGAGGCTTGCCTCACCTCTACCATGAATGCTCCTTGGTCCCTGATCTGTCTCTGCATGGTCTCTAAGGAAGCTATCAACGTGTTGTTGATGGCAACCTGGTCTAATACAAATGCGGATCCCTGTGGCTGCTCATCAGTCCGTCCCTCACTACTGGCCATATCTATGGTCTCTGCAAAGGCAAAAGACCCTAGCTCAGGTGCTGTCAATGAACATATAGCTGTGCTGGCCTCTATACAGGTACTTCAGGTGTGAAAGAAGGGTGGTTGAGGGGGACTAGGGTGGAGGCGAATTCAGGTTCAGAGAGCAGGTCTGAGCTCTTTGAAACCGTCCTAGATGAACGAGGAGGAGTGTTAGAAAGTGGTGCTGTCAAAGGCAACCTAAGGAACCTTCTTCTCGTCATTGTGATGTGGGGATTTATGAAGATTGGATCTGGGACGTAAACAAGATGAAAAATCAAACCCCCAATTCACCTATGCAACACGAGCTGATGACCGTGAAAGTTCGATCATTAATCTTGTCAAATTTTATTTGGGTATTAATTCAATCTATCAAAGCGATCAAGTGAGCTGTTAGGAGCCCAATGCTCCCAGGAGACTGTCCTAGATTCCCACAACTAGTTTTCCCAGCTAGTATGCGTGCAGATCGTTTACCGGCTACCTGATTGCCCACTCTGCTAAGGAAGTCCTAGACCGATTAACGGCTACCCCGTGAAATCCTCATTGGAGAACAACTAATCACAAGAACCAGTAGTCTGAAGGGAATTTAGGCATGGCTCTATCCTAGTGTATGGGTCGCTCTCTCACTGCAGATAAATCAAACAAGGAGGGGGCGACTCTCCCCAAAACAAAGATTTTTAGGTGATGTTTGGTTTTAGGTCAAGTTTTTTTAGCAGTCCCAAATTTTATTGGTTTTCACTTTTTATGTATTTTTCTGAAAGAATACAATGCTTAACAATTTTTTTGATTTCCTTGTTTATTTGAGTCTAAGAAAACTGGGGAGGAAGTCAGAAAAACTGATGCCCGATCAAATACTATGATGCATGCAAAGATAGAAATGCATACCTTGTTCCAGCACTCTACATGAAGGGTGATCCACGCATAAAATAAAGATAGAATAAAACTACCTATATAATGCATGAGGAAATCATCCTAAGATGAGCAACTTCTATTAGCACGAAGAACGTGTAGTCAACTAATCAGAAAAAAGACTTGAGTCTAGTCTTAGAGGCCGATTGGTGCCCACTACAGTGGGTCCTGCAAGCACTGTATACGATCTTTCTTAGTGTGTGGTCTCTTAACTAATTAAGTTAACTTTTTATGGTTATTTTACTAAGTCCAATTATGTTCTATAAGAATAGATAATATATTAAGGTGTTTGGACCTAGATAATTGCGAGCTCAAGCAAATAAAAGTCCTAATCTAGGGGCCAAATCTCCGGCAATCAAATAGAAAATAAAGGAGGAAAATCAACGAAAAACTATAGTGAGGTCCCCCGAGTACACTGGTACTCGGCGAAACAGACCCCGAGAAGTCTAAGTGTCTAAGAGAGTAAAAAAAGTCTAAGTTATTACAATAATAGTTTTATGAAAATAAAATCTATCGAAGGTAATTGCTGCCTCTCCTCCTCTACTCCTCCTCAGATGCAGGCTCCTTCAAAGCGAATCGAATCATCCGTCGGTCGGTTCCCCGCACAAAGAGTGAAACAGAGGAATGTCAGAAAGAACTTATAATATATAGATATAACAAAATAAACAAAAAATGAAATCAACTACTATGACGTGCTCCCCAGTAACGACGCAATTCTGATGATGTGAAAAATACGATCAACTAATGTGGAGTAAATATAAAGTGTCATTCCCTCAATCCATCCAATCAGTTAATAAAGAAAAATAAACCACTCAACGATAAATCAACTAAATGTAAGCGGTCTCGCTATTTTATTTACTTGGTATAGCGACCAGGGTCGAACACCAGGAGTACGATTAAAAAAAACTAAGTAGTCAGATTTCAGAAAAATAACATATTTTTGGTGATTTTTATTTTTTCGAATTTTTAATTTTCAAATAAAATAAAACAAGCACAAAGGATAAAAACACACACACAACACTCTTTTTTGGATATTTCAAAATAGTTGAAAATGCTTAGAAAATTAAAGTAAAACTATTTTGGATTTTATTGGTTTTAAAATGTTTCAGTAATTTTTAGGGATTTTTCAGACCATTTGTGAAATTTTTAAAATCAAATAGTGATACAAAATAGTGCACATCAGGGATTAATTCACAAACTAAAAATACTTAAAGTGCCCAAAATCCCTGGATGATATTTTATATAAAAAAGAAATAAAAACCTACAAACAGAAACTAGAAACACAATTTTTGGATTTTTCTTTGATTTTATACAATTTATATAAGTTTTTGGTTGTTTTGTAATTTTTAGGGTTTTTATAAGGATTTTTCAAACAAAATTAAGTAAAACACACCAAAATACAACTCCAGAAATTTTAGGGGGAATTTTAAGACATTTTCAAATTTTTATAGTTGTTAGAACTCAAATAGGAAACTTTATATGGGTTTTTGAATTTTAAATGATAGAAAATGCAATCAATTTGGTAAACTAAAAATACCACGTAAATAGAAAATAAGCAGAATCTAATAAGAGTTTTTACAGAATTATTGGGGCCAATTTGGTATTTATTTCATTCAAAATAAGACAAGTAGTCACAAACAGCTTACAAGGACCATTTTGCAAAGAAAATAAGTTCTTGGGCCCCGTGGATAACAAGTATTAAAGTTCCAGGGCCAAACTTGCAATTTTTCAAAAAACATCGTGCGCAGCACATGATCCAGACTCACAGGGGTATAAATGCAAATCTCAAAACATTTCATTCATTTCATAATAGCATAAAAGTTTAGGAAAGAAACTGCAAATAACCCAAAGTAGCACGTACAGACACACATGACTGGACTCAACTGGACTAAAATGTAAATAGATAAAAATATAGGGTCTGAACTGCAAATATTTTTATTTAATTATTACATTTATTGTACTTAACAAAAAAAACATAAAAGAGCTGGGGAAAAAGTGAAATATACCCAGTAGGGGCACGTTGCGCACGCGTGATGGCTTCCTGACATACGACCTGATGACCGTTGGTGGGGCAGATCTGACGGCTCATATTTGTCGATGATGATAGATCGGAAAGATGCACTGTTGGTCGGCTCTGATTTGATCTGGCAAGGGGCTGCTCATCTGACGGTGGAAAGAAGGTATGCAAGAACAACTTGCTAGGGAACTTTGACCCGTGATATCTAGAGATCGGGTGGTCGGATCGAAACTCCCAAGGGTTCAGTGCTGTCGTGAAGCCCCTACGCGCCGACCAGGATGCTTGGATGGAGGTGTTGACGGCTGGATGGTCCAAATGGAGCTTCACCTGGAGCTGCTTCGCTGGTGCAGCTGGGGTTCCAAACAGGTCTGCTCGCGTGCACGTACACTTGCAAAGGATAGAGCGACTCGGAGGGGTCTCTCCGATCGGATTATTGCTTGGCAAAACAAGGACAAGCGACGAGGGATGTGGTTCGATCTCCGGCGGATATGGAGGAAGGAGATCTAGCCTTAATCTCGCTCTGATGATCGAGCCTATGGGAGAAAGGTTGCGTAGGAAGGATGACTGCAAGTCACAAGGTCAATCTGTGCAAATGAAGGTCGGTAACAGGGCTCTCACCAGCTGGTCGGAGCAGAGGAACGGGCGACAACGATGGAAATGGAAAGTGGAATCGAACTGGAAAGTAAGGGGGATATGAGTGATACATGAAGGGTATGATGAACTCAGGAGCTCCAGGCGCGGGGAAATGTGGAGGTTGTGGCCTCGATTCCACGGAGGAAGGAGGAAGATGCTTCTCGCAGCAGAGGTCTCCGACCAAGACTTGAGCTACGGCCAAATGGCCATCAAACCGAGCTCTGAAGGAGGCTTCGAGCAGCTGTCACTCTGCTGAGGCTAGATAATGGGCAAGGGTGGTGCGAGGCACGAGCTGAGGAGCTCGAGAGCACAAAGAGCATATTTCTAGTAGTGCCCAAGGGTCCAGAAAGATCATAGTAGAATGCAGAACCCTAAGCAGATCTGGCTGCACCTAGGGATCCGCGAGGATCACGGATCCTAGGTGCGTAGTCGGGCGGTGGAATCGAGACAAAAGGAGGTCGGGTGTGATTGGGAAAAATCCGAGAAGAAGCTCCGGCGACGCGATGGCAGACCCGACCCGTCTAGGAGGAGACGTTGACAAAGGTCAACAATCCTACGTGGCCCAATCAGAGATCAGAATTTACAAAAATAAAAGGAAACTAAAAATAAAATAGTAAATGATTTTAAAATAAAAAGTGTATAAAATAAAAAATGTTCATTATTTTTAAGCTATTTTATGTGATTTTTAATTATTTTTATAAAAAAATAAAAATAGGGTATATACAATATTAAGTGTTATATACATGTATATTATACCTATGTACTATGTACAAGTATTTTTATTTTATTATTTTTACAAAAATGCTTTTTATTTTATTATTTATTTATTTACGCAATAATTTAAGGAGTACAAAATGATTTTTATCTGATTTTTATAATTTACATAAGGGTATTAAATTACACATATATACAAGTATCTTTTGTACAATGAACTGTTGAATTTTATTTTTGTTTTTATTTTGTTTTTTTGAATTTTATTATATTATTATTAAGGTATTTAAAAGTATTAAAAAACTAATAAAATAATTATATTTTATCAAAATAAATAAATAATTATTTTGTACAAGTATAGATGATATGTATAATGCATAGTGCACCCTTATCTCTCTCTACTTATTTTCTTTGCGATCAGATTAAAATTTGACCTTCTCTTGGGGTTTGGGTCACTCTGTATTTATTCTATATACATCCTTCTTTTTCTTTTCTCTTTATTCCTTTTTTTAGAAATAGGGGATAATTATGCATTATTAACAAATGCATACATAGAGTTAATTTATTATATTTACAAATATTTATAGATGGTTTTGCTAAAATATAAAGATAAAATAAAAGAATAAAGAATAAGAATTGTAGATTCATCACGAATTAAGAATTGGAGAGATCCACTATCAAAACTCTCTACCATCCGAGAGTCTTAAAGGTTTGGCGTTAAGGGAATGAGAAAATCAAAGAAAGTATGGATTGCCATCATTTTCTTCATCATCTCCATCACGGTGATTTACTGATTTGAGATGGAAGGAGGTAACTCGTGAATGAATATTTTTATTGATTCTTTATTGTCACACTTGAAATTTCCTACAATTTGATATCAGAGCCAGGTTGTCAAACCTTGATTTTGATGGACACAAGATAATAGTTTTATTAATGGTAGATCACTTGGATTGTTGAACTCTTTAAAAGTTATTCCTACCATTAATTTTGATAATTAGTTTTGGCAATCTTATCTATTGTGGAATGAAGGTAAAATAAATTGCAAGAAGATTGCGGTATTATCGATCCTCGACTTTTTCGTGGTCATAGATATTACATCAGTAATTTTTTTAATCCATGCTAATATGGCATTTGAAGTTAATCTTATTTATTTAAGTTTGAAATTATCTTCTTAGTTATTATCGTCTCCGTTTAAACTCATACAGAGGATAATTGAAACAAACAGTTTTGTTGTTGACGTCTAATTGCCTAAATATAGATTGACGTTTTCAAAATTTAAAGTTATCAGATGTTGGTTAAATAAACTTACCTTTTGTTTGTTTATACTAAATTCCATAATCGATGATCCGAAATTGAAATTGGCATTTGTCTTTTGCAATCTCAATGATCGTTTTTTAACCCATATGACATTAACTTGTATATAGCATGTCCATTGGAAAATTATGTGCTGCAAGCATTAAGTTAAGCCTTCATATATGAGTATAGCTCTTTCAACAATTTCATTGTTGTGTTAAAAAAATATGCTTTTGTATAGGTGTTCGATGCATTTTTAGTTGACAAATAAAATTGTAGTGTTCAAACTAGTTAGTCACCAAAGTGATCTACCCATGAACATATTTGAACCCATATTCTGATTATCGTAGTTTTGATGCAAATTAAATTTAATGATATAATATTTATCTCGATAATTAGAATAGTATAATCATGGACTAGGAGATCAACCAAAGGTGGATAATTATCCATAATTATACACATTAAGAGGTTAATTAATGAATCATGGATTTTGCTTTCAAAGATGGGAAAACATGAATTAGACATGATTTATTTAATTACCTATTAAAGTATGACTAATTGCATCACTTATCTATTTATTGATATGTTAATATTCTGCCCAAATGTGATTATTAACACATTGTAAAAGAAAAGCTAATATGCATTTCTTACATATAGAAAATTAATTACTTCTCAAAGCATTATTATGAGCATATGTATTATTGTTTACAATTTCAACAACTATGAACTTGTTTGCATTAGGCAACTCTATGGTTAGATTCAACATACTCAACTATGCAGATTAGCCAGAACAGATTCTATTCCATTTAGGAGTGGTGCATTTAGACCATGCATCAGTTGAAGATCAAAAACCACAAGCCATTACAGAAAATAACACTGAGGATGAAAAGTTGTATTACGAGGCTTGGGAAAGATCGAATAGACTTTGTTTGAGTTTAATGAAAATTACAATGGCGGAGAATGTCAAACCGTCAACGCTTAAGACAAATAATGCTAAGGAGTTCATGAATAAAATTAAGGAGTACCCACATTCTGATATAGTCGATAAGTCCATTGTTGGGATTTTAACGAGCAAGTTGACCGCGAAGAAATTCAGCTATTCCAACTCTATGATGGATCATGTAACTGAAATGTCTAATCTTGCAGCAAAACTAAAAACCATGGGGATGGATGTCAATGAGACGTTCTTAGTAAAGTTTATCATAAACTCTCTTCCTATTGAATTTGGACAATTCCTGGTAAACTACACCACATTAAAGGACAAATTGAGTTTCATGGAATTGAAGGCTATGCCCATTCAAGAAGAAAGGAGATTAAAGAAGATAAAAGAATACTCGGTGAACCTCATGACTACTGAAAAGACTACGGTAGGGGCTATCAACAATAAAAGCCACACAAGAAAGGAACAAAGAAAAAACTCCCATGAAAGCTAAAGGGAGTAATTCCAAAGAAATCAAATTCTTATTTTGCAAGAAGTCCGGGTATATGAAGAAAGATTTCCTTAAATGGAAAGCATGGTTCGAAAAGAAAGGTATGCATTATGTTTCCGTTTTCTTTGAAGACAATATTATATATGTTTCTAATAACAATCAGTGGTTAGATTCTGGTGCAACTACTCACATATCTCACATATTACATGGATTTCTTACAATCCAGAACTTAAAGGAAAGTGAATAGTATTTGCTCATGGGAAATAAGATGAAGGCACACGGGATGCTGTTGTTGATGAAGAGGAAGAATCTGCGACTGGTATATTCTCCCTTGCTGATGGTGATCTGCATCTGCCTGGTGAAGGTGGTGAAACTCCAGATGTTGGTGCTGCGATGCTGGGCCTCTCGACTGCTGGTGAAGGAGATGATGTAGAAGATGATGCTCTCTCAGTGGATCGATCTCCCAACCCCAACTGCAGCGTAGGCGGCTGCAATCTCCTACCGCTCCTGAGATGAATGGCGTCAGATAAACATGTAAAATCAAGGAACATACCTATCTCAGGGGTGGGTGGGCCATTGGCCACCTGCTCCTTGCATCTGAAGTTGTTGGGGGTTGGCTTCAACCTATGCTGGAATCAGTGTCTTGGTGGTGGCCAGGTCGTCAATCTGTCGAGTCAGTTCATTCATGTTCTTCATAAGCAGTGTAAGTTGGTCCAGTGCTGGATTGACTGAAGGGGCCTTAAGTTGCTCATTGACTGGATGTCGCTGAGGCTGATGGTACGGAGGCTGTTGGTACCCATACGGATTCTAATAATAAGGAGGAGGAGGGGGAGTATACTATCCATAATATGCAATCTGTTGCTGGTTTGGATGAGGGAAATACATAGACTGTTGCTGAGGCTGGCCTTGTCTCCAGTTTTGGAACTGAGGTGGAGACTGATACTGAGGCTGGGACTGCTGGTGCTGGTACTGCTGTTGTCTGCCTCCCTGAAACTGGTGGGCGGGTCTCTGGCCCTGCTGTGAACCCAACTGGCCTTGCCCTGAAGGACGGGGCTGGTTTCTCTCATGGTCGAACCAGATACCATTCACCTCCTGAATACTAGGTGGAGGTGGAGTGTGCTGCTCAAGAATGTAGGAAACTTCTTGTTGATACGAAACTATCTGATGTGAATGCTGCTGAACCTGATCAGGCGTCTGCACATAGTAGACATGCTGAATTGTGGGCGGTCCTCCGCTACTCTGCTTGGTGGAAGAAGTCTGCTCTCTAGTAGAGGTATTGGCTGCTGCACTCGTACCGTGGACTGCGCTGATCGAATTCACAAGAAGCTCCAGATGCTTTGTTATCTCATCCAGCTTATCCAGGTTCTTTATCCTCTGCTCGATCGCATGAAGCTTATCAAGTTCCTGGGATCGCTTTTCAATAATGTCCACTTTGGATAGGTGGTTTCCAATGATGGCCACGTCAGTGCTATCCACCTTACCCACTTCTTTTGTTGCCGTCATGTTGACATCCTTGTGGGGTACAAGCACGTGAAGAAGAAAGAGCTGTTGAACTTTCCGCCATCTCCTCAAAAATTTGGTAAAGGACATCCTTGTCCTTATTGAAGTGACTTCCCCTACAAGTGGCATCTACCAGCTTCTGATTCTCAACGCTTAATCCTCCAAAGAAATTTTGTACCAGGCTGGTCTTTGGAATATCATGATGGGGCATTTCTCCGTCAGATCTTTGAATCGTTCCCATGCCTCATGAATAGGCTCTTGAGGCATCTGGGAGAAATTAGCAATTAAGGATCGCACTTGGTTGAGTCGTCCGAGTGGATAATACTTGTTCAGAAATGCAGATCTCAACTCTTCCCAAGTATTGACAACATTCCCCAAGTGATTTAGCCAATACAATGCTTTGCCCATCAGATTGAATGGAAAGGCGGTCATCTGCACTACCTCTAATGGGACATTCGGATAGTGTACTGTTCCACAAATGCGATCGAACTGCTGGAGGTGTATATAAGGTTCTTCATTAATATTTCCATGGAATATTGGGAGAAGAGGTAAAATAGTAGGCTTAAGCTCAAAATGCCCATGAACCGCATGGATTTGTATCCAAGAATTTGTCTATCCTGCCCCTGGATTATAAGCATCTTTTAGTATAGGCTTAGGTTTTGTATGAGGTTCTTCTCCATTCCCACCTCCAAGGTTTCTATTATCCCCCTCTCTCCTATCTTCTCTTTCCTGTCTCAGCTCGAGAATCATGTCTCTTAATGCATTCTGAAAGTTAGTCTGCTCTGCTATCCGGGCTTGAATTGTCTGGATAGAGGCTAATATGGTGCTGTTGATCTCGCTCTGCTCCGACATGGTTCCCTTTCCCTTTTGTGGCATCAAGTGTTCAGTGTCTGACTCTGAAAATGTGCATGATACTCGATTAGTACTCATAATTGATGGAGTCTCATATATTATATCGAGATTAAAGCCAATATCAAAGAGTGGATTGATGGATGTTGTGAACGGTGAAGTGGGGGAAGAGGAATATTCGTGAAGTGAGTCTCCCCGAATAGAAGGTGAACAGCTCGGAGTATAGATTGAGTTCGCAGAGTCCGAATGAGAAATACTCCGGTCCGACATCTTCGAAATCAATAGACAGGATGCGAGAACACGAGGGTCAATGCAAGAGTGAAAGTGAATGAAGGCACAAATTGCGCAGAAGGATCATTACTGCTAGGAAGCAAACACAATACAAACCCCCAGTTCACCAACTCAACTCAATGTGAAGACCGTGAAGGTTCGGTCAATTATCTTGTCAATTTTAGAGTTTGGTGACAATACAATCTATCAGAGCGGTTAAAGCGAGCTGTTAGGAACCCAATGCTCTCAGGAGACTGTCCTAATCCCAAAGTTAGATCTTTCCCATCCAGTATGAATTACGGACCGTTTACCTGCTACCCGATCAATTCAATCTGTTAAGGACGTTATGGGCCGCTTTATCGGCTACCAGAGAGATCCTCACTGGAGAACGACTAACCCAAGATAGTAGTCTGAAAAGAGTTCGTGCGTGGCTCTATCCTAGTGTGCGGTTCGCTCTCTCGCTCAAGCAAACCAAACAATGAGGGGGTTACTCTCCCCAAAACAATGATTTTCCTTGTATTTTTTTAGGGCCGAGTTTTCTTTAGCAGTCCCGGTTTTAACAGTTATCACTTGGTTTAAAATATTTTCAAAGAATCGCCTACCGAGTGTCCAATCTCCTTTTTAACTTATGTGAGTGAAAACAAGGAAGGAGATCGGAAATGCCAATGCGCGGTTAAAAATAATGATGCATGCAGGTGTAGAGATGCGTACCTTGTCGTCAACACTCTACATGCAAGTGATCCACACAGAATTGAAATAAACTTTCCTATATACAAATGCAAGTGAATCGTCCTAGATGATAGCTTCTATTAACGGGCAAGAACAAGTTAATTTGACTAAGTCCAAATTACGCTCTACTCTATAGGCACAGAAATTTCTTGTTTATGGTGTTTGGACCTAATTAATTACCTGGCTCAAGCAAATTAATTAAAGCAATCAAGAGGTAGCTCACGAAATCTGCGAGAAACAAAGAGAAATAAGGCGATGAAAACAAAACCGGTGAGGTACCCCAAGTGCACCGGCACTTGGCGAAACAGACCCCGCAACAAATGAATGTCCTTTTACAAAGTTCAAATGGAAAAGAAAAACTCTCTCTCTCTCTCTCTCTCTCTCTCTCTCTCTTTTCTCTTTTTTTTTTAAAATATTTTTTTTCGTCTCCTTCAATTCTCTTCTCCTCTTCTCACGCTATCCTGCGGCTTGGTGAAGAATCAAGCCGCCTCCATGTTGCTTGGGTGCTTCGGCTCTCCTAGGATCGCCTCCTTCGCTCCGCGGGCCCTCGCAAGAAAAAGAAAAGAAAATGTGTAAGAAAAACAATTATCAAATATGAGAAAAAAAATGAAATGAATGCAGTGGATATAAACAATGAAGTGAATGACAAAAATGTAAATAGATATTTACAAATAAGAATAGCAGGTCAAAAGAGAAACCTAACTACCCTTGCCGTGCCTCACAGGCAACGACGCCATTTTGTTGATACGAGAAATTGGTGGATCGGAAATTAATGATAAATATGTTGTCGTTGCTATCCCCAAAAATCCCGCGACAAACACAATTTTTTTTGCTACTTATTAACATGTATAGCGGATAGGGTCGAACTCAGGGAGGCTACAAATCCCGAGGGTTATTCAGTTAATCAAAAATCAATTAAGAGAAAACATGAATCTCAAAGGACAACTATCCTCGGTTTTTCTGATTTTTTATCTTTTTATTTTTTTAATTTTTATTCAATTTTTTGTGTATTTTCCGATTTTCAGTTTTTTAGTGATTTTGATTTTTGTAGTTTTTTTTCAAAAATAACATGAAGCAATAGTTCACAAGTTCAAGAATACGCAAACCAACTCTTTTTGCAATTTTTCAATTAGTCAAAAATATGCAGAAAAATCCAAAGAAAATATTTTTGGTTTTAAAGGTTTTGAAATATTTTTGAGAATTTTTTGTGGAATATTTCGATGTTTTTGTATTTTTCTAAAAATCAAATAGTGAGAAAATACGAAAATATGCACAGCCTGGAGTAATTTGCAACTTAAAAATATTTTAAGTACCTAAAACTTCTGACAATTATTTTTAAGACAAACTAGAAGCAATTATCTACAAACAGGAACTGAAATCACTATTTTTAGATTTTTGTAGAATTTTCTATGATTTTTGGAAGATTTCTGATGCTTTTCAATTTTTTGGGTTTTATAGATAATTAATGAGTGATAATTGGTCTGAAATCAAAAGATAATGAAAGAGACCTACTCTATTTTTTTTGGAATTTTAAGCAATTTTTAGAATTTTTATGAATTTTGGAATTTCAAACAGGGAAAAATAACATATTTTTGATTTTTTTAATAATAATAAATGAAATCAAAATGCAATGAAAAAATTACGCTAGGAAGATAATCACATTAGGAGTATAGCATAATTTATGCAAGATTTTTAGATCACAAATAACATTTATTTCAATCGAAAGCGCATGCGAAGATAATGTCTGTAAACAAAAGGACTGATCTATAATTACTCAAAGTCTTAGAGTCAAAGATTAACAATAAATAAATAAGAGACAGGAATTTGTAAATTACCCAGTGAAGGCGTGCTCTGCACGTGATGAGCTAAGGTGGGGACCTTTCTGTAATTAAGAAAACCTATGAAGGTCTGAATGCAATTTTTCCAAATATTTTTTTACCCCACCTAGGGTTCCCTGGCTCTTTTCTTCCTTCGTTCACAAGCCAAGGGGGAATGAATGGGTCGCCGCCCACCTTGTTGTTCTTCACACAACGGGAGGAGCACAGATCGGTGGTTGAGGCGGCAGAGAGGAGGCGCGGGGATCGCACGCTGGGCTGGCCTCTAGAGCGCGCGGCGGCGCGAAATGATGGAGGGGGCGCATCACGACGGTGGGTCGCGCTGGGTGCGACGGGCGGAGGACAGCAGTGACGAAGGGGGCCGTGGCACCGGGGGGGGGGGTGCTGGAGAGTAGAGGGGCGAGAACCGCCCTCGTGCGGGGCACCGCGCCGCTGCACAGCGCGACGGCGGGTGATGGAGGGCGTTGCGGCCCTGGGTGCCTGGAGGCGCAGAAGCTTCAAAGGCGGAGGGCCCAGGTGGGGCTACCAAGCGATGGAGCGGGGGCGGAGACGTGCGGGTCGCGTTGGGAAGGGCGGCCACGTACGGAGGTTCGATGAGGCGCGGGTCGGCGGGGCTGCACCACCGCAGGAGGCGGAGGAGCATCAGAGGCAGATGGCCCAGGAGGATGAGCAGGGGGCGGCGACGCCTGGAGGGCAGCTGTCCCCTCTTTTTTATTTTTTTAATTTTTTTATAATTTTTTATTGTAATGTAAACAGTGAATAAAAATCCTTTTTATTTTATTTTTTTATAAAACCGAAAAAATAGAGAAAAAAGATATAGAAATTCTTTTTTGTGTGTTTTATTTATTTATTTTTTTTATATGATCCTACAAACAAACGTTAGAGAAAATGAAACAAAATTTTTATTTATTTACAAATCGGAAAAATCAACGAGGATTAGGCGGACATGAGAGATTCAAATCCGATCTCTGGCAACCATACACGGCCGGAGTTGAGAGATCGTGGACGATAGAGTAGAACGCATGTAGATCGAGAGAATGAGATGAAAACTTGAGATCGATGGCAAACAAAAAACGTGACAGATTTTAAGATCTAGATAAAAAAATGACAACGAGAAAAGAAATTGTGAGAAATAAACTACGATAAACCTAGATAAAAATAAGAAAAATGTGGATCTTACCTTAGGAGCGGAAAAGGACCGTGATCGCCTCGACAAGGCCGACTCGCTGTCACTAGATGGCTTGGAGACTAGGCAACTTTCTCGACGAAATTTTCTCTCGGACATCGGGCTCCCCTCTCTAAAGATTGGTCCAGTTGAATGAGGGAGAAGGAGCCATATAAATATAAAAGATAGAATGAAATTTGAATTTTTGAATTTTTTTGATAAAGAGATGAAAGAGATGAAAATTGAAATGAATTTTTGAATTTTTTTGGTGGAAGAGATAAGAGAGATGAAATGAGATAAAGTAAAAGAGATAAAACTATTTACAAAATTAACTATTTTTTGAATTTTCATCACTTTATTTATTTGAATTAAAAAATGTTATTTTTTTAGTTTTTATGTTAGTTAATTAAAAATAGCAACTATATACATATACTATATACATATATGACATTATATACAAGGGTAAATGAGGAAATTAGCCTTTTTTGTTTTAAATAAATTTTTTTATTTTTATTTTTAATTTTAAATAATAAATAAGAATAATTTACAAATATATACAAATACAATATTTACAAAATACATAGGAAAATTGCACAACCCACCCCAGAAAACCGACTTTTCAACTGTAACTCCAAAAATTATGAAAATACACCCATTTTAAAGATAATTTAATTTAGAAACCAATGGAAGTGAGATGTTTCAATCTGATCTCATATGGAGCCGGAATTGGTCTTTCAATTAGCGCTTAGTGGCTTTTTCCAAGTGTGGTTACTTTTATTCTGTATATGATTTAATTGTGCAATCATTTTTATTAATTAGAACACATTTTTATTTACAACTTTGGTTTTGAAAGTTATTTGATTTGAGGTCAATTAAGGCACAAATAAATTAGTGTTAGTTTTATACAGATATACACAAAATAAGTGAGAAGTATTCACAACAACACACACATATTTTTTTGATTTTCTGCTTATGGACCCTTATCTCCCCTACTTTATTCCTCGTCGATCAAGTCAAGCATTGACCTTCTCTCGGGGTTCGGGTCAACCTGTATATTGTCTTCCTTCTATTTTTTTATTTTCTTTATTTTCCCTTTATTTATTTATTTATTTTAGATTAAAATTAGTAAGAAATGTACAATATTTACACACAGATGCAAGTTTGTAAGAATATGGAGTTAGTGTTATATGAAGGTGTTTTATAAGGGATTTTAAGCTAACATAAATGAATAAAGATGACGAATCGTAGATTCATTTGGCACGAATAGAGAAAGTTAGGATTAACAGATTGATCATGGATACTAGATGTCAAGATGAGCTGGAAGGATGTCTCTGCTTTCCTGATTGGGCTAGAAGTCTTGTTTCCATTTGCAGACTGGATAGTTTAAGATATTCTTTCAAGATTTCTAATGGACCATTCTCTATGTTTAGAAATAGGTACTTTATGGTTCTAGAACTTTGGAGAATTATCTTTATCATTTTAATCCTGATAATAAATTTATGAATTTCGTATTTTATGTTGAATGTAATGTGGGTGTGAAAAGAAATGCATCTGATGAATGCTTTGCTCTTTTATGGCATTAAAGACTAGGTCATATATCTAAGGACAGATTGTCGAGACACGTTAAGAATGAAATTTTGTCTCAATTATATTTTTACTGACCTAGGGCTGTGTATAGATTACATTAAAGGAAAGCAATCCAAACACACATCAAAGAAGTCAGCTACAAGGGATACTTAGCTCTTGGAATTGATAAATATTGATATTTGTGGTCCTTTTAATGTCTCATCATGGGAAGTAAAAATTATATTATCACTTTTATAGATGATTTTTCACAGTATGGATATATTTATCAATTGCATGAAATGACTCAAGTGGTAAATGTCCTTGAGATATTTATTAATGAGGTGGAAAGTGCTGAACACAAAAAATACCTCTTTAATAATATAATATTGTAGTATAGGAGGTAAAATACGCTCAGTCAAAAACCATAAATTTGAACATGTGGAGTATTTTACTTGGCAAGTATACCAAGGTCGAACACAAGGAACAATGATTTTTAATTGCATGATTTTAAGTAAATTTAAATAATTAATTAAATGCTAGGTTAATTTCCGTATTAGAAAATAAAATGGAAATGAAATGCGATGCAAAGAAAATAAACATAGAGAACAAAAGTGAAGCACCAGATATGTGATTATGATTTTTAATCCAAACAATATTAATCAATATCCTCGAAATTAAATCACAGATCAAAAGATATCATTCCGAGAGAGATATTTAAATTAATCCCATAAATGCAGGCAAGAAGATTATTAGATCAATTTACACTCCTGCAGAAATTGACTCCTCAAAAATATGATAAATAATCCTTTTTCCTTGGATGAGCCCCTGTATAGATTATTTTCTTCAAATAATTTCCAGTCAATTCAAGAAGAATAATTTCGTAAAATATTCTCAATTAGATCCCTACAAATTTAAAAAATACTTAATATAAAATTGCACAAATATATTAGTATATGAGCCTGCATATGTCAACAAAGATGAATAAATAATAATTATCAATAAATAGCCTCATATCTGTCTAAAAGATATATGAAATGAAAGAGCACGAAATAAGCTTCAAAATGACATAGTGTGTATTGAAACCATAGGTCGAATGAGAAAGTTATGATAAAATAAAGATTTAGTGACTAAATTGCAATATAAATAAAAATTTTGCTTCTCAATTAAGTCCCTGGAGGACTTATCTGTCATTAAGTGAAACTGCCAAGGTTTTTATGCAATTTGCCCAAGCGGGCATGTGCTTCTCACGTGGCTACGAGAGGCGAGGGCTTCTTCACAACATTGTGGGAATGCAGGGACCCAAGTGATATTTCACCCCTTCCGTACGTGCTTCGCACGTGTTGAGGGAGGGTGGCGAGCAGAGCTGAGGTCTGAAGCTCCCGAAGCCCCCGCGTGGCAAATGCACATGCTTTGGGAGCCCAAAGCCAAGGTGCAGTGGCCGTGGCGGATTGGGAGCTAGCTCATCACCTGAAGTGGTACGTGGCGTGAGTTAGCAGCTTCGAGCCCACCCAAAGCAGGAGGTTCGGGTGGACAGATCTAATAGACGCGGAGTTCAGATGCTGATCAAACGACTGAGTTTTGGGTACGATCTGACTCCCGTTCTTGATCGAATGGGAGCTTCTCTATGAGTTCATGGCGGTTGTGTCTTCAGGGCAGAGCACCGACGAGGGCCTCATATCTCTGCCATGGCACTACGACTAAGACGAAGACATGAAGACATCAGAGGTGATCCATCGGAGATGGTGGTGACGTTTGGTTGAGGTCTCGAAGATGACTGTGCGGTGGTTATGTCTGATGTTCGGTGCACGGAGGGATATCAGGGCTCCTGTTGCTTTTCCGATCAATGAGGAGGTGAACTTGCAAGTGTTAGCACACAAAATCGAGAGAGGGTAGAAGAGGAGGAACAGACTGCTATCGGGGGCGGTGGTTCTGGAGCTAAGCTCTGGACTTAGCGAGGCCGAATGGGAGGGGGTCTGGAGGATAGAAAGAGAAGCGGAGAGGGAGGCCTGTGAGGGCCAACAATTTTGTGGGTGGTGGTTTGGTATCGAGGCGAGGCATGAGTTGGAATGGGTTGCTTTGAGTTGCAGAAGAAGAAGGTGAGGACTGAGATACCTAGAGGTGTGGGATCGAGACAGTCTGTGGAAGAAGTGAATCTCCTGGAGACAGGAGCTCAGAGTTCTTGTGGTGTCTTCGCTCATGGGCCATTGGCAGAGGAAGCAAGTACTCGACAAGACAATGACGGAGCTCTAAGACAGGGAGTAATACTCCCAGAATATCGTCTGCCTTTGTGCATGGTGACTTGATGGAACCTGGAGTTATCACCTCCTAAGGGTCGAAGCTTAAGGCGGATATGGAAGATGGATCGAGTGGGGGCTGGTGGGGTTGCTTTTGTAAACGAAGGAGGAGGGAGTCAGTTACGTGAGGTGGTGCGTAACATCAGTGGAAGAAGATAGGGGTGGCGATGGTCGTTACTCGCGAGGTGGAGGTGGCGACTACATGGATGTGCAGGAGGCGGATGGAGAAGGGAGGAAGGGGAGGGGGTGGGTCACGTGCCTCACACATGACTTGGGGAGAGGTTGAGGTCACGTACCATGTATGTGACCTCAGTAGTAGAGAGAGAGAGAGGGAAGTGGGGAGAGAAAGGAGGAGAGATGAAATGAAGGTCAGAGAGAGAGAAGAAAGAGGGAGAAAGAAATAAAAAAATAAAAAGTAATTAAATAAAAATGGAATAAAAAGTAAAATATAAATAAGAAGTAGATAATAAAAATTAAATAAAATAAAGATACAATTAAAATAAATTAAATCAAAATAAAATAAAAAAGAAAGAGCAAATGAAGTCAAATCAAAAAGTGGTCAGCATAAAAGTTGTTTGTCTCGACGAGATCTACAACTTTCATGAAGGACCTAAAAATCAAAAGAGGTCAACTGTACAAAACATATTTTTGGGGGTACTCTATAGACAATGAAATACCACATTTTTGTATTTTGTAATTTTTTGTATTTTGAATTTGATTTTATTTAGTGAATAAATTTGTATACAATATGTACATACTTAATCTAATTTTTATGGATTTTTTTAGGTCGGAAAAGATAAAGTAAAATTGATAAAGGGAAAATATGTACAACACATAAAAAGTCAGATTTTTGTGTTTTCTCTTGATTTTGTTATTTTTATGGATTTTAATTCTTTTAAAAAGTTTGTTAATCAATCAAAGAGTAAATTAGAGAAAGAATTGGGTTAAAAAGAGAATTATTTCCACATAAAATAATGATCTCAATTTAGGTCAAAAAATAAGGTCATTTATTTATAGATTTTAATCCTTAATTCGAGCACCATTTGTGAAGGTTAATTAATTTATTTTAGTGGGTGGAATTAGTGATTTATTAAGGAGATTTTGCTAAAACGTCCATATAGAGTAGATGAATCATGGATTCATCACACCCTATACTTAGCTCTTTACTTGTCCCCAAGAAAATTTTAGTGAATTATAAGGTTGAATCCCTGACTGTGCATGTACGAATTTCAAGACTTGTCTCATTAAGAATCATGGGCTTTAATGGTCCTAAAATTCTAAGCTCAACCCGACTCTAGTAAAAAAGAATCCAACTTCTCTAATTATCTGACTCTCTGATTGTACATATAGTATAAGGATATGATAATTAGTGTGCACTGCATTTTATGAGAGTTGAGTCGAAACGTCACTCAAAGTTCAGATCCAAGAGACTCTCCTCAAGAGCTAATCCTTAACATTGAGGAATAAATCATTTCTTGCATTCAGTCTACTATCTCATTAGTTTGTCAGACTTGAAAGTGTATATGACAAGCCAGATGATAGAGGATTTAGGTTTGTGTATTGTCTTCTCTTCCTCACATTGGAACATGGATCCTCTAGAGTGCCTTATTACTCAACACATGTATTTGTGGTTCTTGACTAGTGCGTCCGTCAAAAGTTGTTGAGTCGTACAAACTTGTTTTCCTTGGAGTACACCGAGGTGTGTTTTCTTCAAGTATCCAATATACTTACACCCAGACTTGTATTGCTTACGATGCAGATCCCGTTTTGAGGTACTAGCCCGACTCACTGATCCTAATTAGCTTTGGTCCCATTGGATACTTTGAAAATGGCTAGGAGCGCATGCCTTTGATTGAAGATCTTTGAGATTGACTTGGAATTGAGAGAGCTTTCTTTCACTATTTCTTTCTTTTATTTCTATTTGGTTAGCTCCACTTCTTTTACCAAGAGTTGGCGTACACAGATCAACAAATTTATTAAGTTTCTTCACACCCTGGCACATAGGTCAATATCAAATGATAGCATGAGAACTTTCTCGCATACTGGCTAGGGTTTGCTGACACTCAGGTTTCATGAAGTTTTCATCGATTTTATCCAATCCTCGAGCATCATTAAATCTGGCCTAGACTCAAATCACAAGTCCCAATCCCTCAAGTGAAATCTCAACTCATCTCATCACTCATGCAGTTGTGCAAGTGATGTGCTAATCGTATTCTTAAAGGTAAAGATTAAGCGCGCAATATAGCACTCACATCTTTCAAACTAGGGAAGTGTGGATTATTAAGTCTAAAACCATAGTGACTAAGGTCGATTAATATTGAATCAAAGGACCTTAAAAATTTGAGTTTCTCCCATTCCTCAAGTCTTGAGTGATAGTTAAAATGTCATGGACAAAACCTTAAGTTAGTTACTTTTCTTTTTTTTGAAAAAGTTTTTTTATTTTTTGTTATACTTTTATTTTTTTCTTTTTCCTTTTTTGAAAATAAGTATTATTTATACAAGAAATTTAGTAATATACATAATATAAACAATTTGTACCCATACCTGATTTTCGATGAATGAAATTAAAGTACGCACTATAGATTAACTACATAGAATATACACAAACACCCCCTACACTTAGCTTGTGCTATGTCCTCATGGCACAAATTGGAATGTAGACATAGATCGTACTAAGTATAGTTGAGCGAAAAAGAAAAAGAAGTCAACTTGTCCTCTATACTTGGACTTTTGAGGGACTAAGCATAGCAGAGAACCATGAAATGAGGTAATCGGGGGTGAGAAGAAAAGAATAGAAGTGATGTATAAACAATGGTACCGGTCCCCTATACTTAGGCTTAGGTTAGCCTAAGTATGATCGGATAATTAGAAATGGGGAACTGAGTAGATAAATGGAGTGATGGATATACCGAAGAATGATGAATTTTTATGGAAGGTGGTTAATCCTTGCTGCTTGAGTCTTTTGTCTAGCACAATGCCCTGTGTGAAAGAGATCTGCTCAACTTGTATTAAATGCTCACTTGATTCGACAAAATGTTTAAGTAGTTGACCGTTGACTATAGAAATTTGCACGCTGTCTGCGGTCTTTGAGATCTCAATACTTTCGTTATTGTGAACCTCTCTCACAATGAAGGGTCCCGTCCATTTGGATTTCAGTTTGCCCAGGAAAAAATTCAATCTTCCATTAAACAACCACACTTTCTATCTTGGGACAGAGCTCTTTATTCGGATGTGCTTGCCATGCCATTTCTTTACTCTATCCTTATAAATGGTGATGTTCTTATATGCATGATTTATGATCTCTGATAGTTCATTTAAATCCATATCTCTGTTCTTCTTTCCTTGGTGACAGTTCCAATTGATTTTTTTGATTGCCCATTCTGATTTATGCACTAGTTCTGCGAGCAAATGACATGGCTTTCCATATACCATTCTAAACGGGGAGGTGACCAATGGGGTCTTGTAAGCTATCCGGTAAGCCCATAGAACTAGGTTTAGGAGTTGGGACCAGTTCTTCCTATCAGGGTGGATAAGCTTCTGTAAAATTCCTTTGACCTCCATGTTTTGACACCTCGACCATGTCATTGGTTTGTGGATGGCAAGGACTAGCGACATGGTGCTCGATGCCGTACTCCTTAGTCATCTTCTTCACCTCTAGGTTGACAAAGTGGCTACCCCCATCAGATATTAATACCTTAGGGATCCCAAACCCCTTGAAGTAATATGATCTTTCAAAAGCTTGCAGACGGTCTTTCTATTTGTGGCTCGAGTAGGGATAGCATCCACCAACTTAGATAAATAGTCTACCATGAGAAGAATATATTCAAATCCTTGACTGTTAGGGAATGTGCCCATAAAGTCAATGCCCCATGCATCGAATACATCACAATTGATCACTAGTTGCATAGGCATGACATCTTTGGGATCGATGGTCTTTCCCATTCTCTGACAGACCAGGCACGACCTGACAAAATTGTAGGCATCCTTAAACAAGGTCGGCTAGTGAAATCCACATTGTAGTATCTTCTCAGTGGTCCTCTTCTCGAAGTGGTGTCCTCCTGCCTCCAAGGTATGGTAGCAATTGAGGACACTTTGATATTCCTCCTGAGGAATACATCTCCTCCATATATAATCCGGTCCTTTAAAGAAAAAGAATGGATCCTCCCAATGGTAGTGTTTGGCTTCCGATTTGAGTCGGTCGATTTTGTTTTGGGCCAACACTGGGAAACTTTCTTGGAGACAAGATAGTTAATCATGTCGGCATACCATGAGAGAGAGTCAATAGCATAAATTGACTCATCTGGGAAGGTTTCACAGATAGATTCTAAATCTATAATTTTTCCTTGTTCGATTCGTGATAAATGATCAGCTATCACATTTTTTACTCCATGTTTATATTTAATCTCCAAATCAAATTCCTGAAGCAAGAGTATCCATCTGAGGAGACGTGCCTTTGCATCTTTTTTTGTCATTAAGTATCAGATGGCTGAGTGGTATGTGTATACTGTCACCTTAGATCCTAGAAGTAGATATCTAAATTTCTCAAGGGCAAGGACTACTGCAAGTATTTTCTTTTCCGTGACTGTATAGTTTTTCTGAGACAGTTCTAAAACTTTGATTGTGTAGCCAATAACACAAGGGATTCCATCTTTCCTCTATCCTAACACAACCCCTACTACAAAGTCTGAAGCGTCTGTCATGATCTCAAAGGGAAGAGACCAATCGGGGGCTTGTAGGATGGGAGTCTCAGTGATCTTCTTTTTGAGTAGCTCGAAGGCCTCAAGACACTTATGATCTACAAGGAACTCAGTGTCTTTCCACAAGAGCTCAGTTAGTGATCTGGAAATTTTTGAAAAATCCTTAAATAATCTCCTTTAAAGTCTGACATGCCCTAGAAAAGACCACACTTGTTTCATGTTGGTAGGTGGATCGAGTTTCTTGATCACATCCACCTAGGCAGGGTCAACCACCATTCTCTTCTTGGAGATGACATACCCCAACACGATGCCCTCTTTTACCATAAAGTGGCTTTTCTCCCAAGAGAGAATCATATTCACTTCTCTACACTTCTCGAGGACTCGATCCAGGTGTGCTAGACAATCATTGAATGAATCACCATGGATCGAGAAGTCATCCATAAAACTTCTAGGAAATCTCCAATCATTTCGACAAAAACAACAATCATGCACTGCAGAAAGGTGCCAAGGGCGTTACAGATCTCAAAAGGCATGCGCTTGAATGCATAAGTGCCGAAAGGACACGTAAAAGTAGTCTTTTCCAGGTCCTCTAGGGCGATGGCTACCTGATTGTTGTAGCCTGAGTACCCGTCTAAGAAATAAAAGTATTCTCTTCCTGCCAGTCACTCCAAGATCAGATCAATAAATGGCAGTAGGAGGTGATCCTTCTTCATCGTGACATTCAAGCGCTGTAATCCACACAGATGCACCATGACTTGGGTACTCGTGTTGAAATCTTCTCTCCCTCCTCATTGGTGACGATCTGGAGTCCTGACTTCTTTAGGACTATGTGTAGTGGTGCCGCCTATTTGGAGTCCGAGATGGGAGAAATGAACCCTGATCCACACCATTTCTCTATCTCAATCTTAGCCACTTCTCGTAAATTTGGACTCATCCAACGCTGGAATTCAAAGGAGGGTTTAGCATTTTCGTCAAGGTATATATGGTGTGAAGAGAGAGCTGGGTTAATCCCTTGGAGATCCAATAATCTCCAGCCTAATGCCTTACGGTTTTTCTCTAAAACTTCTAGCAGGCAGATTTCCTGCTCTTCGATCAGAAGTGAGCTAATGATGACCAGAAACTTTCCCTTATATCCCACAAGGAAGGCATACTTAAGAGTAGGAGGTAATGGGTTGAGCTCAGGTAAATATGTATCATACACAAAATCTGGCTCTATCATTGCTGATTCTTGTTGAGATGTGGACACGTTCTGTGTAACATTGTTGACCACTGACTTAATTGTTTTGGGGATTAGGTAGCTAAAGGCAAAATGTGTTTTGCCAAGTGCCACATTCGATACATCTACCTCACTCCGGGATTGTCCACAAAGAGAATGAACTAGTATGTCAAGAGGGACTTCTGAGTCTCCTTGAGTGTAGGTTGATGCATGCATGAGCTGGCAGATTAATTCGTCAATATTGTCCTCTCTAGAAGAGAATGATTCTATCATTGTAGTCAGGATTTATCTCCATGGCCCAACTTTTGCTTCTGTATTTTATTCTGCCTCAGGATCTGAATTTTCAAACTCGGTGCTAGATTTGGTGTCAGGTCTTTGAAACCTAGTTTGCTTCATTTCAAGTTCAACTTCTCCAAACTGGATTCTCCTAGATGTATAATCGAATAGAGCTCATGCGGTCCTAAGGAAGGGTCGCCCTAATATCAATTGAGAATCTTTCTAATTTCTAGGGACATCCATGTCAAGTACTATGAAATCTATTGGATAATTTTTTCCCTCTATTTTGATGACAACATTTCTAATCTCCCTCTTAGGTCTCTTAGTTGATGAATCTGCGAATTGGAGTACGGCTCTAGACTTCTTAAGAGGACCTAGATTTAGATGTTCACATAGAGTGGTGGGCATGAGATTGATGGTGGAGCCATTGTCTAATAGTGTTCTGGCATACTTTATTTCATTGATCTGGCTTGTCACAAATAGTATATCATATCTCTTTTCTTCCTTGGTAGCTCATTTCTGATTAACTGAGATGTAGCGATAGAGAGGATATGCTTCTTTATTTTGCTTGAGTTCTCTGCTTGTCCTTATCAGTGTGCATCTTATTATTTTCTAAAAGCCGGGTCTCCTTCTATCATCTCATCTAAGGATAAAGTGACCTTGATGTTTTCTCTACAGATGCAAGACATATATTCATCATTTTTTGGGTTTTTTATGTTTTCCTTCTTTCCAGCCGTAAGAGCACGGGGGAAAGGAATTGGCTGACCATGATTCAAAACATCACTTTTATTAAATGAAAAAGTATGTACAGGACTTGGACTGACTTGACTTAAAATAGGGAAATTGGCAGACGTGGTTGGTGCTGCTGTTATTGTTTTGGTGATGCTTCTCCTTCATACTTCGACCCTGACTCTCCTGAGTCCTCAGTGGTATAGTACTCGATGGGTGGTGTGTGTGGTACTTCTTCTTTCTCCTCCTCATGCCTTTCTTCCTCTTCTTCCCCACGATTGTGTGGATTAGTAGACACTAATTCTATGCCACCATGTTCTTTTGCTCGATCAGACATGGTTACGGTCTTTCCTCTCCTAAGAGAAATATGATATGTGTCATCATGCGAAAAGATCTCGTATTCAGGTAAAGAACATTCAGAGACAAATACCTAATTCTATCAGAGGCTATTTAGATTAGCCTGGACTTGAGTTGGAATTACGGTTTGGGGTGCAGTTAACTCATCTCTTTATCGAGATAGTCAATTGATGTCAACTCTCATATCATGGAGTTCGTCCAGCACTCGCTGGAGTTCGGGAGAGATTAAAGAAGAGGAAGACCCCTATCCTTGCTTAGCTTGAGGCTGCTGGTGCTATCTGAATTGGCATTGTTGGCCTTAGCGCTGACAGTACTGATGCTGATGCTACGGGTTCTGATAACCCGGATGGTACTGTTGACGCTGCTGTTGTTGCTGCTGCTGAGGCTGGTAAATGGGTCGAGACTGTGGTGGACGAGGGTTCAGAATAGAGCTTGGATCTGATATGTTGATGGGATCAAGGTTATATCGGACTCCATTCATCTCCATGACTTGTGGAAGTTCCTCGTAAACAGTTTGAGTAGATGTTTCTTTTATTTGATGGGAAAAGACTTGATATCCACCCCAATGGCTCTGTTGCCCTACCCTTTCCCTTGAATGTAGTGAATTTTGTGAATGGGGGCTTGGGGTGAATTCAGGGCAGGTATCTGAATATTAGATACCCTGTCAGCCTGTTCCTCCATTTGCTTAGGCAATTTAGCCAATTTCTCCATATCAGATGATTTAAGGAGTTTGTCCACCTTCTTATAGATCTGTTCGACCATGGTCAGCTTATCAACTATTATTCCCATGTTGGCATTCTGATCGGTCGATAGATTATTAACAATTTTCTTGGAGCCGGCTGTGTAAGACCAGCTGGTTGTTTGTGCTCGGCTGGATTTTGCTAGTCTCTTGAACACCTTGCAGATGGTGTCCATGTAGCATCCCATGTAGCTTTCTCCGCGGGATGCACTCACTAACGCTTGGGTCTCAGGGTTTATCCCACTTACAAGACTTTGTACTAACATCATTTTGCATATCTCGTGCTCTGGGCATTTCTGGATTAGGTCCATGAACCTTTCCCAGGTTTCATGGAATGACTCGTTCGGGTGCTAGGTAAAGCTTGTGAGCTTGATCCGCATTTGATTTATTCTACTGACTGGGTAGAACATCTTGAGAAACGTGGTCTTGAAGGTGTCCCAAGTGGTGACCACTTCCCCTAATTTTTTCAACCAATAAGATGCATTATCAGTCAAGATGAAGGGGACAGCTCTCAGCCTTATGTAGTCTTGACTAACCCTAGGGTGGCACAGGTTGTCACAGACTAGCTCGAAGTCTTGGAGGAAAGCATATGATTCTTCATGATTATTCCCTTCGAACTTAGGCAACAATGCGAGGAAATGCGGTTTATGCTCGAACGCATCCTTGGGAGGTACATGCCACAACCAATTATAATCTTTATCTAATTCAAGGAGGTATGTATCTTCCATAGCAACTTCTCCACATTGCAGTTTTGCCATATGTGCTCTAAGTAGTGCATTGAGTTCTTCGACAATGGTTATTCTAGCCAAGAGTGCTCGCATCAGGTCATTGTCGTTCTCTTACTCACTAGGATTCCTCTTTGGAGGCATCTTGACTTCTTCTTCACCTTCAGATGTAGATAAATCTGAGCTAGGCTCATTCTTGAAAGGTTTAGGGGTTTTACCAAAGATGAAAGTCTCTTGGGCAGGAAAGGAGTAGGAGAGATAGCTAGTTAGGGTTTGACTAATCCCTATAGGTGAAGGTTGGACCATGGTTTAGAGAAAAGGGTCATTCCCATAACATGGGGTTTCGAGAAGAGGTTCATCTTGAAATCGAGGAGATGAGTTACATGAGGAGCTCAAGAATTTGTTCTTAGAGTTCGAACAAAGTACTCCAAAAGATTCCATCTCTGATGAAAAGAGCGATTTTGGAGGACAAAGAAGTACTTAGGAGAAAGAGTACATGGGAAGTACAAATGTACAAAAGATTCATACAAAACAAACACAAATCAAAACCATCAATTCACCTACTCACCATTGGTGAAGGCATGTCAAGGCTCGATTGCTTGTCTTTTCGATTTTAATTTTAAATGATCACACAATCTTAAAGATTAAGCGGAGTTGTTAGGTGCTGAAAATCTTCACGAAGACTGTCCCGAGTTCATACAACAAGTTGCACCTACTTTCGACCAGTATAGGTGTAAGTACATACTGTAAAATGACTACAAATTACTTAAGGACGGTGCCTTACATAGTATCCTTTAAACTACCCACTCTTCTAAGGGAAGAACGGACCGTAGAATGACTACTTGTGTTCTCTCACAGAATAGTAGCTAGTTGTTTCTAAAAATAATAGTCTAAATGAAAACTTCAGATTTGTGGCTCTACCGTAAGTTTGTGATCTTGTCTTTACAAACAATGAGTGGGTTTCTCTCCATCAATTTTATATCAATTTTATTTATAGTCGTGTTGATTAGCAGTACTGATTTTAGATTAGGGTTATAACTGAGGTCTTAATTGAGCATAAAAATATCACGCCTAACGAGCAGTCCCGTTCCTTTAATTCCTAAGTTGTAAAAACTGAGGAGGGAGAATCGAAAAGCCAATGCAAGCATAAATCAATGATGTGTGCTTAAGAAGAAGACTTACAGTTATTCCTCACATTCTTCATGCGGGATGCAATATAGAAAATTGAATATTTACACTAGATAATATGCACAGATGAAATCTTCCTAAGAAGAAAGTTTTGTTAGCAGAAAGGAAATGATTTAAATAAAAATTTGGCTAATGTTGAACGATCTACTTGCACATATATTTAGTGCAAGTGTGGCCTAAGAATTACGAGCACAATCAAGAATTAAAATCTAAATTAACGTATGTATTCCTAATTCCTACGCCATTGAAGTTGGGTCCCAACCACATAGAAGGGATTGAAACAAACCCGACACACTATAGAGAAGTCCAGTCCGAATTATTACAAGTTATCAGGGTTCAGAGAGAGGGACCCTGTGAATAATGTAGAATTAAAACTATCAAACTCTCCCTCACAAAAAGAATAAAATTTAGTCTTCTTCGTAGGCCCTTGAATTATATAAAAAAATTACTCCGAGTAATATGCGAAGAGAGAAATTGCTATCGGTATCGGAAGTCAGAGTAAGATGCAAAATAAAATACAAAAAATAAAATGAAAAAGAAAGGAAAAAATGACATAAGAGTTAATTTTACAAAAATTAATTACATGAAATAATTTAAAACCCTAAAAATACGCCGTTCTCCGAGAACAACGCCATTTGATGAATGCAAAAAATGCCTTTTTAATAATCTAATATTATAGTATAGGAGGCAAAATATGCTCAATCAAAAATAAAAAATTTGAATATGTGGAGTATTTTACTTGGCGAGTATACCAATGTCGAACATAGGAAATGATGATTTTTAGTTGCGTGGTTTTAAACTAATTTAAGTAATTAATTAAATGTTAGGTTAATTTCCTTGTCAGAAAATAAAATAGAAATGAAATGCAATGCGAAGAAAATAAACAAAGAGAACGAAAGTGAAGCACCAGATCCGTGACTACAATTTTTAGTCCAAACAATATTAATCAATATCCTCGAAATTAAATCACAGATCAAAAGACATCATTTCAAGAGAGATATTAAAATTAATCCAATAAATGTAGGCAAGAAGATTATTAGATCAATTTACACTCCTACAGAAATTGACTCCTCAAAAATATGATCAATAATCATTTTTCCTAGGATGTTCCCTTGCACAGATTAAATTCTTCAAATATTGATTTCTAGTCAATTTAAGAAGATTAATTTCATAAAATATTCTCAATCGGGTCCCTATAAATTAAAAACATCCTCAATATATAATTGCACAAACATATCGATAAATGAGCCTACATATGTCAACAAAGATCCGTAAATAATAATTATCAATAAATATCCCCATATCTGCCTGTAAGATATATGAAATGAAAGAGCACGGAATAAGCTTCAAAATGACATAATGTGCACTGAAATTGGAGTTTGAATGAGAAAGTTATGATAAAATAAAGATCTAGGGACTAAATAGCAATAATAATAAAAATTTTGCTTCTCAATTAAGTCCCTGGAGGACATTTTTGTCATTTGGCAAATCGCATGGGCTTTTTTGCAGTTTGCCCAAGCAGGCACGTGCTTCTCACGTCGCTATAGGAGGCAAGGGCTCTTTGCAACATTTTGGGAATGCATGGGGCGAAGTGATATTTCACCCCTTCCGCATGTGCTTTGCACGTGCTGAGGGAGGGTGGCAAACGAAGCTGTGTCCCGAAGCTCCTGAAGCCCCACGTGGCAGATGCACATGCTTCGTGAGCCCAAAGCTGAGGTGCGGTGGCTGTGGCAGTTTGGGAGCTGCCTCGTCACCCGAAGTGGCACATGGCATGAGTTAGCGGCTTCGATCCCACTCGAAGTTGGAGGTTCGTGTGGCTAGATCTAACAGATGCAGACTTCATATGATGATTGAACGACTGAGTTTTGGGTGCGATATGACGGTGTGGATTGCTCCCGTTCTTGATCGAATGAGAGCTTCTCTACGAGTTCATGCTCGACATTGTCTTGAGGGTGGAGCACCGACAAGGGCCTTATATCTTTGCCTAGACCCTACGACTAAGGCGACGACTTGAAGACATCAGAGGTGATATGGTGGAGATGGTGGTGACGTCTGATCGAGGTCTCAAAGCTGACGGTGCGGTGGTGATGTCTGATGTTCGGTGCACGGAGGGAAATCAGAGCTCATGTCTCTTCTCCAATCAATGAGGAGGTGAACCTGCAAGTTTTAGCACACAAAATCGAGAGCGAGGAAGAAAGGATGAATGAGATCCTATCGGGGGTGGTGGTTTTGGAGCTAAGCTCCAACCTTAGTGAGTCCGGAGGTGAATGGGGTCTGGAGGGTAGAAAGAGAAGCAGAGAGGGAGGTCTTTGAGGGAAAATGATTCTGTAGGTGGTGGTTTGGGATTGAGGCGAGGCACGAGTTGGAATGGGTTGCATTGAGTTGCATAAGAAGATGGTGAAGAGTGAGATACCGGGAGGTGTGGGATCAAGGCAGTCTGCAGAGGAAGTGAATCGCCTGGAGAGAGGAGCTCAGAGCTTCTGTGGTGTCTTCGCTTAAGAGCCTTTGGCGGTGGAAGCCCGAGCTTGCAAAATAATGACGGATCTCTATGGCAGGGAGAAAGACTCCCTGGATGTTGCCTACCTTTCGTGCGTGGTGACTCGACGGAACCTGGAGCTGTCACCTCCTAAGGGACGAAGCCTAAGGCATATATGGTGGATGGATCGAATGGGGCCGACGGGGTTGCTTTTGTAAGAGAAGGAGGAGGGTGTCAATTATACCAGGTGGCACGTAATAGTAGTGGAAGAGGAGAGGGGTGGCGATGGACGTTACATGTGAGGCAGAGGTGGTAGTTACAAGGGTGTCCAAGAGGTGGAGGGAGAAGGGAGGAAGGGGAGGGGGCAGGTCACGTGCCTCACACGTGACCTTGGGAGAGGTTGAGGTCACATGCATTGCACGTGAGCTGGGTAGTAGAGAGAGAGGGAAGTGGGGAGAGAAAGGGGAGAGAGGAAATGAAGGTAAGCGAGAGAGAAGAAAGAGGGAGACAGAAATAAAAAATAAAAAGTAAATAAAATCAAAATTGATTAAAAATAAAAATAAAAATAAGGAGTAGATAATAAAAATTAAATAAACTAAAGATAAAATTAATTAATTTAAATCAAAAGAAAAAAGAACGAGCAAATGAAGTCAAATCAAAAAGTGATCAACACAAAAGATGCTCGTCTCGATGAGATCTACAACTTTCATGTAGGACTTAAAATCAAAAGAGGTCAATTGTACAAAATATATTTTTGAGGGTGCTCTATAGATAATGAAATACCACCTTTTTTTCATTTTGTGATTTTTTTATTTTTAATTTGATTTTAATTAGAGAATTAATTTATATTAATATGTACATACTTAATCTAATTCTTATGGATTTTTTATAGGTCAGAAAAGGATAAATTAAAATTGACAAAGAGAAAATATGTATAATATATAAAAAGTCATATTTTTGTGTTTTCTCTTGATTTTGCTCTTTTTATGGATTTTAATTCTTATGAAAAGTAAGTTAATTAATCAAAGCGTAAATTAGAGAAAGAATTGGGTTAAAAAGATGATTATTTACACATAAAATAATAAGCTCAATTTAGGTCAAAAATAAGATTATTTATTTACAGATTTTAATCCTTAATTCCAACACAATTAGTGAAGTTTAATTAATTGATTTTAAGGGTGTAATTAGTGATTTATTAAGGAGATTTTACTAAAACATCCATATAAAGTAGATGAATCATGGATTCATCATAAAGGTAATTGGATTGGAAAATAAAAGTTGTGATATTTAGGCTTGTTACATGAGACAAAGAAGTATCTTTCCAAGAACTTTGAAATGAAAGAATATGAGTGAGGCTTCTTATGTGAGTAGAATAGAAATATTCCGTGATAGACTAGAGGACCATTAAGATTGTCTCGGAAGGCATATATTGGGAAGGTCTTGGAAAGATTCAGAATGGACAAGTGCTCTATAGGGATTGTTCCTATTCAGAAATGGGACAAATTTAGTTTGGATCAGTATCTAAAGAATGAATTGGAATGTAACAAAATGAAAAGAATTCTTTATGCATCAATGGTTAGGAGTATCATGTGTGCTCATACATGTAGTCGACCTGAGATTATTTTTTGCCACTGGCATGTTGGGTCGGTATCAAAGTAATCCTAGTATGGGCCACTGAAAAGCTACAAAGAAAGTTCTCAGGTATTTACAAGCCACCAAAGATCATATGCAAATGTACAAACGATCTGATAATCTTGAGATTATCAGATATTCAGATTCAGATTTTGCGGAATGCATCAAAACAAGAAAGTCAACCTTTGGTTACGTATTTCTACTCGCTGGAGGAGCCATGTCATGGAAAAGTACGAAGCAGTCTGTTATTGCTGCTTCCATTATGGAGGCTGAATTTGTAGCATGCTTTGAGGCTACAGTTCAAGGATTGCAACTGCGGAATTTGTGTCATCACTTGTTATAGTCGGCAATATTTCCAAACCGCTGAAACTTTATTGTGATAATGCCGCAACAGTCTTCTTCTCAAAAAATGATAAATATTCTAAGGGTGCAAAGAACATGGAATTAAAGTATTTACCAGTAAAGGATGAAGTTCAGAAACAAAGAGTGTCAATAGAGCACATCAATACTAATTTAATGATTACGGATCTGTTAACTAAATGTTTAGCACGTAAGATTTTTTCAGAGCATGTTGTTATAATAGGATTTTAAAGAAGTCCTTGTTATGATGTACATTTTGTTTAGTGCTCATTATGATTGTGATAATCCCATTTTTTTTAATATTTCTGAATCATTTCATTGTTATAGTATGCACGTATGTTTGCAAATAGATAACATAACCGTCGAAATGAAATTAAAATAGGATATACTATTCTTCTAAATTATAGGTGATTGGAATGAATTGATATTGATACATGGAAGGGATTGTGTCAAGTTGTATTGATGCATGTGTCAATTGATATTAATACATGGAAGGGTTGATTCATTGACTTTACAGAAAATCTATGAAAAGATGCGCTTAAGGTTATTATCTAAAGATCACATGGACCAAGTGAAAGAATGTTAGAATTTAACCCGTATGTGGTCCATATAAAATATTTATGAGATAATAAATATGGGTTCTACCGAGTCAATGGATAAACGTAACCACATTATCTTGATCTACGTTGACGGTTAGTGGGTTATCAGGAGTCGGTTACGATATGATTCGTTATCATGTCACACCCTCAAACTCTACCCTATAAAAGAGACATGATGAGTCATTATGCAAGACACCGAATCAAGAATCGGAGAGAGCGACTATCGAAACTCTCCACTATCGAAACTCTCCATCACTAAGGAAAGGAGAAAATCATATGAAGAAAGGATTGCTGCCATTTTCTTCATCTCCATCATAGTGATCTACTGATTTGCGATGGAAGGAGGTAACTCGTGGGTATCATCTTAAACCAAAAAAAATTGAATGCAAAGGCCAAAGAAAATGCAAAATTGTATTTTATTGATTTGTTAATACTGCGCTTAAAATTTCCTACAAGGTCCATATTAACTTTCCTCAGAGGATCATGATGGGAACTCCTAAAGAGCTTACAAAAATCACATTTGATTATATCCCAAAAATACCGGAAGAAATTTATCGAGCTTCGTCCCTCTTTAAAGCAAGCACTGCTTTTTTTCATTTTAGCATGAGAGAACACTCCATCATAGACCTCCTGTCTAAACACGAAACCCATGTTCACAAATGACAAAGGGGAAACTCTCCCTTTTCCTATCAGTAACAATCTCTCTTTATGATAATCGAGAATGTTATTTTCTATTGCCCTTAAGCTAAGCAGGATGTGCATCTTTTTTATCTTGTTTCACGTAATTCTAGGCAGTTGCTCTTGCTGTTTCCCTCTCCTGGATATTTTCGAGCTGTTGCTCAACACGTATTTGGAGGATTATAACAATTGGTTTTAAGTTTTCCATAAAGGTGGTAATAGTCCTAAATTCAAAGTTCTGATGGTTTATTAACATGGGCAGGAAGAGGAGTTCCATAATAAGAACATAATTTCCACCACTCTTTCTTTTTGCTGCCCCTCAACAAGAATTCCATCCCATGGGGAGGTTGTTTTGAAGAGATGTAGGACTGCATTTATTTTCCTGAGTGAAGAAGATATTCACCGAGTGTGTTTTGAAATAAGACGTTAGGTTATCATTAAGGCCTCTCGTATTCCTGGATGTGATGTGTTTTACCATAAAAACATGTATAAAGATAACATTTAGATTATCAAGAAATCTAACAATGTTTTCATAGCATATCCGGTTGAGTCGAAATACAATACGCATCAAAACCAATATCTCTTGAAAATGACATAATCAAAAGTGGTCCAGAAAAGATGTACGTGGAATGCTAAGCAGATGTTTCATCCCCATCCTTAATCTTGCAAAGTTATGAATCCAGTTTGATGATTGCGGATTGGAAGTTGTCCAAAGCCTTGGAGTGACTCGAGTTCGATTTCACGGGGACATTATCCATTTTAACTCACATGGTAGGTCTCTTTGAAAGAATCATTGATCCCAGAACATCCTGTGCTCCACAAACTGCAAAGCATGATAACGGCGCCTTTCCACGTCTGGAATGAAAGTCCCTCGTCGACAACGAATGCACTCATCTTCGGAGAAAAAAAATGAATTTTTCAGGTCCTCTTTTTACCTGATTCTAGGGAAGAAGGTGAAGGGAGACGATAATGCGTCACACATCACGGAAGCATTAGAGGTAGACCGTATCCGATAAAAGACAAGACTTGTCATATAAGTCACAACAACAACGGAATTAAAGTTTTTTTTAATGAAACCACATGGCATGGGGAACAATTTCCATGTTGTTTTCATTATTGTCACACGAAATAAAGTTATCCTCTTGAAGCGTGATCGTGATCTCAATCGCTCTAAAGGAAGAGGCCTCCGTCTCAAGTCTGGTCCAACGGGAGAATACTAGTGGGCGTGTGGATGAGACGTGTGATTGATAAAATACCCATTCATTCATCTTTATTCCTTTATTTTATCTTTAAATATCTAAATAAATGCATATAAATATATCTAACTTGTACAAATTAACACACTGGCTGTGTCTGAAAATAATGCATAAAAATCTGTATTTAAACAAGAAATAAATGAATAAAGAAAAGAAAAGAAAAACAAAGGAAGTATTACAAATATCGACTGACCCTAAATCCATAGGCTAAGTCAATATTGACTTGGTCGATAAGGAGTAAAATAAAGGGAGATAAGGACAAATAAATACAGAGATAAAATAACACAACCGCCTAGAAACTCTAGTGATGAACCTGAAAATTTGCCTCTTTAATATCGTTGTCCTATCGTAGCACATGAGGCAAAAAATAGATCTAACAGAGATATCACATGTTCGAATATGTGGTGGGAATTTTACTTGACAGGCATACCAAAGTCGAACACAGGGACACACACCTCCTTGAAGATTAATCAGAAATTAATGCTTAAATTGAATGATTGATTTTCTTGACCTAGGTCTCCAAGTAGACATGCACACAAAAATGCACAAGACAAACAAATACACAATATGCATAAAATGATGCATATAATGATGGAACAATTATGCAATACAAAGATGCATGGTACAGAATGATGAATAAATATCATGCATTTTTTTATTTTAACTTAATGCAAATTAAAACTGATGTAATATGCAACATTATGCAAAACAATGCAAACAGAATGAGATGCATGAATATACCCCAAATTAATCCAGTCATTGAGCATTAAGGGAGAGAATCAATTCAGTAGTAATTGATAGATAAAAAAGATTTACAGTTCAATTCTTGGTATTTAATTAAAGAGCAATGGAAATATTTAAACTTGGGTATACTAAATAAATTGTCAAATAAATGATTAAATTTAACCATGAGTAAGAGCATAAAATCATCAATAAAATGAAATTGAAATCGACTTAAATGGACTTCAGCTGCTCAAGATATTTACAATAGAGTCCATGAGCATAATTGCAAGAAAAACATGAAAAATAAAGAGATTAGTATTACATATTGGTCCTTACAAATGCATTAATGTAATTTGTGAAAGCTGACGAGGCCCTTTTTAATAGTCTCAAGCGAGGAATGCGAGGCACGCATGCTTGTGGAGGACCTTTTTGTAAATTGAAGAAGTTTGCGGGGCATCCTTGCCATCTCACACGCACTAGGCATGCATGCGGGCCAGGCTTGGGCGGAGGTTCGATCAGCTGCAAATGCCTCAGACCACATGGTGACCCGAGGTGCCTTGGAGGTGGCTTTGTCCCACCGAGCCTCCATGCTCTGGAGTGGGGTGATGTGGCCGCTCTTTAGCCGTTGGATGGCCGCCGGAGGGGCACCATCCAATGGTAACTGTACATCCTATGCCTTCTTCCTCCGCCATCTAGTGGCAGCACGTTTAGTGCTCCAACGAGGGTCATCCTTCTCCTCTTTGCTCTGCTGCACAGCCTGAAGGTTGACAGAGCTTCCTGGAGGCCGCACGAAGGAGCTGGTGGGTCGAGGAAGACCTAGCGAGGACCAACGAAGTGAGGTGGTGAAGACTCATCGGAGGAAAAGCTCTAGAATGGAGCTCCTCCAAGGCTTCCGACCATTGAGCGAATACATGCAAAATATGTTAGCAGGGAATGGCTGGAGTGAAAGGGATGGAATGAAGGGATTTCAGGCAGAGAAAGGGGAGCCCATAGTGTGTTGTCCTCCACCTCTGGTGGAGGAGAAGGCCTGGAGTAGGGGAGGTCACGAAGGAAGGAGGGTGAATTGAGTAACAGACGTGGATGCTGGACGTCAGGCGCATGTAGAGGTCGGTTCAATTTGAGGTGGCAAGGATTGTGAGTCTAAAAAATTGAGAGAAAATAAGAGAAAAAAATAAGGAGATCTGACCTGATCGGAGAAGATAGCGGGACATAGGACGAGGCTTGGTTGAGCTTCATTTGAAGCTCAGGTTTTTGCTCGTCGAGGACATCATATTCTCGGAGTTTGAACGGTTGTGGAGAGGTCGTGGCTTGGTTGGACAACCAAGAGCCAACACCTAGGCGACATCCGTTATCGCATCCTTTCTCCGACCTCCCTCTGTCACAGGGAGGTGGGGGGAAGCTAGGCCTACGCCCGAGTGAAGGTGGACGAGGTGGTAGAGTAGCGGGGGCGACATATTTATGGGCAGAGTGCGACCATTATAGGTGGTGGGTGGCGAGTTTTTAATGACCGTACGCTGGACTTAGGTTTAGGTCGTGGAGATTTAAAGGTCGGGTGAGTAGGGAGGAAGTTCATGCTATGTGATGGAGGCATTAGTGAGTTGGTAGGAGGTGAGGGTGAGTGGAAAAAATGGAAGGGGAGAGGTGGGAAACGAGGTAATTGTGGGTGAGAGGGGCGTTACAGAGGAAGAAAATGGGTTGGTAGTCATTGGATCGCGAGATCTAATGGCTGTGATAAAGGCGGGAAGGAGCAGACATGATGAGATCAAGGGATCTCATTGCACGACTGAGAGAGAGGAGTGGAGGGACGATAGAGATCAGATCATGGGACCTGATCTAGTGACAAAAAGAGGAGAGGGTGGTGCAAGGGGAGCGGGTCGTGTGGCGGCTCCATAGAGTGTCACATGGCCCAGTTCGATTTATTTAGAAAAAGAAAATAAAGGAAAAATTGAAAGAAATAAAAGTAAGTCAAATCACAAAAAAAATCAAAACACGAAAGCTATAGATCTCAATGAGATACAAGTTTCGTGTTGAATAAAATGTCGAAAGAAATCAAATAAACAAAGTAAATTATTTGAAAGCATTTTCAATGAATAAAAACACCTTTTTTAATTCTTTTGCATTTTTTTCGTATTTTTTTAATTTATTTTAAGCTAAAATAAATATATACAACAATTAATCTATTTTTTGGATTTTTAATAGCAAGAAAATAAAGGATATAAAAAGGAGTTGATTTTATACAATAATTAGGTCTAATTACGAATTAGGGGTTAGTTGTTAATTAAAGAGAATTATTGATGAATTTTATTGCTTTGTCTAAGATGGGAGGATAATAAAGAGATATTGTGATGATAAATCAATGATTCATCACCTCCTATACTTAAACTATGCTCGTCGTCGAGCATTTTAAAGAATGAAAGAGTCGGATTAATCCCTGACAGTGCATGAGACTTTTTCAAGGCTTAATTCATCAATGACCCATGACTTGAGTGATCATGACATTCTGGGATCAACCAAGCTCTAATCAAAAGGAATTCAACTTCTCAAATTATCAGACTCTCTGCATGTACATATAATATAAGGATATGATATTTAGTATATTGCAATCATGAGAGTCGAGTCAAAATGTCACCCAAGGTTTCAATCTAAGAGACTCTCCTCAAGACCTAATCCTCAACACTAGAGAATAAGTCAGTTCTTCCGTTCAATCCACCGTCTCAGTAGTTCGTCAGACTTGAAAGTATAGATAGAAGTCCAATTGATGGACCGCATAGGTTTGTGTATTTTCTTCTCTTCCTCTCATTGGAAGAATGATCCTCTCAAGTGTCTTATTACCCAACACGTCTTTTTTTATTTGTTGATCAATGTGTTTATCAAGATATCTCGGAGACGCCTGCACTTGTTTTCCTGGGAGTACACCGGGGTGTGTCTCTTTTGAGTATATAAGATACCTTTGACACCCGTACTTGTATCATTATATGATACAATGCAATTTTTGAGTGCTAGCCTGACTCCTGATCTTAATAGCTTTAGTCCAAATGGACACTTGAAATGGTTGGGAGCGCTTGCCTTAGAGGAAGCTCTTTGAAATTGACTTTGTAATGAGAGCTTTTTTATTCAACATTTCTTTTCTTTTTCTTGAGGATAGCTCCACTACTTTTACAAGTTGGTGCATACTTATCAATAATTTATTTAGTTTCATCACACCCCGACACATAGGTCAAAATCAAAAGATAACATGAGAACTTGTTCGCATACTGGCTAGTGTTTGTTTACACTCAGGTTTCATGAAGTTTTCATCGACTTTATCCAATCCCCGAGCATCATTAAATCAGGTTTAGATTCAAATCTTCAATCCCAGTTCCTCAAGTAAAATCTCAACTTATCTCATCATTCATGTATTTGTGTATGTGATGTGCTGATCATATTCCTAAAAGGTAGAGATTAATAGTGAAATATAACGCTCATATCTTTCAAACTAGGGAAGTGTGGATTATTAAGTCTCAAACCCTAATGACTAAAGCTGGTTAACTCACACTCTTAAGACTTCAAAATCAAGTGTTCCCAAATTCTCAAACTTTGAGTGATGGTGAATGTGTCAGGGATACACTGACTACAAAGTTAATGTTTTTGTGATTTTTAAATTTTGCAAAATTTTATGGATTTTTTTGGCTTCTTTAGAGAAATAATGATCGGCCTAAACTCATACGACTACTTGCATCTTCTTCCAGCCAGTATGGGTATAAGTACGGACCGTCAGAAGGCAACCCTTATAACTTCGAAGTAGTGCCATACACATTGTCTTTTAACTACCCCTCTACTAAGGGAGACTGTAGTTCCCTCACTGAAAAGTAGCTAATCATTTTTAAACTCAGTAATCATAACCACTACTAAAGTTTTTTTAAATTTTTCAGATTTTTAGGTGTTTTTGAATAAGGTTATAAAAACATAAATTAGTCTCATTTTAATCCCTCATTTTTGAAAGAATTTTGAAAACATTTACAAATCATGTCATATAATATAAAGGTTTTCAAAACATTTTTCAAATGATTTTCAAAATAAGTCAAATCCCATTTTTATAAACCATCATCAAATAGTTTTCAATGCATTGTCACCAAGTTAGAAATTTTTCTCATTTTACAAACATTTGTATAAAAATCAGTTCACAAAATAATACACCCTAACCCCAAAAGTTTGCTAATTTTGAAAATATGAGCTATGAATAAAGTATATATTAAATATATATGGTACACTTTCCCTACTTAGCTTTTGCTATGTCCTCATAGCAAAAAGTAATATGAAGCCATAATCCATGCTAAAATATAGAAGATCATACGAGAAGTAACTCGGGACACTCCCCTATACTTAGGTTATGAATAACCTAAGTATAAGAAGAGGGACTATTATTTGGGTGGTCAAGGCCCTATTATTTTGTGGTATGTTATGTAGTTCTACGTTGCACATGACTACAAAAGCTTCTAGGATTTTTTATTGTGCTTGTAGGACTTGGGAACACACTACTCTTACTCAATAAGACGTACTCTAGATCGTCTTCTACTTAGCTCAAATCAAATTAGTTCTTTCCCTCATTAATAGAAGTTCTTGTTTTGCTGCAAATTTTCAAATGGTATTGTTGACCATGAAATATTCAAACATTAGTAATATTTTTTATAAAGTTTCACCCTAAGTTGTAAATATTGTTGTAAAATAGGATTTACACCAAAAACTTATTTGAAAGCGTACTTTCTCCCTGCTTAGTTTTTTTGAATTGTTGTATAGTCTAGGGTTTGGCGATTACCAAGAATCACAAATATTCCGAGTTAGATGTGTAGTCAATTTTTATTTCACTTGGCAAGTTTACTAATGTTAGAAACAAGGAAGTGAACTGGCTTTAGTTGGCAATTCAATGTCATTAAATATACCTCAATTTATTGCGAGAAATAAGTGGGTTGCACATATAATTTGAAATGTCGTGCAGAATTGTGATGCGATGCATGATATGTCGATGCAAATAAGGATATTTAATGGCTTTGTTTACTTATTTTGAAAATTTTTAAATTTTAAATTTTTGAGGAGAAAAGAAAAGAATTAGAAATCGTGACACTTTATATATAATGGAGACCAAATAAAGATTTCTTTATTTAAAATGGTGACAATGATATAACAAAATGAGGAATACTATTTCGGATTTTTGGAATATTCTGATGTTTTTGAGTGTTTCAAACCAATAATAGAATTAAATAACACAAACAAAAGGAAATTCGAAAATGATGTTAAAGGAAAGCTAGACTAGCTTACAAAATATATTTCTAATATGAATCCATAACAAATTTTTGGTACTTTTGTTGATTTAAAATGAATAAAATAATCCTGATATAATTTTTTTTGAACTTTTTAATTTTAAAGATGAAAAATACAATATTTCATAAAATTAAAATTATGAGATGCAATGCATATGAATGAAGCTATCAGAATTTTAATAATTTTTAGATTTACTATTAGTAAATTTAAAACATGAACAAATTTAAAATATATGATGAGAGGTCCCTGATTTTCAATATTTCAATTTTAAAGATATTCAAGCAATAAGAATTTCTTAAAAAAATCACTGTAAAATATGCTGAGAGAAATCTAGGGTATTTTTGGTTTGATGAAATATTATGAATTGAAACCCTAACAAAAATCAAATAAGGAATATTCAAAATAAATTCCATAGAGCATAATGCTAATGGATTTCAATAAGATTAGTGCCAAAAAAATTTGTTCCTTAATTTTCTATTTTTTCCCAATGGTTTTAGAGAATTATATGAAGTGATAATAAATTAAATAGCTTTGAATTAAGTCTCTTAAAAAGTTCATAATAAATTCAAATCAACTCAAAACAAGGTCATAGTATCTCAAAATGTAGAGAATAATATGAGTTTTAAAATGAGACAAGTTTCTCACTTTTTGATGGTTTGCAAGATTTTAAGAGTTCAATACATGGGTATAAATGCAAAGATTTTGAAATTAAAATTCCATCAAATGGGTTAAAGAAAAATTATATTGCTATTTAAATAGTCTGGAATGTTTCTAAATGACCTAACATTGGGTCCCTTTTAGTAATGTCTTGAAACTTGTAGGGTAGAACGGTAAAACCCCAAGTCATGTGAACGAGACATGGGATCTTTGTACATCCAACGGTGTGGTGGTGCTTGCTCCACATGGAGTATACATATGCATCATATTATTGGCCAATGGATGGGGATAGAGAGTAATTTCTTCAATGTTTGTATCTCGATTACCTCAAGATCTAACCTTAACTGTAAACCTGCATCTAACCCTCTTCTTCTCCCATTGAGCCCACCACAAAGGGACTTGATCAAAACTCCATGGAGGACCACCATTGTGGAAAATCTTTCTACTACTGGAAGTTCTGATGCTCAATGGAACACCTTCTTCTGTTGTAAAGGAATAGCGCTCCATCGGTTGATAAACAATTGGTTGAAAGAAGTGTGGAGTAGTTTAGGTGTTGTGTGTTTCTTTCCTTTGTCACTTAAATAAAGAAAGACCCTTGTTGAGGATCTAAAATGGGTAAAGACTCAAGTCTCGGTGACTCGATCAGGTATTAAAGGGAGAGGGGAGTGGAGGGGAAGACCTAGTGTGTGAGAGAAAAGGCCTTCGCTCCGGCCACCGCATGTAGCCAGAGATGGCTAGGTCATGGAGATATAGAAAAGAAGCTTAAGGAGAAGATGAGTGATGACGGATGTCGGGTTTGGATTTCAATTTGATAGATAAGAAGTAGATGGAATAACAGATCATTTGCAAGAGGGCGAGGGTAAAGATAATAGAGGGGAAAATAAAGAAGGATACAATTGTCATTACCTGAAATACTTAGTCTAGAGGAGTTGAGGTAATCGATGGATCTTATCTTGATTATATCCTCAAGAGGATTGACAAGCGAGGTCTTTGAGGCATCGACAATGAATGAGGATTGTTGTAATTGAAAGTAGATTTTATAGATCTCTTTGGCAAGGAGAAATTGTCTTTGACTCAAAGTGAGAAGAAGCACTAGTAACATAGACTGAAGTTTATGGTACACTCACTAACAAGACAACGGATGATTTGGATGGGAGGCACACAGGGGATTTTATGGATGGCTTGGTGTAGCACTTATTGGAGAGGGTAAATAGCGAGAGTTATGACTGAGGTTGTAATTGGTAATATAACGATCGGCGAGAGAGGATCATGGTTGAAGATGATTGAGGGTAATGATCGATCGGTACTAGATAGGTGTCACCAACAGTTATGGGGATGGCCGTGTAACAACTATGTGAGAGAGAGGGGAGAGGAGGTAAGGTAGTTGACTTGAGGTCAATGCTCCCCCCTGTGGCATAACATATGGGTATGATGGCTGAGTCAAGTGGTGTGATCTTTGAACTGGGTTAAAGGAGGTGTTGGTTCCAACCAATGAGTAGATGCCATGTTGTTTTCGACTGAACTAGGGTTGACCATATGAGAAAAATAAGAATGAAAGAAAAAGAAAAAAAATGACACACTCAAATAAAAAGGTTATCTTCATAAAAAATGTGGTCTCAATGAGATCTACATTTTTGGTAAAGACCTTAAAATAAAAAATGATATATGTACAAATTGTAATTTTTGGAAGATTCTTTATACATATAAAATGCATACACTTTTTTATTTTTATAAAATTTTCCTTTTATTTTCTGTGAGCACCATATATATAACATATTTTTATAAAATAATAGAAATTTATTTACTTATTAAACTATTTTTAGATTTTTAATAATTAAGAAAAAAAATAAAAATATGTGTTATTTATAAGGCTATAGATCAATATATACAATGTTTGTTTCGGTCTTTTTATGATTTTTATAAGTTTTTATTTTTTTATGTAATTTACAAAAAATAAGATAACTCTAAATTAGAAACAAAAAAATCAAAATGATTATAATATATATGAAATGAAAAAATAATGAAATTATAGAATAAAGTCAATACAATTGTACAATATACATTTTGATTCCAACTTAAGATTCACATATGAACTCTGCTTCCTTTGAATTTGATCCTTTTTTTTGTAAATAATTGAGTGTACATTAAATCAAAAGTGAGTATAGTTTCATAGTAGACTTATGGATGATAAGTTCATTTTTACGGATTTTAGTCTTCTCAAATGGGGTTTGATTTTATTTTCCATATATACACGTTAGTATATTTTTTAGATTTTTCATTAATTAATGGTAGTATCTGGAGTTAGTATTAATTTGTTAAAAATAAGGGAAGCTTGCGCTTATATATATATGAATATATAGGGTTTCAAATAATTTTTTTCGTCATTTTATGTGATTTTATTTTGTGGTCTTTTTAATTAATATTATACATTTAGTATTTTTATTGCAAGATTATTTTGTTATTTTATCATTTTATGAGTTTGTTATGTTTCTTATCAAGTATTAAAGACAAAATTCGAATGTGAAGTAGACAAATCACATATCATCAAGGCCCGATAAATAAAATTTGATAGTCTCTTAGTAAACACTTATTTAATGAAGAATAAATAACAAGAAAACTTCGGTTGAATTCCTGACTGTATAAGTTAAAATACAAGACTTGTTGATTGGACTTCCCATTACGAAAACTCACAAAAGTCGAGTCTCGAGCAATAGTTACCAAAAAAGGAACTCAACTCACTGGATTTTTTATTCTCTACATAAAATATAAGCAACATGTATGACATTTAGTATTGATTATTATACATAATGTACATTTAGTGTTTCACCAAAGATCGAAGAATGCGAGGCTTGGTTAAAGATCTAATTGTCAACTCTAGTTCTAGAGATTGTCTCATCTCAAACCATTGTCTCTTTAGTTGTCAGACTCAAAATGATGTAAGCAGATGGATGGACAAGTATGGGATGAATGGGTTTTTGTCCTTATTTTCTCTATTTCATTAGGCAAGGGATCACTCAAGTGTCATATACACCCTAATATAAATAAATAGAATTTTTATACAATCAACATATTCATCAAGATGTTTGAACCATTTGCACTTGTTATTTTGGGAATACACTGAATTGCACCTCTTGTGTGTTATCCAAGTAACGTCTTCTACACACAGGATTTTTCTCTTTTCATGTTGTAAAGCTTGTTTTTGTGCTTGCGCAATCCATATTTTGTGTTGCGTTAAAAAAGGCAATATAATGGCATAATTTGTTTAGTCCAAGTGGACATACATGGCCACAACTGTGGGATTTGGAGGAGATATGGAGGACACTCAAAAGGTTGAAAGCACTTCCAATATTAATTATAACCTGATCTCTTTTTATGAAATCTTTTTGGGATTTTGCTTTTTATGAGTTTTCATAATGATTACTTGTAAAGCCTCAACTCTTACATGTTTCCTAGTTCCTTGTTTATCTGTTGGTTAATTTAAATATGGCACACATATATCGTAGTCGCTCATTTGTGCATCGATTTATAAGATTGCAGGATGTTTCTATAAAAGAAGCTTTATGAAGTGAACTTCGTTTATAAAGTTGTAGAAACTTAAAATTCGTGTTGTTGTTTCACAAGTTGTATTGTTGACTTTTACATTGTATTCGAGAAATTTGTAACCCTATCTATACCTTCGCAACTTTCATAATCAAGGGAAATAAAAAAACTTAGCACAGATCGATCAACCTTGTACACTAATTGACCAACCTTCATCGACCAATATACTTCATTGATCGACCACCTATGATCAACCAACCCATTACAGTAATTGATCGTTTTCTGAATTCATGATCCCTGATGATAATCAGTTGAACGACTGAACATCTTGACTGATTGATCAACCTATTTTGACTAACCAATTAGATCTCCAAAATCTTCATGATTCCTACCATATTTATTTTCAGTGACCATATTTTTTGTAATCCTATAAAATGGACCTCATACTTATGTTGGAACAAATACACACACCAAATCACTCTCACTCTCTACAGTGAAGAAAAGAACTATCTCTGAGTGATACTATACTATTCTTGCTCGTGTTCCTCGAGTTCTTCAATATCTTGAGAAGAATACATTATGAAGAAAGCTCTATAGAAGAAAGATATCAAGTAAGCATCGTTCTATTATCTCTAGGTCTTTGAGTTCCTCTAATAGTAGTTGAATCTTCTGGTAGACCATAACTCTAGTGATATTTTATTCTATGATATATTTGCTTATTGACATGTACTATCTATGATATAATTGATTGTGCTTATATTTGAGAATATATGTGCAACTATTCTTGTTGTTGTTTATTCAAGACACCATTATACTTATAATTGAAAATTATCTGTAATAGTGTTGATGGAAAAGTTATTGCGAAGTATTTCAAAATATTGTTTTTATGCTTAATATTCTCTTTAAGAACTTTTGGTGTTTGATCCATAAGTTTCATAAGTTCTTGGATTTGTAGAGTACACTCTGTACAAGGAAGTCAGAGGACATTCATATTTCATCCACCCTCTAAAGTTGATCTTTATTGTTGACTTTTGTGTCTGATCCAAAGTTGTGAAACTGGAAGCTTTATAAATGGTTGAGATATCCATGTGAATATCTCAAACCTATGGTGAAGTATTTGGTTGGCTCAACTAGTTGGAAATCTCGATTCAATCAAGTTAGGGTCTTCATCCTATTTGGTTTCCACGTTAACATCCTGTGTGGTGTACTTTCTTGATTGGTTGGATGTGTGTACTTGATATTATTCCTTGAAAGATTTTAAACTACCATTAATACACTCATCCCCCCTATAGTGGTATCTTGATCCTCAATAACTCACAAAGTTGACATGCGGTGATATAGTCCATAAGCAATACATGGCATTCAAGTTAAACTAAAATAGCACAATGATCCTTGCCCCCATACTTGCTACGTGATGACACTCAAGTTCCATGAGACGGTCATAAATCTTCCCTATTTCGAGAACCATAAAATCAAGTCTCAAATTAAGCTATGGCATCTTAGGAACTTTGGTGAAACGATGACTCATCACAAAGTACAAGCAATGATGCATATATTTCACTGATCTATGGATTTTAAATACTTTAAGTCTAAAGTCCCTAATGAACAATGAGGGCAGTTCTCAAAATTGAGAGATCGTCAGGAATTTGTTTTTTTTTCTTTTTCAAAATTTTGAAACTTTCGAAAAGTGCCCTACAATACAACAAATTCTAAGGGATATGTACATGTTATAAACATTTATACCCCATATTTTGTTGAGTTTTATAAACAGAAATATGCGAAGGTACGAGTTATGAGTACATTTTATAGGTAATATATACCACACCAATTCTTATTACTGACTTCTTAGCCCAACATATTCTTACCCACTCCCGTAGCTTATATCCAAGGCTATATATTACCTCCCATGAGAGTCGAGCCCACCTTTTTTTTTGATAAAACTTGGGCTTATCAAGGCTATACACTTGAGGTCGTTGGGTCTCTTACTCTTCGAAGTTATGACATGTGGTTTCTCCTTCCTCTTCAACAATATCAAGGAGAATGCCCAATTGATGATGGATGATAATATTCACAGTGCTTAATAAGAAAATGAGAACACTATCTTCATGAACATTCAATGTAAGGCCCACTATAACTTCATGCTTAATTTAGTGAACCAAGAGAAGAAGAACTCCTCCTCCTCCTGGGCATGGACTCAACGCCTTCCTTCACCTCCTACTTGAACACCAATTTCTCCAAGCTGTTGACCTCCTGCGGCCTCTCAAAGCTATTCCATGGGAAGTCTCCTACAAGAGAAGTAGTGGTAGTGGTGGTAGTAGTAGTAGAAGTAGGAGGAGGATGAGGAGAAGAAGACTCAAGTTCATCCGATGGCTATAGTGGTCATAGCAGCAAGACCATGCATCGGGTTATCATCCCTTCACAATTTAAGAGACATCTCCTCCAACTTCACCTCAAGCTAGTGCGTGTTGTTGTCTTCACTAATCCTCCTCTGGTCTTGATATAATTATCTTTTGTTTCTAGTTTCTTTTATTCTAGATAAGTTTGGAATATATTGGAACATGGTAAATGTCTATGTAAAATCTTCATCTTTTTGCATGATTGTTCTTGATATCTCTTTCTCACTCGCTTTTTTTATAAGAAAAAATGGGAGAAAAGGTTTAAGAAGCTTTATAAAAAAACAAGAAGTTTGATTGGTTAGCTTGTTGAAAGTAATCCATCTTGTTACTAGGTGGAGCTTTGCTCTAGATTACTTACATATCAAAGTTTACTATTAAAAGATGGTATCGAATTATTTTTCGAAAACTCCCTAATGAATTATTTTGTCATCATTAAAAAATGGAGAGAATGCTGGAAACTTTCATCTCAAAGACCTTTATTTATACTGACAAATACATAATTATCGATAGACGCTCGTAATATGGCATGTTTGTAACTTGTAGGAAGTAAAAAATACCAGGTTTAAGCTCCTCCAAAAGAAGACTAATAATCATTATACCTTGTTTGATAATTTATTGTTTTAATAACTTGTGGTGAAGGGCCCACATACGCTTGTGCAAGTATATGTAGTCATAGGAGTCAAAGGACAGGTAATAAGAATTCAATTTTAAGCAATTTGAAAAAAAAAATTCCATATCTTATTGATAAACTTGATATACTTGATCGATCAACTTTGGCTATTGTCTATATGTTGGTAGATCAACCTTGAAGTAATGATTGATCAACTTTTAGTGTTGTTCTAGACCTAATGGATCACCTTCCGGAAATCATGGATCAATATCTAATATAATAACTTGTGTACCTGAATGATCAATATTCAAATGAAGTCGCAATGATTTTTAATGTTGAAAAATCGATCTACATCCTGACTATCCAATCGATCAAACACAGTGTTATCGAACAACTTAAAAATTTCTGGTCAATCATTTGTAAACTCGAGTTTGCTTTAATTTCAAAGATTATTTGTTTCACGATTCGATTCAATCTCTATATTGGCTCTCCAAAGATATGAGCATGACATGTAGACCGACCCCCTTACGAAAGCAACCATCTCGGCATCTATCTACTACTCTCATATTTCATCTTTGAAATATATTTTGTGCATTCTTATGCGTTGGTACTAGTAACCAACATATTTTCAAGCGTACTCAAGATCTCGCCGTTATTATTAAACCTCCGTTCTCTCTTTGACTCCTTTGGGAAAACTCAATGGCATGCTATTCTACTCTACCAGTGATTCACTTTTTTTGTCTATTCTGATCATCATTGGGTTTAATATTTGATTTATATTACTATTGTGGTTATACATGACATATCTACATAGAATAAAGAATATGTGGTTCAAAAGATATATATTTTGTACCTCTTTTTCGGAAACCACAATTGTAGGAAACTTGACGTCTAATCCAAATTCTGCAGGAAGCCTCAGTGTTTGATCTAAAGTTTACAGGTTGTCATGGTGTTTAATCCAAACTTGTCAAAAACCTTGGCTTTTTATTCAAGCATGGCTAAACATTAGCGTTTGATCTGCCATTAAAGTCTTTCGTTTGTGATCTAGAACAAGAGCAGACCATTATAGAACTGGGGTGTGTAATCCGGGGTAGTAAAAGTTTTTGTTGTTGGATCCAAAGCATCTATAAAATGGTTGAGTTATCCATGAAAAATAACTCGATATAATGAGAAGTTGATCAGTATGGTTGATCCGAAATCCCGAGCTTAGGTCATAATTTTCACCCTTTTGAGTTTCCATATTAACGTCATTATGCAAGTGGTTACTTATCTGTTTTGATCCATTCACCTATGCTTGTTATTCGTGTAATTGTTATATCAGACTGTTCTTGTTGACTACCATTCATAGCACTCTACTAGTGCACTAATCCTGTATATATGGGAAGCACACGGCAAATATTGATATGTACAAAGTATATGCACATCATTTATTTAGAGCAACTCTGGAACTGAAAGAATATATATCATAATAAAATCAAAATTTAAACCAATTGATCTAAGCCCAACTAAGAGATATTCAATCAAACAACGTTGACCTACGGTAACCATACGGACTTTAAAAGTTGAACACCACTGGAGGTTGAAGTTGTTGACATTAGAACTAACATCACCTAAAGCTGAACCTTGTCCAATGTTTTTGGTGCAAAACGTCAACCAACTAATATGTTGTAGTGGACCGGTTGATCAATTATCTAATTATAAGAATTAGTTCAGATTAATTAGTATGAGATTAGATTGTTAATCCATTATCACTCCAAGATAAACCATTAACCTTACAATCAAATGCATTAATAAAGAATGGAAGAATATTTTGGGCATAACCATTATTATTTCTTGATTGTTGTCTTCAAAGTAGTTATATTAGTTTTTTCGTCTATGAACAAGTAAAATTATTCTTCTATCATGCACTCCTTTATAATTCTACTCTTTTGCACCCGACTTTACTAAAATCCATATTCATATCTTATTAATATTATTTATATAATATTGTGGGATGGCCCTGTAGCTACAGTGTCTATTCGAGCTATGTTATACTGCTATTTATTATAGATCATAAAGTCGATGTAATGATTGCTTCGACTGTGATCTCATAGGTAGGGTTGAACATCGGGTCGGATCCTTTCGTGTCACGACTCGTCCCTCTATCCGAGACGAGCACGACAAGAACTTAATTATAAACCTCCAATTAATGTACTATTCTATTATAATCTTTCTTTCTAAGTAAAAATTTTGACAGAGTTTCCTCTATAATATGAATCTCTCAATCGCAACCTGTACCTTTATTATCCACTAATTCTACAGAATCAACCGTCATCAAACTTTATAATTCCGACCAAGATCTCATCGAATAAAACAAAAATGTCATCTTCTTATTTTTATATACACAAAAGTTCCACATATTCACCTCTTTCCAACTATCCATTCCTTCATATATATACAACATCCACAACTCTATTTCTGTCAAAAATCCGTGAAGGATATCAAAAAGTTACCAAAAATTAAAGTCTTTGACGGCACAACCTCCAATTAGCGATATGCAACTATGCACGTTCCTCCCAAGCTTCCTGTTCAAGATTTATCTGTAATAATATAACAATAGAATGGTGAGTCTAAACCCATGAAAGAGTTTAGACCCAATGAGAGGATCTCAAGCTTTTGGTAAACTACTTAATCAACTTAATTTGCATTGTATCAAATAATCCTTTGCTAGAAACAACATAAAAAAATATTTGCATGGATCAACATGTATCATTAAATAATTATGACATGAAATAACATTTAAAAATCATGACAATCTTACCATATCATGTTCAATGTCACATTACTCCAACATGTCGTACTAATTCATGAACAACGTAATATTGTCTAGGGAGAGAAACTCAACCCAAGATCGTGAAAATCTTATCATTTCATGTTAATGGTCCCAAAGATCGAGTACATTTTGCATACGGTGCAAAGCCCATTAGTATACGAAATACGGGCCCAAAGCCCTCGCGAATCACAAGAAGTAGGCCATAGGTATACCATGACGATATACCTACTCCAACATGTAGTGACTTGTTCATGACTTTCTGGGGAGTAGGCCGTAGTGTGCATTGTTCTTATATCATATCATGAAAAATCTTGACAATATATCTTGTAATACTTGCATCCATATATCTTGACCAATTTCATAAAGCATAAATTGCACCTGTATCGCAACATGCAAATCATAATTGAACTTGGTAAAAATAATATCAGGATAAACTCACATGAACATTAGTTACTATAAAGACCTTCATAAACATGAAATCTTGTAGAATCATTGCTATAAAATTTTGCGAAATGTAACTAGTTTTTATAGAAAATATGACTTGGAACCACTCACCTGAAATGCTTTAAAGAGGTTACTTGGCTTAGGTCAATAGGGTAGAACCATTGTGCTTCCAATAAATATCAAGGGCAATGTGAACATCTGTATTGGATTTCTGTTAACATTTACGTATATTCATATAAAGATATCCTTCCTATTCAAGATGAAATTTATACACATGGCTTTATGTATTATCCAGGAGATCATATATATACTATCATCTTGATCTTTTGTTTAACTAAATAGTAATATACCATGCTATTTGCTATACTATTAGGAAGTACATTTGTTTGTAGTTATCCAAATATTGATCCTTCCCTAAAATACAATATTAGTAAGTAAACATACATGACCATTAATGATTAGGTCTACATCTTTCTTTCTTGATTCCATTTCTTCTATGGTTTTCTCTTATTGTCATGGATTCTTTTATATATACAAATATAAATAAAGGTTTAGCCCCTGTGTACATACTCTATCAAAACTCATCCTATCGAGAGCCTTAGTTATAGACGTGTAATATTTGTTGTAGCTGAACATACAATGGGCTGAAATAGCACGAATAAGTGATTATCAATATAAGTTATATAAGTTGGCTATCATCATATTAGATATGCATCAAGGATAGCAGTACCTAGAAATGCTGGAACAAGCCCTCTCCATTCTTTAACTATATAAACATGCAATACATGCCATCCTAATGATATTGGAGAGTTTTCAATGATTATATGTGCGGTTCCATGTAAATGCTCGGTGTCTACATATTTATGTCACATGTTTTAACATTCTTTATGTTATGATTTTCTATTCTTCTCCATTCTTTATAAGATGGTAAATTTAATTAGTTACCCCATCTCATTTAGTTATCCAATAATACATGGTATACTTCGAAAACAAAACTTCACGTTAAATATAGATTTATATCTTTCTCCATCGATCCATCGCACCTTTCAGTAAAAACTCACATATAATCATGTTGAATTATCTCAATATGTGCTTACGGATTTTATGAAAAAAAATCAGATGAATTGAGAAAATAACATACATATCAAATACGTATCGTACCTCTTTTTCTTCTTGGACCCTTCAAACACCCTCCCAAAGAGAATACTTGGCTCTTCTCTCTTTCTCTCTCTCTCTCTCTCTCTCTTTGCCATCGTTCACTTAAGCAATACTTTCCATAAATAGTAGTGGTATTTGGCTTAAAATTATAACACGTAGCCTTTCAAAGCCATGTGTCTCCCTAGTGATGCTTATTATACATGCAGACCATGTTTCATGAAAATTCGACGTTCTCTTTTTTCATACCGACTTTACTTTGTCACCGTATCCTTCCCAAATAAAATTATCCAAAACTATAAGGAGCCATCCTACACTTTCCATTACATATATATATATAATAATTGTTGGATTGATTAAAATATGTATCACGAATGCTTAGGAACACAATAGCTACCTATAACTTGCTATTAAATTTTAAAACTTATTTTCTAAATAGTGACACAAATTAAATTTCCATTTTCTTGTTATTCATATTCCTAAACATTGGTTCATGCTTCAGCCATACTTGTCCTCTATGTTGTGTTGTATTAATCCTATCAATCTTAGGGAAATTATATATATATATAGAGGGAGAGAGAGAGAGAGATAAGGAAAATGGCAATATATATCCCTTTTTTTTGAAGTTTATTCGAATATATCATTTCCACCGTTAATACATGTATCTGCATCATTATCGATAGGTCATTTATTCCATGTTGTTGGTCTCTCTGTAATTGATAGTAAGATATTTACTCCAAAATGGATATTACAACAATCCTCTACTTAAAATAAATTTTGTCCTCGAAATTTACATACCTTGATTAATTGGAGAAAAGATGTGGGTATTGAGATCGTATCTCAACTTCCCTTTCCCAAGTAGCTTCTTCTATTGCCTGACTTCTCCAAAGAACCTTTACCACTGGAATCTTCTATGTTCGAAGTTCTTGAACTTTATGATCTAAGATTTGGACAGGAACTTCTTTATAGGAAAGATCTTCCTTCAATTGAATTTCTTGTGGTTCGATAACATGAGAGGGATCTGGAATATACTTTCATAGGGTAGAAGCATGGAAAACATCATGTATTTTTGATAATTCTGGCGGTAGTAACAGGCGATATGCCACGTTACCAATTCTCCCCACAACTTCCACGTTTTCCAAATCTAATGAGTCCTCTCCAAGGAGATACTCGCAGAAATACCTTGTCACCAACTTGGAATTCAAGATTCCTCCTTCTCTTATATGCATAGTTCTTCTGTCTACTTTGGACAGCTTTCAGATGCTTCCTAATATTTTCAACCTTTTCTATAGTGTTTTGAATAAATTACAACTTAAATAATTTACGCTCTCCAACCTCATTCCAACACACCGGGGTTCTACAGGACCGGCCATATAAAGCTTCATAAGGAGCCATTTCAATGCTAGTGTGGTTGCTATTGTTATATGCAAATTCCATGAGTGATAAGCGCTCATCCCAACTGTCTTTGAAACTTAATGCGCATGCCCGGAGTATATCTTCTAAAGTTTGAATGATTCTTTCAGACTGACCATATGTTTGTGGATGAAAAGCAGTGCTAAATGCTAACCTTGTACCCATTGCTTTATGCATGCTTGGCCGAAATTTAGAAGTAAAACGAGGATCTCTATCAGATACAATGGATACTGGTGCTCCATGTAGCCTTGGTATTTCATCCACAAAAATCTTTCCCAGACGATCTAATGTATATGTCATATTTACGGCTATAAAGTGAGAGGATTTAGTTAATCTATTAACAATTACCCAAATTGCATCATGGCTCGACGTGTCCTGGGTAATCCGGTATAGGAAGTGGTTGCAATGTACCAGTTGTTCGCAGATGCTCAGGCTTTCTCTGCTGACAGATCAGACATCGAGAAACATATTCAGCAATCTCTCGCGTCATTCCTGACCACCAATAGGATGTCTTCAATGTTCTATACATTTTCGTACTTCTTAGGTGCATCACATACATGGAGTTATGTGCTTCTTCAAGAATTTCAGCCCAGATTTCTGGTGATTCTAGGACACACAATCTTTGTCTGAAAAATAGTACTCCTTGTTCAGTGATCGTGAACTCTGTCAATTCTCTCTTTTCTACTTTTTCAAGTATCCTTTTGATTTCTAGGTCATGTAATTGAGCATCTCGGATTTTATCATACAATATGGGCCTGACCTGCAATGAGGTCAATAAACTTCCAAATGTATCCATGCTCAGATTGGTACGTAATCCTCTCAGTTCTAATAATAAAGGGAGGCGTTCGGCTTTGAGATATAATAATTGACCATTAGACTTTCGGCTAAGAGCATCGGCTACGACATTTGCCTTTACAGGATGATATTCAATGGTACAATTATAATCTTTAATCAGCAATAGCCATCTTCTTTGCCTAAGATTCATTTTCTTCTGAGAAAAAAATATATTTTAGGCTCTTATGATCTGTGAATATTTAACAAGTTTCACCATACAGATAATGCCTCCAAATTTTCAAAGCAAAAACTACTGTCACTAATTCCATATCATGTGTAGGATAATTAAGCTCATGTTATTTCAATTGTCTAGATGCATAAGCAATCACCTTTCCATTTTGCATGAGTACGCATCCCAATTCTTGACGCGATGCCTCACTATAGATTATAAATCGCTCATTTGCTGATGGAAGGCTAAGAATGAGAGCTGAGGTGAGCTGATTCTTAAGTTCCCGGAAACTTTTCTCACATTCGTCATCCCAGAAAAATTTCACTTCCTTACTAGTTAGTTTGGTCAATGGTGCAACGATTCTTGAAAAGTTCTCAACAAATCTTCTATAATATGCAGTCAGACCAAGGAAACTTCGAATTTCTGATACAATTGTTGGCTGTCCCCAATTAAAGATAGCTTCTATCTTCCTTAAATCTACTGATATACCTTCTCCTGAAATTATATGACCTAGAAATGTCACCTTTTTCAGCCAGAATTCACATTTATCTAGTTTTGCAAAAATCTTGGTGTTCCTTTAAAGTTTGCAATACAATCTTTAGATGTTCCTTATGCTCTTCCTCTGATCATGAGTAGACCAAAATATTATCAATAAATAAAATTACAAATTTGTCTAAGAAAGGATGAAATACATTATTCATTAAATCCATAAAAGCAGCAGGGGCATTTGTTAATCCAAAAGGCATTACCAGAAATTCATAATGCCCATAACGAGTTCGGAAGGCTGTTTTAGGGACATCTTCGGCTTTAATTTTTGATTGATGATTGCCAGATCTCAAGTCTATCTTAGAGAATACAGAAGCCCCTTGTAGTTGATCAAATAAATCATCTATCCGAGGAAGAGGGTAGTTGTTCCGTACAGTTGCTCGATTCAACCTTCTATAATCAATGCACAATCTCAAGGAATCATCTTTCTTTTTAACAAAAAGAATAGGAGCTCCCCAGGGATATTTACTAGATTGAATGAAACCTTTATCTGTTAATTCTTGCAACTGAATCTTCAATTCCTTGAGTTCAGCTGGAGCCATTCGATAGGCTGCCAGTGCTATCGGAGTTGTACCAGGGACTAGATCGATGTTAAACTGGATCTCTCTATCTGGTGGAAGTCATGGTAGTTCATTCGAAAATACTTCAGGAAAATCTTGTACGATAGGGATGTTCTTTAGCCTAATAGCTTCTACCTTTGTGTTATAAATAAGAGTAACATAAGAAGAGCACCCCTTCCTTATCAATCTTTAAGCGAATATATTAGAAATTACAGGAGTAGGATATGCCTTCCTACCTCCTGAGAAAATAAATTCAGCATCCCCAGATCTTTGAAAAACGACTTCCTTTTTATAGCAATCCAATAAAGCATGATTTGCAGCTAGACAATCCATTCCTATGATCCCATCAAATTCTTTGATTTGCATAGGAATTAGATCCACATAGATCTGATGTTCCCCTATCCACATCACACATCGTTTGAAAATGTGGCGAACAATTTCAGGTTCTCCTTTAGGTGTTGTAATTGTTACGGTGTTATCAAGGTTTTCCATTTCTACATCAGCATGCATGCAAAAACTTCGAAAAATAAAAGAATGACTAAATACCTGAGACAACATCTTCTGAGGTAATGGCTTCATCAAGAGTCTTGTTAAAGGATTTGGCAGAATTTTGTACTTTCTGAACTTGGCAATTTTTCTCACTTGGTTTCTAGCACCATTATTCCATCGTTGGCTTGATTCTTGAGTATCTTTATGTTTCCTGGTCCAAATAGGAGAATCACGTCGTATATGTCCAGTCTGCCCACAGTGGTAGCAATCTCGCGTACCTTTACGACATTCCCCAGGTTGATTCTGCCGACAAGAACAGCACCGTGGATAAGTGTTCATTGTCACTTCCTTTGCCCTTGGTTTTCGTACACCAATATAGAATTGTTTGGGATTTTTTAAATTTCTGAAATTTTTAATACCACCACCTTTCTAGTGAGAGATTTCTCCACCTCTTTTCCTTGACGATACATTGCATCTTTTTTGTTCGTGAACTACCTTCTCTGCTCTTCGAGCTGCCTCAACTAGATTAGCATAAATAGTATATCCTGCAACAACTACCATAGACTTTATATTAATATGCAAACCATTCTCGAAGCGATGACATTTTTCTTCCTCTTTAGCCACTAGTGGAGGAACATACTTGGACAATTCAATGAAACGCTTCTCATACTCATCCACTGACATACTTCCTTGAGTTAAATACAGAAATTCTCGACAACATTCTTCCTGATAAACTCTTGGATAATATTTTTCATTAAGTTCCTTCTGGAAGATCTGCCATGTTGGAATAATAGTAGGGTCTGCATATTTTACCAAGATAGACTTTCACCAATCGTAAGTATCTTCTTTTAATAGAAAACAGAAAATTTTAGGCGTTGCTCATCTGTACAACCCATTAGATTACATACTTTTTCTATATTCTCAGACCATGCCTTTGCCACTTTTGAAAGAGCTGTGCCATAGAATGATTGTGCTCCTAGCTTGCGAACATGCTCAAAAGGCAATTGTTATTCGAACTTATGAGGTCGCATAGATTGGGCATCCATGCTTCCCAATGTTTGTGAAATCATCACCAACGTATCTTACAAGTTATTATTATTCATTTCATTTCCATTACCCACTCCCTGTGTAGTCCTAGGGGGTTGCTCTGCTGCCATCGTGTCCTATAAAACTAGTACCTTAATTAGTTCTTTAATTAAAAAATCCCTAAAAGTTCATATGATAGAATAAAATGAATCCTCTATATCCCAAAAATCAACAATCCAATTTCCCTCCATATTCAATTTCTCATAATAATCAAATCTCCAACTTCAACTGTTAATTGTAAATCCCAAAATCTTTGCTCTAATACCACAAGTTGTCACGACCCGTCCCTCTATCCGAGACGAGCACGACAAGAACCTAATTATAAACCTCCTATTAATGCATTATTCTATTATAATATTTCTTTCTAAGTAAAAAATTTGACAGAGTTTCCTCTATAATATTAATCTCTCAACCGCAACCTGTACCTGAAATATTATCCAATAATTATACAGAATCAACGTCATCAAACTTTATAATTCCGACGAAGATCTCATTGAATAAAATAAAAAATGACATCTTCTTCATTTTTATATACACAAAAGTTCCACATATTTACCTTTTTCCAACTATCCATTCCTTCATATACATACACCATCCACAACTCTATTTCTGTCAAAAATCCGCGAAGGATATCAAAAAGTTACCAAAAACTGAAGTCTTTGATGGCGAAACCTCCAATTAGTGATATACAACTATGCACGTTCCTCCCAAGCTTCCTGTTCAAGATTTATCTGTAATAATATAACAATAGAATGGTGAGTCTAAACCCATGAAAGAGCTTAGACCCATCGAGCGGATCTCAAGCTTTTGGTAAACTACTTTATCAACTTAATTTGCATTGTGTCAAATAATCCTTTGCTAGAAATAAATAAAAAAAATATCTGCATGGATCAACATGTATCATTAAATAATTATGATATGAAATAACATTTTAAAATCTTAACAATCTTGCCATATCATGTTCAATGTCACACTAATCCAACATGTCGTACTAATTCGTGAACCCTGTAAAATTGTCTAAGGATAGAAACTCAACCCAAGATCGTGAAAATCTTATCATTTCATGTTAATGGTCTCAGAGACCGAGTATATTCTGCATATGGCCCAAAGCCCATTAGTATACGAAATGCGGGCCCAAAGCCCTCGCAAATCACAAGGAGTAGGCCATAGTTATACCACGAGGATATACCTACTGCAATATGTAGTGATTTGTTCATGACTTTCTGGGGAGTAGGCCGTAGTGTGCATTGTTCTTTCATATCATGAAAAATCTTGACAATATATCTTGTAATACTTGCATCCATGTATCTTGACCAATTTCATAAAGCATAAATTGCACCTGTATCGCAACATGCAAATCATAATTGAACTTGGTAAATAAAATATCAGGATAAACTCACATGAACATTAGTTACTGTAAAGACCTTCATAAACATGAAAATCTTGTAGAATCATTGCTATAAAATTTTACGAAATGTAACTAGTTTTTCTAGAAAATATGACTTGGAACCACTCACCTGAAATGTTTTAAAGAGGTTACTTGGCCTAGATCAATAGGGTAGAACCATTGTGCTTCCTATAAATATCAAGGGCAGTGTGAACATCTGTATTGGATTTCTGTTAACATTTACGTATATTCATATAAAGATAACCTTCCTATTCAAGATGAAATTTATACACATGGCTTTATGTATTATCTAGGAGATCATATATATCTTATCACCTCGATCTTTTGTTTAACTAAATAGTAATGGATCATGCTATTTGCTATACAATTAGAAAGTACATTTGTTTGTAGTTATCCAAATATTGATCCTTCCCTAAAGTACAATATAAGTAAGCAAACATACATGACCGTTAATGATTAGGTCTACATCTTTCTTTCTTGATTCCATTTCTTCTATGATTTTCTCTCATCATCATGGATTCTTTTATATAAACAAATATAAATAAAGGTTTAACCCCTGTGTACATACTCTATCAAAACTCATCCTATCGAGAGCCTTAGTTATAAACGTGTAATATTTGCTGTAGTTGAACATACAGTAGGATGAAATAGCAAGAATAAGTGATTATCAATATAAGTTATTTTAGTTGATTATCATCATATTAGATATGCATCAAGGATAATAGTACCTAGAAATGATGGAACAAGCCCTCTCTATTCTTTAACTATATAAACATGCAATACATGCCATCCTAATGATATAGGAGAGTTTCCAATGATTATATTTGAGGTTCCATGTAAATGTTCGGTGTCTACATATTTATGTCACATGTTTTAACATTCTTTATGTTATGATTTTCGATTCTTCTCCATTTCTTTACAAGATTGTAAATTTAATTAGTTACCCCATCTCATTTAGTTATCCAATAATATATGGTATACTTCGAAAAAAAAACTTCACGTTAAATATAGATTTATATCTTTCTCCATCGATCCATCGCACCTTTTAGTAAAAACTCAAATATAATCATGTTGAATTATCTAAATATGTGCTTACGGATTTTTTTTGAAAAAAATCAGTTGTACTACGAAAATAACATACAAATCAAATACATATGGTACCTCTTTTTCTTCTTGGACCCTTCGAACACCCACCCATAGAAAATATTTAGCTCTTCTCTCTCTCTCTCTCTCTTTGTCGTTGTTCACTAGAGCAATACTTTCCATAAATAGTAGTGGTATTTGGCTTAAAATTATAACACGTAGCCTTTCAAAGCCATGTGTCTCCCTAGTGATGCTTATTATACATGCAGCCGTTGTTTCATGAAAATTCGGCCGTTCATTTTTTTTCATCACCGACTCTACTTTGTCACTGTATCCTTCCCAAATAAAATTATCCAAAACTATAAGGAGCCATTCTACACTTTCCATAATATATATAATAATTATCAGATTGATTAAAATGTGTATCACGAATGCTTAGGAACACAATAGCTACCTATGACTTGCTATTAAATTTTAAAACTTATTTTCTAAATAGTGACCCAAATTAAATTTCCATTTTCTTGTTATTCGTATTCTTAAACATTGGTTCATGCTTCAGCCATACTTGTCCTCTATGTTGTGTTGTATTGATCCTATCAATCTCAGGCAAATTATATATATATATATATATAAGGAAAATGGCAATATATATCCCTTTTTTTGAAGTGTATTCGAATATATCATTTCCATCATTGATACATGTATCTGCATCATTATCGATAGGTCATTTGTACCCTGTTGTTGGTCTCTTTGTAATTGGTAGTAAGATATTTACTCCAAAATGGATATTACATTTCGGATCAAGGTGATCCGGCTCAAGGCCCATTTAAAGTAATGGGTCGTGGGTCAAGTTGCAGTCCGTTAAGTTTTCTACATCCGACTCACGATTTGACACAAGTAACAAGGGATCGGGTTTAGGTCAAGCAGACCAATTTAATAATTTTTGAGGATGGAAGCATGGAGAACGAATAAAGTTTGTTGAATATGCATATACTAGTGATACAATGAGGACGAAGATATATCACGAGGATTATGAGTTATGAAGTAAGGATTCAAATTTAATGGTTCATACATTTAAACAGTATACTGTGCAACACGCATAGGAGAACCAAGGAGACGTGTGATGGTTATCATATAGTAAGAAAAGTGATGTAGTTTTAGTGTGCGCTTGGTACACGGGTTATGGTGGGTTAAACTGATAGAGGTAACCCGTTTTTGTGTTTTGGTGTTTGGATAGAAGGATAAATTGGGGGTGGATTTGAAGTGGGTTTATTGTGATATGATTGTATTGAAGTTTGAAAACGTGTGTAGTTATTGTGATGTGTTAGTATTGAAGTTTAAAAAGTGAGTAAAAGTGGAGTAGTTTATAATTTTTATATGATATGATGGTATAATATATTATTTTTTATGAAATTGATAAAAGAGAATTAATTTATTTAATGTATTAAAAAGAGGGAAAGTGGGACCCACATAGGAGAGAGAGGGAATGAGGGGGGTAAACTCCTCAAAGGGGAGTTTACCCTGGGTACCGAACGGGATCCTAAGAATGATCTGAAAAAACTTACTATGAGTTTGTTGTATAAAAAGAAAATGGACACTACATGTATATGTACGAAGTAAAGATTGAAGGTGTAAGAATTGGAACATGATTATATAGGTCATCTTATTGGACTCTCATTGGGTCAGGTGGTGGGCTCATAGGTTTAGATCGAAGTAAGGCCAAGCCCGACTCTTCTTTTAACGGGCTAAATTTTCAACCCGAACCCGTCCCAATACAAATTGGGTTCAGGTTCAAGGTAGGTTCCTCGATCAGGTTCATGTTCTAGATCGGGCAACCCCTAAGCCTTTGCTAATCCCTGCTTGTTGGTAGGGTCTTATAGATTAACTTGTGTGTGTGTGGGGGGGGGGGGGGGGGGGGGGGGGTTAATGGGGTTACTTCAAGGCGGAGCCAACTTCGCTACCTTCACCCTTATTTTGTTTATTTCTTAAGGTATTTTTTGAAAGTAACTGGGTGTATTTAGATCCTATATGACACCATGTTATCATTTAATTTTCGACTCAATTCGATACTTCTATCCCATCTTCAAGCCTGTCAAATTTTAATGTTATCGAAATTGTTGAAATCAACCCATTCAGATGGATGGGTTAAGAATGTCTATTTTATATAAAATTTAATGAGAACATGTTGTCATCTAGTGGACTAAATACTCCCATGTATTTTCAAAAAATACCTTAAAAAATAAAAATAGTAATGATGTGAATAGACAAGTTGTCTCCCCCCCATGGAGTAGCCCCATTAATCCCTATTATATAGGATATCTATCTAATGAGTCGTGTGCCGATTAGAAACGGTTTGCACCCCCAATTCCGATGTTCATATTCTCAAGTATCAATCCCCAAAAAGTAGGAGTCGTTTTCGTAATAGAAATAAAATAAAATCGGAAATTATAAGCTTTCTAGAAATGGATATGCATGTCTAGAAATCATAAGGTTCAGGTATATGAATGCCACAACTAATTGTATTATTCCAATGCGAGACGATTGTTTGATTCTAACACAAGGTATTGTTATGATGGTTTTTCATTTATTTCTTTAACAATTTTGTAGATTAGCATCTGATCATTTTGACTTTTTTTATCTTTACCTTTGATTTGGGATTAAAAAACATCATCCGATGATGATGGATGATTTGCGATTGGATTTGGATTATGAGAAGAACATCTCAGAAGGATCATGTATGAATAATCATTTTTAATATTCAACTATAGCTATGATAATTTCATTACAAAATTATGTAATTGCTTAATACAAGTTCATTGTTATCATTAAAGTTCCAGTTGTTTCTTAAATTATATAAAAAATTACTGAAATGGAATCAAATATTACAGAAGAATTATTAAAAAATACTAATCTTATTTTTAGAATTACAAAAGAAATGCTGAGAAATTAAAATCAGAGAATTACTAATCATATTTTAAGATATACTTAACAAATGTTGAGACATACTACTCTACACAACAGGAATTTTGAGCTTTTGCATTGGATATGTTGCAACAATCTCATGTAAGAGTCGTGAATTCATATTATTCTCGGTGGTTATTGTGTAGATGCTGCAAAAGTTTGTAGATGCGGTTTAAATTCATGTGTACAATATTCACGACGGATATTCGATTGCTGTAAATAATTTTTGACTAAAAAACAATTAGCGTGGACATTATGATTGCCCATAATAAGTTGCCCTATTTCAAGAACCTAAGTTTCAATTTCCCTCTTCACAACCCACACCTCCTCCTCCCGACCCCTCCTCCAGCGCCATCTCCAATCGTCGCCCCTCCTCCTTCCCCTCTTCAGTCGCTACCCCTCTGCCGCTCTTCCTCGTCGTTCTTCCCTTCCATTACCGCCAACCTCCTCATATTCTTTCTCTCTAAGCACCTCTCACACCTCCTCCTCTTTCTCTCCAAGCGCCTCCCACCCCTCCTCATCCTCCTCCTCTCCAATCTGCCACCCCCTCCGATCCCCCCAATCCCCTCCTCGTCCTTTCCAAGAGTCGTCCCTCTACCTCATACTCCTCTAAGGTCGCTACCTCCACTTGGAACTCCTCCTGATAACTAGTGGTCGACGTCATCGTCGTCTATGAGATCCACGTCCCACACCACATCTGTTGTATACATTTTAACTCTTTTATAATTGCAACTTTAATCAACGTGTGTTTGTGTATGTTATGATTTAATTTATTATGTTTGTTCTTGTTTAATTTTCATGTTCACTGTAATATATCCATGTCTCCAAGATAGAAATGTATTGACACATTGATAAATCTAATATGTTTGTTTGTAGCAAAATCATAAGTGATGTTCTTGAATGTGTGTAGTATTGTGTAAACTACAATGATTCATTAATTGTGTACAATAGTGGGATGTTAGTTTAATTAGGATATACATGAGGATTTCTCAAAGTGATTCATCTATTGTATCAAATCTTAAGATATTGGTTTATGATAAATATGAGAATTAGTGATTCATCTAATGTGTAAAATCGTGGATTTGTTGGGTTACATGAGGATTCATCAAATGAATCATCTAGGACAATCCACTTCATCTATGTATCTATGTATATCTATTTATGTCTATACTTGTGTATATGTAGATATGATTTTGTTTATTTTTATATATTTGTATGTGACCATATGTTACCATGTGTGCCAAATTAATAAACAATTTATGATACCAAGCTATCACATAAATATGAAACTAATGTGTCAATATGAATGTGTCACATTAATTTGTAGTTAGTTAGATATGAAAGTTAAAAAATTAATTATATTCAAAATCACACAAAATAAATCAAACACACCGTAAATCTCTCTACACCAGGTTGTGTGTGGCCTTGCACATCGGAAGGGGTATGCAACACATTAGAGGATTTTCATCACCTCCAATTGTGTTATATATTTTTTTATTTTTCACATAACTATTGCACTCACTTTGGATGAGATATCTCAGTCCAATAGTCATGGATTTTGATGCGTGCTGGTGGAAGAATATTTTTTACGGGTACATTCCTAATAAATGGCATATTAAACACTATATTTAGGCATAATTTTAGGCTCACATAGGTCCATATCCCTCTTGTAACCAACCAAATTATATAAATGCTCGGTCAACATTAATGATTATGTATTTTACAGACATCTCATAGTTCTCATCTGTAGCACATATAAAATGGATTGTGTAAGGTGTCATCCACATAATATTTCATTTATGTTGACCTTCCTTAGTTCGAGGTCCTGGACTAAGGAGGTCCATAAAGATTTGAACCTTACTATAAGGTGATTGTTGTCACATGCAACCGTTTATATCTAAGGAAAATTCGTCTGTATAACCCTTCCTTTTCAGTATACTAAATCAATCGTAATTTACTCTCAATATTGTCTCTCTGGTGATAATTTTAAGAGCTGATCATGATTGGTTTATGGAGTATACTAAAGGGGTGCAGGTTATGATATTGAATTTCCACCAGACTAGCATGTGATGACAATCATTAAATCCTTGTGGATGAGCTCAAGTGATAACTTAAAGAAAACACTTCTCTTCTCATCTCCTAACATTAGTGTAATAGGTTTAGGTCAACATTGAGTTAGGGTTTAGGTTTTTCCTATTTAAGAGACTAGATTTCTTTACGTATGTGAAATAATGTACCATGAGCTCATTCAATAGTGAATATTTAGGGTTTAGTATTCCTTTACATATGGATTTCTTTCTATTACAAAGAATAAGAAATTTTCTCTAAATATACTCGGTAGGGACAAATTGTAGTTAGCGAAGTGCAAAATAGATTATCCCACTTATAAAGATGGCATTTTGAATTGGTTAGAGTAGAATTACCGCATCGATCAGAAGATTTTTCAGAGAGGTCAAAACCATGAGCTCATTCCTTGCGCGTGCAAGAAATGCTTAAACATCCACCTATGAGACAAGGTTACTATGTACGAGCACATCATTATAAATGGATGGTGAGACTTTTATATCAACTGGACAGCTCATGGAGAACTCTTTGCAAATGATCATCCTTAATGGATGAAGACTTTCAGTTGGAGACGGTTGAAGAACGAAATAATGATGAACTCCAACAAGACATTCTTGAACGTGAACATGACCTTATTTAATTAATTGAAGATATTGGTTAATTATTCATGTTTCTAAAAGATGTAGAAGAACAAATAGTGCCTAGAAACAAGATGTCTAGACTGAAGTGTATCATGGAGTTATTCAAGATAAAGGCAAGACATAGAGTGACTACATTTTGCATGAATGACATCCTCGATTTGATAAGATAGTTAGTAGAGGTGAAGGAAGGTTTCCCAAATTGTTGGCGGGAAGAAAATGAATTTCATAAGCTAGACCTTAAACATAAGAAAATTGATGCATGTTCTAATGACTATTTTCTTTATTGAGATGTCTGTAAGAACTTGGGCACATGTCTCCAATGTGGTGCATCTAGATACAAGAGTGACAAGATTGATGGTTCACCCACAAATCCAATGCCGAGTAAGGTCTTGCGATTCTTCCCCTTAATTTTGAAATTGCAGAGGTTGTTCATGTCAAGCAGAACAACAAAGTGGATTACTTAGTGGAGAGTGTATTTTTCATGGAGTTGTCTAACTAGAGAGGGTTGAGAATACGTCACAATCCCATTTCATTTTTATAGAAATATCTAGTTTAATGGGGCACATTTCCATTTTTAATAGAAATATCTTGTTAGTTGATCACTATTCCATTTTGTTGTTATATAAATATAATGGTTTCTGAAAATATCTTTGTTTAAGATACTAAATGCATGTGGTTCGTACATGATTTTCTTGACGGATTGAGCATGACGACGATGGTGTCGAGGCCCATAGACGGGGAAATGAAGATGCACTTCAACATTCAAATTTTGAGGTGGAGGAGGCTCGTGTAGAGGGAGTGATAAAATTGATCGGGACAGGGGTTCCTAACACCCGATCTTGGAGGGTCTATGGTTTTCGACAAGTTGGATCCAACAATCACTGTAGCGGTCTCCCTCACGATATTCGGAATGTATCTGAGTTAATCATCAACAATCAATCCACTATATAGAATAACCAATAAATAAGATGCAGGTGAAATTTATTATACCATACAAATAAATGCATATATCAAGAAAGTGTAGGGGTCGAACCATTGAGAGCAAACTTGAGGATATGTATAATTATTATTAATTAGTAACTAATAATTATTTTTTTGTATTTTTATGCAAATTTCTGATTTTTGTGGGTTTTTAATTATATTATTTTTTGTATTTTTTATTATTTATATTATTTTTATGTTTTAAATTCTAAATTTTTAGTTTATTTTTAGTTTTGAATTTTTTTTGTTTTTTTAAGGTATAATATATATGCATGCTAATAATAAATTTCATTACTACACCCTTGCAAATTGTAATAGTCACATTTTTCGAACTTATTTCATAAAAAGAAGATGGATATATTCATTTTCTTTTAGTAGCTGAGGAGATTTGTTTATGGTAGAGCCTCTCCAAGATAAGAAGCTCGTTAACGATTAAAAAAGTTTATAATAAACATGCTATTGTAGCTGATAGGGGCAAGATGATCACTCTACTAAATTCTTCTTCGTAATCTACCTCTGATAGGTCAGTCGTACACCCCAGAATACATAGAGAGCAACAATCTCGACCATTTCCTAGACATCAATAGTAGAGACTTAAACTCCCAGCAATGATCTAGTTCCCCATGTGAGATGGTGATGTTAGGATCCTTGCTCAACAAAATCTGCATTCTTAAGAAATGATATGAATCCCAAAATGTTAGGTGCAAGCAGTTTTACTATGGTTTCAACAACTAGAATGGGTGGTTCAAGCAACCACACTTCTAAGTTAATTAGAATGTTTTAATATAGATATTATAAATAATATATAAAATATATATTAAATATGAATAAATATATATAAGAAACAATCCTTTTTATTTTTTAAAGGTTTTAAATATAATATATATAAGTAATACTAAGAGTAATAATTAGCATATAAGTATTATTATATAGTGTATATAGGGTTTTATAATTTTAAATATATAAATTCAAAAAAGAAGATGGTTTTATGTTTTTGATATTTTTCTTTGTTTTAGGGAATTTTTAGTATAAGTTTTTGCTAATGTTTATATATTTTTAATGTATTAGAAATACAAAATAGTGAGTATAATAAATGGGCCAAATTGTTTTGGATTTCAAAAATATATAATAAGTTAAAAATTTTCCAAAACTATTTTTAATATATATTATATGATAAAAATAAATATATATAATAGAAAACTATTTTTTGGGTTTTTTGTAGAATTTTATTGATTTTATACTCTTTTAGGGTTTGTAATTTTTAGTGTTTTATGTTTATATTTTTTTTGATTTTTGGTTTAAAGTCATAATATATAATAATATAGATAGTATTTTTTTGGAATTTTTAAAGATAGTTTTATATCTTTTGGATTTTTATAAGCAAATAAGGAATAAATAACTCCTAATTAATTTTTAATAAAAGGGAAAAGATAAAAAATGCTAAATAAAAATACATATGTGTACTAATATGATGAGAAGCATTTAGTATAATTTTTCCAAAATTTAATAAATAGGGGAGCTATTTAATAAAAATATAAAAGCACATATAAAAATACAAGCCTGGAAGGGGTATATTTGCAATAAAAAAAAATGCAAGGGTTCACATGCGAATTTCCCCAAAAGTTTACACTTAACTTACAACTTTAAGTACTAAACATAAAAAACTAAATAACGTAAGGACTTCTATGCAAATTTCACAACGCCTCATGTCTGCAACACGTGAGGAGTTATGACCTTTTTGTAATATCCAATAAGTGTGGGGATCATATGCAATTATTACATAAATATTTAACCTTAATATTTATAGGGTTAAATAGAAAATACAAAAGGCTGTGGGGGTTTGCTGATATTTACCCAAGAGGCGCTCGATCAAACGACTCTCAACATGCCACGTAGGTGCCACTTATGATGAACAACGAGAGGTGGGCACCGCTTCAACTTAACCTTCAATGGCCTAGATTAGATCGATGTCGCGTCTCGAATCTGACGGCTCTAGATCCCTTGGAAGAACTAGGAAGAATGTCTTCCCTTTTAAGCTTCAATCACAATATCACCTTACTCTACCTTCCTCCATCCACACTGATAGGCTCCAAGGCTTCCTGGAAGCATTCTGTAGTTACAGATGTCGTCGAAAAGGTCCAGGCCTCGCTGAGAAGAGGCATGGGGGTCAATTTGGTTCAGACGACCTGGGATCTAATAGATCCTTCGATTTGAGCTCCAGGTGGCCTCCCAGGTGCTAGATCCTGCACAAAAAAGATAGAGGGGCTCGAGGCGAAGAGCTTTGACCTAAAACTGAAGCTTCTACCAAGGGGATGAAGGAGGCGGAGGTGATCTGCCATGCAGCGGAGTAAAGCACATGTTATCCGTAATCCTTACGGGGATATGGGTCAAGTGCATGGTGAAAAGTGGAGAAGATGAAGAGGAACGAAGATGGGGTGGTTAGGTGAGTTGAAACATAGTGGGTTACAATGAATTAAAACTAGAGCACAAAGCTCCAGCAATGGAAGATATATGAAATTAACCCTACCTAACAACTAATTACTGAAAGTAAAATCTATACTACAAAGCCAGAAAGAAATGCAATAAGAAAATGCAAAGAAATAAGCTCGAACCTGCTTTGAACGGGGAGTAGAATGAGGCACGTCGGAGGGACTCTGATGACCTGGATCACCACCTCCACTACCTTATCCTCACGGACGAGGAGGAGAAATGCTCACTATTACCAAGCTCTTTAATCATGGAGATCTTATTCGGTATGGAGGCATGAGGGGAATCGAAATAAAAAAAGGTTTAAAAAGGGACTTTATTTACATAACAAATTTTGTTGAGTTTTGATGGGAGATTGCATGGAAAAGGGAGGTGGCAGATGGAATCTATGGGGTTGATGCGGAGTAGGGTGATACGAGCTACAAGAAGATGGGTTGCTCGAGAGCAATGGCATAGTGTAGGAAGAATGGAAATGGAGAGAAGTCAGAAGGTTGGTGGATATTCTTCTCTGACAAGAAGGGGCGTGTGGGTCAAACACTTGACTGGGTGGTCAATAGTCCACGCCTTCTGGTTGGTCCGCGTGGACCAACTAGAAAAAGGCATGGACAAAATTCCTTATTAATTTGATAGTATTTTAAAATATCTCTTACTAAAAGTTTCCTCTATTTAAATGACTTTAGTGAGATATATTCCAGCTTTATTATGATGATTTTATCTTAGCTTTGGTAAATTTAGTAAAAAGAATTTCACACAATAAGTAAATTTGTTGTTCATTCAAGTAATATTTATTTATTTTAGTAACTAATTCGAAGAGACAAGTATATTTCAAGACCTATCACACATAAACTTTTTGTTGTTGGTACATACATTGTAAGAGAAAAGAGAACTATGAAAAAATTCGTTCACCATTATAAATTAATCGATATCTACTCATATACAGGTAACAAGGTGTGAATTCCACTGTGTTTCTTCCATTACATAAGAACTAGAAAAACTATATTGATTACGACTAAGAGGAGATTGTATTTCTTCATATACTTATGTACAAAAGATCTCCGTCTTCACATTTGAGAAGAATAATAACAATCTCAATGAAGAATGTAGGTATTTCTTCAAAAGTAAACTTGGGCTCCACACCGTGGAAAATGAATTACATTCTATAGAATTATTAGGATGTTTTGGAATGTTCTGTGGTATTTTAACTGGTTACTTATCAAGTGGCTTACCCATAAGAAATGTTCTGCCATCCAATCAACCTACTACAAAATAAAATATCTAAGTATAAATAAGATGAAATTTTGAGGAATGATTCATCATGAAATCTAAGATTTTAATTTCAAGCATACCCATTTTTATATACACTAAATTCTTGCAAAAGACAACAATGAGTTATATGAAAGAATCTTCTTTCTTTCAAAGTCAGTAGCGAGAAGATGCCAATGATTTGATATGTGAATGATGTTGAAGGCCTTCTTGGCATATTCAAATGATGTTTCATGCAAATAAATAAATAAATCAAGGGCTCTTAATCTTACACAGTCATATCTTTCATTGTATTTTTGAAATAATTGTTGTGTTTCCATATTCAATTATAAATTATTATGATAATATCAAATGAAAAAATTAAAAGACAACGAACTTAGCATTTGAGTTGTATTGACAAAGATATAAGGAGCCTCAATATCATTTACTTGATACTTGTGGTATATTACATCCATGTACATGTCTAGTACCTGGATAACAAAATTTTTAATCAATGAGCATGAAAGCATGGATATGCATGAAATTTGATGAAAAAGAAATTTAAATTTATCACATCAATAACCATCTTGTCATATAGAAGATCTTCAATGTGTCTTCCAGTGCAAAAATTAGACCCCGGTGTATGAAATATTTCTCGATACTATAAACCAAGTATTCACCATAAAAAAACATACATTAAGAAAACATATAGTTTAAAAATAAATAAATATTCCAAAATAAGCTTACTTAGCCACTAGATTCTTCAAAAAATCATGTATAATTGAACGCTTAATTTCAGATATTAGTTTATAACCCACGCAATCAGTGCGGTCATGTCAAATATCTATAAAAGTTCAAGATGTAAATAAATAGAAATTAACAACATATATTTTGCTAGAAATAGTATTTAAATGCATACCACAAGTGGAATCCCCTCGTCTTCATTCAACTTTTGGTGTTTGTCATTTTCATCAACTTGAACAACTTCAAGTTGATTTTCATAACTAATTTTCTTTTTCTTGATTCATTATTTAACTTTTTAGGGCTATCTAATGCATTTTCTACCCCTTTTAGGGGTTTTATCTCCGCCCTCTTGGATAGACTACAAGGAGAGATGCATTTCTTGTTTATGGGTTTCTTCAATACAGTGGGTTCTTCAACTTGGGCAGGTCGTAATATTTCAATAATGACCAAATAAAAAGTGGGAGGTTTGTCCTTTGGACTTTCCTGGTGTTTATTATGAGGTTGATGTTGAATTGCTGCTTTTGGCCATTCTTGGGGTTGAACATGAGGCTGAGGCTGAGATGCTTTGGCGAGAAATTCTCCAAATCATTTCTTTAGAATTGAAATTTCTAGTTTGAGACTATTACTTTCTAATAGACATTTTTATGCTCTTTTCCAATGATTCAAAATTTTCAATCACTGGAAGTTGAGAAATAATGGCCTCCAATTCTTTAATCTTCATCATGTGGTTTTCACAACTACACTCAAATATCTTTGGACCTAGAAGAGATTTATGTATGGATGTTGTCAAGCCATCTTCAATGTACTTTAAAAACAGAGCGACTACATGTAAAGCATATGCATTTAAAATAAAACCTTATATAATAAAAGTTACATAATCAAATACTAACTCATCTGTGTTCACTTTGAAGATTTCTTCGTTATCATATCTCAAGTCAATAATAACCTACAACAAACAATCCAAAGTAACTGGAGTACAACTCTATGCTATTGATGTGCCATCTTATCATTAGAAAATGTAGTTACACTATATCATTAAAATAATTCATTATTTCACTCTTCATATTCGTTTACTAAAGCCATACTTGACTTCACTGGAACTAATAAAAATGTTGCTTATGTTCTAATGTTATTTGAAGTGATATGTTAACATTGTTTGAATAAAATCCTCTTGGTAGACCGTAAGTATTTAATATTGAAGCTATAAAATTCACTTAGTATATTTTAATGGGATTTTTACCTATCTTTTCCTATTTCTTACTAAGGAATTAGTAAATACTACTATTTCATTTTTTACTTGTCTCTCCTTGTTTCCATCTAAGGAATCAATAAATATTATTGTTTCATTATTACCTTTCTCATCTTATTTCTTACTAAGAATTAATAAACACTATTATTTCATTATTACTTATCTCTTCTTATTTATTACTAAAGAGTTAATAAACACTATTATTTCATTATTATGTATCCCTTCTTATTTCATACCAAGGAATTAATAAACATTACAGTTTTAATTATAAAAGTTACTTATGATGCAATGCTAGTTTGATGATAAGAGTAAAAATGTTCCATAAGCTTAGTAATGAATATATAGCAGTAATATGATTGAGCTAATAGAAAGTATTTAAAAACAAGTAAATCATCTAATGACATAGGGTGTTACTTTACAAATTAGAGACTCATATCTAAAAATCATCTAAGTTGATAAGTTGATCAAGAGTAATTATGCAAGGACTTGCCCATTTCTTAATGCACGGCAAGAGATTGTGGTTCACAGCATGAGATCAGAAACAATATTCAAGTGCCCATGTCCTAAATGGAAGAAAAGTCGAAGAAGTAAGTGCTACTCATGGTGTAAACAAATAATTTATTTCAACCAAGATTCGGAAACTTACATATAGACATGCAACACACCTAGTTAGATATCCAACGGTTACTTTCCCATCAGATGAAACATATTTCTTTATCATCTCAAAGATGTCATCCATCTATTGCATTATCATGTTGCCGACATCATTAGACCAATTGAATAAACAAGTACCTTCAGTTAAGTCAATGTACTTTAGAAAAATTCTTGGATCGTTTACAAGAAAAGAAATGTATAAAATATCATTGCAATCAAACATGTAACATATGTCCTTATAATTGGTCATCATCTATGTTGTATAAGAATTCAAGAATGTCACAAAATGTTACGACAATTTAGGATATACTCTATTAGAAAATTACTTCTTCAAAAGAACTAAGACCATTCAAAGGAATGCCCACAAAAATGAACGGGGAAACTAGATGAGGGCAATCATAAGATTAATCCTATGTCATGATCAAAAAATGAGATCTCCTTTTCTCTGAATTTGAAGATCTTATTGCCCTTATATTTTTGGATAATGAGATTTAGAACATGGCCATTGATGTCAAGTTTTGTAATGGAAATAACCCCAAAGAATGCTAATTTATCCATCAACTCCTTTTACTTTTGAGTTAGCTTATATTTCTCAAGATAGATGATAAATTGTTTTATATAGCATCGATGTTGAATGTAATACCATGATGTAATAATAGGAAATACTATACCTTTAGTAATCTTTAATCGATAACTACAAACTTTGCAATTATTAATTTGGATGAATGTAATATCACATCTCTAATTGATTCAAGGCCGACTCCAACATTCAATAGTCCATGGATGTTTCTACAATCTTAGACTATTCAACAGCTATATAAACCATTTGAAAATTTACCAAATTATTATTAATTAAGACCTATGTAAAATACATTTACCCTTAGATATTTCAACTTGCTTCTCAGGCACAATATTCCTTTCTATGAAATAAATCTAATTAATTAGTTAATGTATAGAAAATTTAAATGATATAACCAACAGAATATAAAAAACATTCATACTCAAAAATGATCAAAAGCATCTATACTAAGCATGGATTCGATGATATAACATTTCAAAGGTGGACTACCCCACCTTTTATATGTCACCTCATTTTTTGGATGCATCCATCTGTAGAACTCACGTTGACATACAAATATGTTACTGAAATTCATGAAATTCCTACTGATATCTATTACTGAAGCCATCTATAGAATTCACATTTACTTGACACTTCATAAAAGTTACTAAAGCTATAATATCAATTACTCGAGCCATTTATATAGTTCGCATTTACTTGTAACTTTATGTTTGTTACTAAAGCTATAATATCACTTACTGAAGTTGTTGGACATGTGAGCTTAGAGCGAACTATTTCTACAAAATGTTATTTTAATTCTTTTTATATATCAATAAAATTATTGATTTTTCACTCCCAATATGAGATTAATGAATGAATGCACTTATAAGGTCCCTTAGTACAATTAAGATTATTTATCATGGCTATCTTGATAATCATATAGCTATTTATTCAAGGGTTGAACCATAGAAGCTCGTGCTTGGATGATATCTAAAGAGTTAGATTGTGGACTCATCTAGTATCATCAAATGATTGTTAAGAAAGGATCTCCAGCTTGAGAAGGATATGCCAATCCTCACTCTAAAGGTTGATATTCAACTGACCTCTTAATTCAAGTCCACTGCATAGGAATAGAGATTCGGAGGTGACACATAAGCTAGGTCAAAAAGTTGACTTAATGAGATCGAGATAACCAAGGCATATAATGTATGTTTTCATGATACAGTCATGTCCTCTGACTAGAGACAGATGTGTATTATATACCTAAGTATGTACATTAGGCATATCATTAGGTTGATTACCTAATCAAGGTTTATACACGGCGAGCTGGTGTGCATACGAGGTCATATGAGTAATATGATCTCTCAAAGGGATCATACATGTTCACTATTGAACTGGAAAACATGAGCTCATTCATGATATATTTTGACCAACCAAATTCCATCGATGGCCATCTTGCTTTGAAAACATGAAATGATCAGGTATATATGATATATGCTTTTGGAAAGTATATGATCGACACCGAGTCTCAATGATCAAATGAGAAACTTAATGATGAAACCCTAAAGGAGACAATTCAAAAGTGATCAATACTTTGGGTTTATCCTAGGTCTTGGAGTATGCAGGATGTACATGTAATAGGAATACTCGACGATGATGCAATCTTAATCGATTGTATAAATGTGGCACTTCAATTCCGAGGTAGTGATGAAACATGTTTGGATTTTACTGACTCTACTTAGTAGATTGATTATCCAATCTTAGTCCAATAGACATTTATCTGAATATGATTGAGATGCAATGAGAAAATTAGATATTCTATCTTACTTGACCAGACATCTTTGAGCAGTCTTCTAGATTTGGATATGAGATTAGATCTCAGTATCCAAGTCACTAAACATGAAATATATAGTCGACATGTCCTTATCTCCAAGTATCCACAGAGGAAGTACATTATTTTTGAAAGCGTTCAAGAATAATTCTATTCTTAATGTTATCAAAGCATTGGAAAATCGATGATTAATTAAGATTTATTTATCATTAATAATGTAGATATGATTCACATTATTTGGACTCATGTTGAGAGGCATCTAAGATAATTTAATAAGATTTAATTAACATAGATATGACTAATGTGGTGATGAATCGGCAATTCATCACTCTAAATATGATTAATTTAGCTCAGATCCTTAAAATTCATTGGTATTTCTTCGTTTATATTGCATAATTAGCATTCATGCACGTATAAATAATAATTACATTTTATCACTCATTTTTGCATAAAATAAGAAGATAAAAATCTCAGCCAATCGACCTGTAAAATAAACTAATTTCTCAAATTTTTAACTAATTCATGCTAACTCCAAATAACCTAAAACCACCTCCACTGTGTACATATTACTAACAAGAATAAAGGAAAAATACAAAAAGCCTCTAATATAAATAAGTGGACCAGAAACCCAAACCCTAATTTCAGATCTTTCAGACTAAAACGACAATATCTTCCTCATATAGTGTATGTTTTCATCCTACTCACATTTGAACTAATGTACATTCAATTATCTTCAAAATAATACCAAGTTCAAGTGAATCAGAGCTCATATATGAAAGTTAGGTTTTCGGTAGAGATGCAAACGAACGGATATGAATATGGATATACTTATCTGTTTATGAATACGAATGCGGATATGGATATTGACGGATATTAAAATTATCTTACCATATCCTTTAAAAATGGATACAGGTGTAAAATAGATACAGATCGCATACGAGTAATGTTAGAAATACTTTATGGAATCGACTTAAATATATACGATTTGGATGGAAAACACATGATACAAATTTACTAAATGTGTTTGTATCATAAAAATTATACAATCATGGTAAAAGATTGTATAGAATAATGTTATATATGGTTAAAAATAAATCTATGACTATATTTATATACGAAAACATATATAGAGATACTGATACATATGTTTGTAGATATCAAAACGATATCCATATCCGTATCTATTTTAAAATAGATACGTATGAAGATGTAAAAATCTGTATAAATAGATATGGTGACGGATCGGATACAGATATATCTGTAACCGTTTGCATCCCTAGTTTTCAGTCTTTTCTGTACATAATGTATTTTACCCGATTTTGATATATTATTTTATGGACATAATTAACTCATTTTATTTTATTTCTTTTTTATTTATCTTCTATGACTAGAGTTTTATTAAAATGCACAAAAATCTAAATAAAAAATAAGACTGAAATAAAAGAAACTAATTGTGTCCGAGTCTTCACTGACTGTCTGTACAAAAGTCCTCTTTTTCATACTTTATTTTATTTCTTCATTTATTAATTAATAAAAATCTAAAAAATAGAGTAATGTGTAAATATTTAGCTTGATTTTACCATAAAATTTTCCTGATTTTTATTTAAAATGATAAAAATTACAAAACTCCAAAAAGCAGTTGTTCTATATACATAGAGGACCCCCAAAACTATCACTTCATGCAGTTGATCGATTTTGGTTTTTGCCTCTTCATGAAAGTTGTAGATCTCATCGAGACACTTCATGAAGAAAATATTTCGATCTGAGGTCATTTTCTATTTATTCCGGATTTTTTTGTATTTGATTTTCTGAATTTTCTAGGGTTGACACGTATCCTGGAGCCAACACATGTCACCTGTTTTTGGTATATTTATTCGTTTTAATAAAAATTAAAAAAAATTAAAAAAAAGAGCCTACATGTGCTGGTCACGTGCCCACCACGTGCCCATCTCCCATCTCCCGTCGTATCCACCTTCCAGATCAGGGGTGGTGGCGCCTCCGCTAATTTTGCCACCTTCCATATGGTCGAGGCATCAACCTTCCTACCTCTCCCTCATCAGATCGCACCGCCATCCTTCTTCATTGTCGTAGCAAATCATATACCAAATCTTCACATCCACCTTCCTAACACGCACAACCCCGATCACCTTCCTAATCTCCTTCCCGATCGACGAGCATCCATCACTGATTCCCTTCCTTCTCCATCCACTCCTCCATCCCTATTTAACCTATCACTAGGTCTCCCGCTCAACTCATCTGCTGATTTACGCATCTCAAGGGGCGGCCCTTCCTCGGTGGTGACAACTCAGTATACGACTCCCCCTAAAGGTCGAGCGAGATCCGAGGGTTCTCCCTTGTTGCACCGTAGCCCGCTTCCACCGCGACTACCCCCAGCTCTTGTCTTTTGTTGAGCATCACTTTCATCGATACCTACCCATCCTCCACCTTCACATATACCTCTGCTCCGACCTCCTGCATTTAGCTGTCGAGTTCTTCGTGCCGTCGAGCCACCCATGCATCCTCACGTTCACCTGCTCCAACCTCTACACAACCACCCTCGACCTCCGCTCCGGCTACTCCACCGCCTACACCACCAATGACAATGTCTCATGCTCCAATTCCAAGACCTGCAACTTCACCTCCACCTACAAGAGAGGCCTCGTCTTCTTCACTGCTCTACCGGGAGCCCCTCCTCTCCGCCAAGGTGCCGCTGCTCCTCCACCTTTGAAGATGTTGCTCCGCTCCTCTGCCTCCATACATCAACCGCACCAAACACCTACCGTCGAAGCCACTAGCTGGGCATGAGTCCCGAGGCCCCCTTGCACGTGATAGACACATGCATTAGGGGAACATTTACAAAAGTCCTCCTCCAGATGTGCCTTATTCGAGAAGACCCCCCTCCGCTCATGTGACACACATGTGGGGGAGAGAAAATTTTGCAAACATCCCTAAGGAGCCACTAAATTCCAAAGAACCCCCCACTGACCAGAGGGCACGTGCCACGCACATGCCCCTCTGGAAATTTTACAGCTGCCCCTGTTGAGTTGTGGAAATTATAATTACATCCCCACAATGCATTTTCTTTATTTATTTCATTTTCTTAATATTGCAATTAGACCCACGTGTTCCCTCTATAATTTGAACAATATTCTTGCATATTTTTATCATCCAAAAATAAGCATTTTGTTATTCAATTAATTCTCTACATTGGGGTGTGATTATTATATTATTTTTCTTAGTGGTTAATCATAAAATTGTATATTTTACCCATTCTATGCTTAGAATTCATAGATAATTAACCATATCGCCAAAAATTGCCAAAAATCTATAGATAGTAGAATTAATTGTGTTTTACATTATGCCCAAAAAAATTGAATTTGCATGCACGTTTTTCTATAAAAATCATTTTGTTTATTTCATTAATTTATTTTTAATAGGTATTAAATTTAATATTTTAGAGTTTAGGATATTTCTGAGATAGATCACCTAATGATATATCTTAGATAATTTTATTTCCTAAAAATAAATAGGTTTAATATTTATTATAATTAATTATTGAAAATCACGCGATCTGCATTCATTAATTCATAAAATATCATTTTACATCAAAAAATCCAAAAAAATATTGTTTGTGTATTTCATCATTATTTACATCTCGGCCAAGTTTCATATTTTTTGGACATCGTTTGATAGATATCAAATTTCTAGTTCTTAAAATTAGCCTGTATTTTCATTTGCATCCAAAAATTACTAAAACATTTTGTCTCGAAAATCGTGCATGAAATTTAATAGACATCCACCAAGGTTGTTCCTTTGTTTCCTTGAGTTTGACTTTGGGACTTTCCCAAGTAAAACAAACATAAAATCCCTAGAATTAATTGAATTAAATATTTAAGTAATTATTTCTTGCTTGATTCCGATTACCCACCTACAATGAAACGACACATCATTATTTTCGCACACTTAATTAACGCAAACTAACAAAAGGTAATTCGGAATCGTCAGATGGCATTGTTGTTGGCAAGGCAAACGGCCTAGGTTTTCTATCTAGAAAATTAATGCCAAGTTTTCCACATTTTCAGGTAGTCTAACCCCCTGAACCTCATCATTGTACATTTCTCATTTTTTATTTGTTCCTGCATTTATTTTATTTTATTTTCAACATTTATTTTCTTATTTTATTTTTGATTATTTTTTTGTCACTCTCTTACACCCTCTCCCTTCTTTTTGTGTGAGGTACCCGACGTACGTGAAGCGGTTCTCTCGAAACCGACACATCTTCATCGACAGTCAAGCCGCATTAAAATTAAGATCGAGTCGAGTTGTGAGAGAGCGTAAAGTCTAGAATTTTAATTTCTGCAATTTTTTTTGTAATTAATTGCTCATTTATAAGTTTTTTTGGACTCTCGTATGTCTAATAAGACCTAAACTTTTTCTGTGGTGTGTCGTGGCCTTTTCAGTCTCCAGTGAGGGTGGGGCTCGACTTGCGTTAGACCTGCACATATGGCTATCAGAGCTTCTAGGATTTTTTGTGCTCGTGGAATCTAGGACCACAATGCACATTAATCGAGACACACATTAGATCATTTAACTTAATCAAAATTTTAACTCACTTTTTCATGACTAATATAACTTTTCGATAGGTGTGGTTTTGTCGGTTTGCATTCATATAGAATAATTTTCAATTCTTATATTGCATCCCACATGGAGATTGCGAGGAATCACTGTAAGTCTTCTAACTGAGCATACATCATCGTTTTCCGCATGCATCAGCTTTTACCTAATTTTCTCCCTCCTAAATTTTAAAGGAAATTAGGACTAGATGGTAGACGTGCATTTGTGCTCACCTAATTTTTTAGTGACCGCCTAATTAAAATTGGAACTGGTAAGCAAGGCCGACTTTTATTAACTCATAAAATCAAGAATTTTTACGAGAGAACAACCCCGTCCTTGGATTCATTTGTCCGTCTGAGTGAGCGAGAGGCTAAATCCCATCTCCAGAATCTTTGTTCAAACTATTGATTCTATAAAAACGATTAGCTACTTCTTAGTGAGGAAATACAGGTGGCTGGTAAATGGTCTGGATTTCTTTAGCAGAGTGGGTGGTTTAAAGGACATTGTGTAAGGCTTCGTCCTTAAGTAATAGGTAGTCATTTTACAGTCTGTACTTACACCCATACTGGCTGAAAGTAGGTGCAACTAGTCATAAGAATCCGGACCAGTCTTTAAGAAAATTTCCGACACCTAATAGCTCGCTAATTCTTTTCCAAGAATTATTCTATCACCAACTAAAATTGAAAAGATAATTGGTCAAACTCTTGCGACCTTCATTATGTGAGTTGGCAAACCTGGGTCTATATTGTGTTTGCACTAGTGTGCATTGATGACCGTTGAAATTCGTCTCTTGATTAATAGATAGTTGTAGTATAGGAAGCGAAAAACGGTTCAGCAAAAACCATAATATTTGAATATTGTCGAGTATTTATACTTGGCAAGTCTACCAAGGTCGAACATAGGGACATGAGCTACCTTAATCTATTTATTCATTTTGGTCAATTAGAAGCATGTGTGAATAAATCATCATTTTCAAGTCTTCATGCAGATGTGCATACTAAAATGCAATCACATGATGCATGTGATATTTTTAGTTGATTTTTCAATGCCGATATAAGAAATGCCGTGCTTAAGTATGAATGAATGCAATGGATAATCCTGTAAATAATGGATTACAAAAATGCCTTAGAGAAAAATGATCATAATATATGATTCAGTTTCAGTCATTTTGTGCATAAAATTACAAGCAAATAACTATTTAATGCATAGACAGATAGAGCAGCTGACACTATAAAACATTAAAACTTCATCACATTTCATTTGGTGTCAGATGAGAAAATTAAACATATCATTAAATAGATGAGGAAACAAGGAGCAAAACGACACTAAAATCATGCAATTTAGACTTACGATGCTCAAGTTATGAATAAAACAATGCAGGGGCATAAATGCAATAAAATTGCAAGAAATAAAGGATAAATAATTACAAATGGATCCTTGAAGGGACCTATTTGCAATAAAGCAAAACTGGTCGGGCCCCATTATAATTTTGCCATTGTGCACGGGGGCCTTTTTACAGATATCAGAAACCGACTGGGCATATATGTAAATTGTCTTGGCGCGCAAGTGAGGCACGTGCGCCTGGACCTTCTTGCAATTCTGGAAAATGTCCAGGGCCTTTCTGCAATTTACCCATCCCTGCACGTGATATACACGTGAGGGCTAGGTTTGGTGGGCATGGCAGGCTCGAAGCTGATGTGGCTGGCACTGGTGGCTCGGTGGTTGAGGCTCGACTCCCGATCTTCCAACCTCGGAGACAGTAATGTGGTGCAACCTAGGTTGTTGGATGGCTGCCGCAGGGCCACCATCCAACAACACCTATACTTCATCTTCCCCAGATGAGGGGCGGCACGAACAGGGCTCCGACGAACTCCCTATAGCCCCTCCATGCTCATAGAAGGTCCCCGGAGCATTGTAGACATCTGGCGAGGATGGCTGATGAAAGGAGAAGCTACAAGGGTAGCTTTAGGTGGTGATTGACATCATCTCACTGGCGATGAAGGTCAAGATCGGAGTAGCCGTGAAGACTCCATCCATTGACGGAGCTTGAACCTGCATGCGTTAGAGGGATAGACGAAGCGAAGTGTGTGTGAAGTGAAATGAGTGGAGCTCGTGGAGCGAAAGGAGGCAGTGGCCGGGATCTTCTTCTCCAGCAGAGCAAGGGAGAAGGTGAGTCAGAGCGGGGGAGGTTATGGAGAGAGGGGAAGGGCGAGTGGAAGCGTTGGTGTGGATGACAATGATCTGGCGGAGCTCACGGGATGGTCAGGAGTCGGTGAAAGTGAACGGAGATGTCAGAATAATTAAGAGAAAATGGAAGAGGTATGAGGTATCAGAGTACCTCGTCGGAGATGGGTAATTGGCGGAGGTAGCAGCTTGGGCTGAGGCTCCTTGGGAGCCGCTGGTCGTCACCCGGTGAGGTCAGTTGGGCCTCGGAGCTCGGCAGGCCTGGAGGCGTCGCTACATGGCCGAGCGGCCATGGATCACACCGGGGCTGGGTTTGTCATTGCCATGACATCTAGCCACTATGTTGTCACCGGAGGGCATAGGAGACTAGGCCAAAGCCCCTGGAATTGGTGGATGGGTTGGCGAGCGGGCGGTTTATAGGAAGAGGTGGCCGACCGTTATGTGGTGGCGGGGGTGTTTGAAGGAGGAGTGATGGTGGGGGTGTAACGGAGGTGGAATGAGGGGTGGCACGTGAGGATGGAGGAAGAAACAGCTATATGGGGCGGCCTTTAGGAGAGGAGGAGCGTGGCTGAGGTGCCTTCCATAATAAGAAGGGGGCAGAGGGGTTGCGAGGGGTAATGGTCGGGCTGGAGGAGGATGATGAGCGGGAACCATTGGATCTAGCGATCCAATGGTGCTGGGAGAGGGCGGGTGGAGGAGAGAGAGCAGGCCACGTGGGCAGCCCTGAGGGCACCACGTGGCCCAATCAGAACAAAGTACAAAAATAAAGAAAAATATAAAAGAATTAGTTAGAAGAAAAATTAGGAAAAAGTCAAAACATAAAAGTTGTAGATCTCGATGAGATCTACAAGTTTCATGTTGGACAAAAAACCAAAATGTATAAAAGGTATTTGGGGGGCATTTTTAAAGGGTTAAAAACATCGATTTTTGGTTTTGATATTTTTTTGTATATTTTAGTTCTTTTAAGGGTTAGGGAAAGTACAAACAATTACTTAACCTAATTTCTATGGGCTTTTAATAAGAAAATAATTACAAAGTAAATAATAGTAATTTAATACAATAATTATAGGTTAAGTATACATAATAGAATACAAGATAATAATGAGGAATTATTGGTGATTTTTATTGAATTCTTTAAGCTAGGTAATTAATAATTGATTTTTAACATGATGAATACGAAATTCATCATACCCCTATTCTTAAACCATGCTCGTCCTCGAGCATCTAAAGAATGAGGGAGTCGGATAAATTCCTGACAGTGCATGTGAATGTTTCAAGGCTCAATTTTTTTCAAAGATACTTAATTTAAGCGATCTTAAAATTCTGGGCTCAACCATGCTCTATTCAGAAGGAATCCAACTTCTCTAATTATCGAACTCTCTTTTTGTACATAAAATATAAGGATCTGAAATTTGGTGTACTGTATTCATGAGAGTCGAGTCGAGGCATCACTCGAAGTTCCAGTCCAGGAGACTCTCCTCTAGACCTAGTCCTCAACACTAGGGAATAAGTCTATTCTTGCTTCAGTCAACTGTCTCATTAGTCTGTCAGACTTGAAATGTAGATGGACGACCAGATTATAGAGGGCATAGGATTGTGTCTATTTTTCTCTCCCTCACATTGGAATAAGGGGCATCTTGAGTGCTTTATTACTCAACACATTTATTTTTATTTTTTTGATCAGTGTGTCCGTCAAGAGAATTCAGAGTCGTCTGCACTTGTTTTTCTGGGAGTACACCGGGGTGTGTCTCTTTTGAGTATCTAAGATACCTTCGACACCCAGACTTGTATCACTGTACGATGCAGAGCCCTTTTATAGTGCTAGCTTGACTCCTTGGTCCTAATTAGCGCTTGGTCCAAGTGAACACTTTGAAAATGTTTGGAAGCGCTCGCCTTCGGTGGAAGCTCTTTTGAAATTTGACTTGAATGATAGAGCTTTTATTTGAGAGAACTTATCTTTATTTTCATTTCATTTGTTTGGCTAGCTGCACTGCTTTTACCAAAAGTTGGCGTACACTGATCAAAAATTAAATTAAGTTTCATCACACCCAGCACATAGGTAAATATAAAACGATAGTACGTGAACTTGTTCACATACTGGCTAGGGTTTTGCTGAGACTTCGGTTTCCTGAAGCCTTCATTAACTTTATCCCATCCTCGACCATCATTAGATCGAGTCTTAACTAAAATCACCAGTCCTAGTTCCTTAAATGACAATTCAAATCATCTCATCAATCATGCAGTTGTGGAAGTGAAGTGCTGATCATATTCTTTTTGAAGATAGAGATGAAGAGTGCAATATAGCGCTCGAATCTTTCAAACTAGGGAGGTATGGATTATTAAGTTCAAAAACCCAAATGACTAAGGCATGTTAACTCAGATTCTCAAGATCACAAAAATCAAGTGTGCTCAAAAAAATCCTCAAGCCTTGAGTGAATGTGGATGCGTCGTGAATACACCAACTCCTTGGTTGATTGTTTTTGTGTGATTTTTTTACAAATTTTTATGGATTTTAATTTTTCATTTTTTTTAATTCCTTAGAAAGACAATGGCTGCCCATACTCATATGAATAGTTGAGTCCACTCTCAACCAGTATAGGTATAAGTATGGAACATTAGACGGACCCGTGTTACATGAAGATGGAGCCATATACGGTGTCCTCTAAACCACCCACTCTACTAAGGGAGACCGAAGTTCCCTCATTGAGAGTAGTTACTCATTTTTAAGCCTAGAAGTCAGAGTTTTTACCAAGGAAAAATTTTTTAATTTTTCAAATTTTTATGGAGTTTTTGAAAAAGGTTTTTTTTAAAAAGAAATTTTTTTACAAAAAGTTAGTTTTGCAAAAAATTAATCCCTCAATTTTAAGAAAAAATTTTAACAAGAATTTTTTACAAAACTTAGTTCACAAGTCAACTTAAACCAAGCCCAAAAAGAATTTTTAAAAATTTAAAAACATGAGCTATGGCTAAAGTAAATATACAATAATATATGGTATACCCCCTATACTTAACATTTTCTATGTCCTCATAGCACAAGTGATATGATGCCATGGCTTAGTTAGTTATAGGGTGATATAGCAAAACTGAGGAGGACGGTCCCCCTATACTTAGGTCGAAAATGATCTAAGTATAGGAAGACAGAGGGAGGGAAGGATGATGGATCTGTTTCCCCCTATACTTCTGCTGAAAATAGCCTAAGTAGAGGATCTAAAATTTTGAGGGGGGAGGGGATGAATTACTCAAAGATACATGAGGATGAGGGGGAGGGGTGTGATTGTGTGAAATATACAGTGGATATGTGCATGCATGTAGGGGGGGTGAGTGTGGATATGCAAGTGTGGGGGGGAGGGGCTAGATCATCTAGTGATCTACTTTTCTTTTTTCTTCTTCTTCTTTTTTAAATCAATGAGCCCTCAAATGAGGACCGCTAAAAAAATTGCACATGTAATTTTTCCTTTTTTTACAACATGCAAATGCAAGCAGAGCTGACTAAACTTCCTATAATTCTTCATCAATTCTTTTGCAACCTTCTTAGTGGGATCTCCCAACTCCACGCCTCCATGGAGATCAAGCATCCTCGATTTACATGGGTCCGGCCACAAAAGAGAAATGTTAGAAAAATAACAAGGAAAATAATCAATAGAAAATGATGCAAAGATTCATGATTAGAAGATCTGTAAATTTTGAAAATATTCAACACAAAAAATATGTCAAAATTCGACAAATAAATAAAGGTGAGTTGCGTCCCTGTCAACGACGCCATTTGATGATCGTGGAAATTCACCTCTATAATAATCGATAGTTGTAGTATAGGATGCGAAAAACGGTTCAGCAAAAACCACAATCTTTGAATGTTGTGGAGTATTTATACTTGGCAAGTCTACCAAGGTCGAACATAGGGACACGAGCTACCTTAATCTATTTATCCAGTTTTGGTCAATTAGAAGCATGTGTGAATAAACCATCATTTTCAAGTCTTCATGCAGATGTGCATACTAAAATGCAGTCATATGATGCATGCAATTTTTTAGTTGATTTTTCAATGCAGATATAAGAAATGCAATGCTTAAGGTATGAATGAATGCAAGGGATAATCATATAAATAATGTATTGCAAATATACCTTAGAGAAAAATGAGCATAATATATAATTCAGTTTCAGAGTCATTTTGCGCATAAAATTATGAGCAAACAACTATTTATGGCAGAGACAGATAGAGCAACTGACACTATAAAACATTAAAACTTCATCACATTTCATTTGGTACCAGATGAGAAGATTAAACATGCCATTATATAGATGAGGAAACAAGGAACAAAACGACACTAAAATCATGCAATTTGGACTTACTATGCTCAAGTTATGAATAAAACAATGCAGGGGCATAAATGTAATAAAATTGCAAGAAATAAAGGATAAATAATTACAAATAGGTTCCTGAAGGGACCTATTTGCAAAAAAGAAAAATTAGATGGGCCCCATTATAATTTTGCCAGTATACACGGGGGCCTTTTTGCAGATATCGGAAACTGGCAGGCATAGATGTAAATTGTCTATGGACGCATGTGAGGCACGCAAACCTGGACCTCCTTGCAATTCTGGAAAGTGTCCAAGGCATTTCTGTAATTTACCCAGCCATGCATGTGACATACACGCGAGGGCTAGGTTTGGTGGTTGTTGTGCCAGGACCGTCGAGGATCGATGATTAATAATGGATATGAAAGGTCGTTGCTATCCCCAAAACTCCCACGACAAACAAATTTTTTTGCTACTTATTTACCTGTATAGCAGCTAGTGTCGAACTCAGGGAGGCTACAATTCCTGAGGGTTATTCAATTAATCGACAAAAAATCCAATTAAAAGAAAAAGTGAATCTCAAAGGCAAACTATCCTTGGTTTTTGTGGAATTTTTCTCTTTTTATTTTTTTATTTTTTATCTCTATTTTTTTTCTAATTTTCAAAATTTTAATGATTTTAATTTGGCATTTTTTTAAATCAAAAACAATATGCACAAAATAAGATAAACAAATACGCACACCAACTTTTTTTGTATTTTTTTATTATATAAAAAATAATCAGAAAAATCCAAAGAAAATATTTTTGTATTTTAAAAATTTTGAAATGTTTTTGAGAATTTTTGAAGAATTTTCAGATGTTTTTTTGTATTTTTCTAAAAGTCAAACAGTGATAAAAATGAGAAACAGTGCAGAACCTTGAGTAATTTGCAACTTAAAAATATTTTAAGGCCTAAAACTCCTGGCAATTATTTTTATGATAAAATAGGGATAATTATCTACAAAAAAAAGATTGAAATCATGATTTTTGGATTTTTGTAGAATTTTTTATGATTTTTATAAGATTTTCAGTATTTTTCAATTTTTGGGGGGGGGGGTTTATAAATAGTTAATGCACAAAATTTGGAAAGAAATTAAAAGACAATGAAATAAAATTACCTTAATTTTTTAGAATTTGGAGTAATATTCAAATTTTTTTGAATTTTTGAGTTTCTGAAAGAGAAAAAGACATTGTTTTTTATTTTTAAATAATATTAAATGCTGACAAAATGTAATGAAAAATTTATGCTAAAAAGATAACATTTATTTTCAATGAAGCAAACACACAGTTTTAAGTCTGGATAAGTAGGACTGAAATGTAAATACTTTATTTTCTAGAATAAAACATTAACAGATAATAAAATGGAGGGGGAAAACATAAATTACCTACGTACACGTACGGCACACGCGATGCTCTGGCAGGAGGGGTCTTCTTGCAATTATTGAAATCACCAAGAGCAACATTGCAATTTTTCCAATATATTTTCTCTATTAAGATTCCCTAGGGTTCTTCTGTTTTCCTTTTGGTTCTTACGCAGGGGGGCTATGGACGGGTCGCCGCCCTTGTTCTGATCTTCTTCCAAGCTGGGCATCGGAGGTGGCGTTGGCACGGATTCACGGCAGACTGGAGGTGGGGCACGTCGCTTTCTTCTTCTTCAAGTCATAGAGGTGCCATGGCGACGACGGAGCACGGCTTCTTTACGCGGAGTTGGACGGTACGTGCGGTACAGTGGATACACAATGCGGCTCAAGTGATATGCACGTCGGAGGGGTGGCTCAGGTGTCTCGCGTAGGGGGAGGATGGTGCTCGACGGTCGCGGCTGGGGCTTCCAAGCGTTCCTGTAGATGGCGCTCGCAGGCTGACGTACGTGGAGGGTTGGTCCGTTGCGGCGGTGCGGGAGCGCTCCGCCTCACGCGAGCACGCTGGTGACGGGGGAAGGTCGAGGTGGGGCGGAAGTCGGTGATGATGCGCTTCTACGGCGAGGCGGTGCTGAGAAGGCACCCGGCGGAGGGGGCCATGCCCAGCGCGGGTGGGCGGCGCAGTCGCATGGAGAGTGGGGGTTGAGGTGCGGGCGGCGCTGCCGCCTGCTTGTTTTTTTATTTTTTAAAATTTTTTGTTTTTATTTTTATGTAAATAGAAGAGATAATAGAAGATTTTTTATTTTTTTAAAACAAAAAAACTGTAAAAAGGAACTGCAAATGAAAAAGGAATAATTTTTTATATTATTTTTTTATTTTTTTTAATTTTCCTGCAAAACATGGGTTTGAGATAGAGAAACAAATAATTTTTTTTGTACTTTTTTATTTTTTATTTATAAACAAATTAGGATGCAAGTATGATGACTCGATCCCAACAATCAAAATAGAAGATGTGAACGAGGATCTGGCGAAAAATGAGGAATGGATCCAAATCTCCGACCACTGTATGTGGCCAGAGTAGGGAGATCGTACGAGGTAGAAATGAACGCGATAGGATCAAGAAAATGGGATGAAAAATCGGGATCGAATATGAATCAAATCGTGATGGTTTTTAAGAACTAGATAAAAATGACAACGAAAAACAAATGCGAGAAAATAAATCTACGATTAATCTAGGATAAAAATAAGAAGAAAATGATGGATCTCTCCTTAGGATCGGAAAAGACCTTGATCACCTCGACGAAGGCCGACGCGCTGTCACCGGATGGCTCGGAGGCTAGGAACCCTTCTACGACAAGAAGACTCACGGAGACCGGATTCGTCTCACCAAAGATTGATCAAGTTGGAATGATGGAGAAGGAGCCATATAAATAGAAAAGAAGGGTAAATGAAATTTGAATTTTTGAAATTTTCATTGAAGAGATAAGAGAGATGAAAATTGAAATGAGATAAAGATAAAGAGAGATAAAACTATTTACAAAATTAACTTTTCTTTTTTGAATTTTTGCCACTTTATTTATTTGAATAAAAAATATTATTTTTATAATTTTTTATGGTGGTTAATTAAGAATAACAACTATATACATATATTATTTACATATATGACATTATATACATGGGTAAATGCGCAAATTGGTTTTTCTCATTAATAATTTTTTATTTTTATTTTTTAATAATTAGTAAAAAATATTTACAAATATAGAAAAATACAACATGTACAAAATATATGGGAAAATTGCACAAACCACCACAAAAAACCAACTTTTTACTCGTAACTCAAAAAATTATGAAAATACAGCCATTTTAAAGATAATTTAATTTAGAATCCAATGGAAGTAAGATTGGTTCAATTTGAGTTTATACGGAGCCGAAATTGGTCTTTCAATTAGTGGTTAGTGGTTTTTCCCAAGTGTGGTTGCTTTTATTCTGGACATGATTTAATTGTACGATTATTTTTTTAATTTGAACACATTTTTATTTACAACTTTGGTTTTTAAAGTTATTAGATTTGAGGTCAATTAAGATACAAATAAAATAGTGATGTATATAAATATACACAGCACACAATTTTTTTTGGATTTTCTAATTGAGGACCCTATCTCCCCCTACTTTATTCATGGTCGATCAGGTCAAGTATTGACCTTCTCTCGGGGTTCGGGTCAGCCTGTATCTATTACATGTATACAATCTTCCTTTTTATTTTCTTTTCATTATTTTTCCTTTATTTATTTATTTATTTTAGGTTAAAATGGTAAGAAGTGACAAATATTTACACACAAATGCAAGTTGGTAAGAGTGTGGAGTTAGTGTTATATACAGGTGTTTTATAAGGGATTTTAAGCTAAAATAAATGAATAAAGATGAGGAATCACAGATCCATCATCCCCCTATGCTTTACCTTTGCTAGTCCCTTAGCAAACACTTATTTGAAATAATAAGTGAAGAAAAAGAAAAAGAAAGGGAAAATAAAGAAAGTAGGACAATATTGAGTATTAAACTTATCTTCATAAAATTGTAGTTTGGAGCTCTGTCAGACCTTTGGATTATTAGTGTGTCATAACCTTAATGGGAGATGGCTTTAAAACCTAATAGCCTATAAGTTCCACTGGACTCCTATTCAGGTCACCTCAACAGTCAGGTCAGAACAAGTCCACATACACCAATTCTTATGACTATGAATCTTTACTTGTACGGTGTAAGTGAGGTATAGCTCCCCATTTCAGAAGTAGCAAAGAAACAACCTCCCTCAACAAGGTAACTCTAGTTCCCCGCTCTTGCAACTCTTTCCTTGAGGAGCGGAAATATTCCCTTCTAAGTTCAAGTACAACCAGCTCAAGAAGAGAGGATGGAGAAAAGAATGGACGGTAACCAGTGTAGCTACCTATCCTTGGATGCATGACCAGTGTAGCCAAGTCATCTGCTGTAAACTTACAAAAATTTATCTTCGAAGCTCTTATTGTACTTTTTTATATCATTGTATATACACTCCAGCAGGCATTTTACTTTTCAATCAGGCATGTCCACTTTTGGAGATTCTGCATTTTTCCATACTTTTTTTTGAAAGCATATACAAGGTGCAGCATGTACATAAGGAGTTTTTCCTCTTGAGCCAGTGGACTATCCCTCTTTTGAAGCATTATTGCAACCCCACATCATCATGTCTTTAGACCTCAACATGGCTAGACCAGGCTGACATGCACTTCCTTCCCTAGAGGAAGACGAGAGGTTCCGCCTAGATGTACTACCTCCGTATGCTACCCCAAGCCAAAATATTCTGCCTCCTTACTACCTCATCCATGAAGAGCTACGTGTAGAGTGCTTGTCCAAGATAAGCCACAGTCTGAAAGAATCATGCGTGTGTTGTGAAATGTTCTACTTAGACTAATCAAGATAACATGTGAACATAATCTTATGGACTCAAAGAATTAAGTCACTAGGACCTGAAAAGTCTTAACTCCATTTCTTATAAGGTTCCTATGGAATTAAAGTGGATTAAGGCCCAACTAAGCTTCATTCTTCAATTTTATTCCAGACATAGTTTAAATGTCAATACTATCCTGAAAAATGCACATGCAAATGCAAGAAAATATGTACAATGCAAAGAAAACATTTTTTTGAAAAAAAAATGATGCACATGTGAAAAGAACATTTTTTAAAAACAATTTTCTAATTTTGAACTTTTTATGGATTTTTTTGAGAAAATGTAGATGTAAAAGAAAGGGTTTTTTTTGAATTATGCAAGTTTTTATAGATTTTTGCTTTTACAGTTTTTTTTTCAAAAATGAAAAAGGGTTAGTAAAATATATACAAGTATATACAAGAATTTTTTTTGTTTTCTTCTTTTTGTTTTCTTCTTCTTTTTTTGTTTTTGTTTCTTTTGTTTTTTTCTATTTTTGTTTTTATTTTTGTTTGTTTTTGTTGGTTTTTTTACACACATGGATTTTACAAAATTATATACATATCCCCCAAATAAACATATTTAAAAGTACGAGTTATGTCTAAAGTATATATACAATATATACGACACCCCCCTATACTTAGCTTTAACTATGTCCTCATAGTGATTAGAGAGCGAAAAAGGAAGACATAACTCGTGCTAAGTATAGAAAAGTGAAAAGACTCCTATGCTACAACGACTCAAAGAAAAGATAAAAAGAAGAGAAGTTGGTGATCCCCCCATACTTAGGATCAAGTAATCCTAATTATAGTAGAGTGTACAAAAAGGGAAAACCGATTGAGAGAATGTACATACTAAAAAAAGACGATATGAACAACATCACCCCGGCCCGAAGTCAAAATGGATTGCTGTTCGCAAGGTCTCCTTGCTGGAATACTAGACACCAGTATTTGGAGAAGACCCTTTCTCCGCGGCAAAAAAGACCTAGTTTACTCTCCTTCATTTGTCTTCTCATCTGATCTTCCGCGAAACAGGCTACCAGCAAGGAAAGATTCGATGATCCACCTACCAATTTCTTCTCCATCCAGCACTCGCTTGAATTTTGTTACGACTGAAAGAATAATCGAAGGGATATACAAGAGGATATACAAGAGGATATAGCATATATAAATACACGGAAAACGAGTGAATGATAAAACGGGAGAAGAAAGAGTGAAACGAAAGGATATACAAGAGGAGTGGATGTACAAAGGTCAAGAAGGTCAAAAATGAACCTTCTTGCGGGATCGCTGAGGTATGGATCTAACAAGGTGTAGGTCGATATTAGGGTTATCATTAGATATGAACTGGTCAGGATCGACCAAGAATGTATCCTCAGCAGTTTCAGATTGTCCAGGCCTAAACCGATCAGTGGAAGTAGTATGGTCATGTCTGGCCTGGGAAGTCTCGCAAATATGAAAGTAAAAAAGCTCGAATTCATTATCCGAAAAAGTAGGATCAATTTCAGCCTGGCGAACCTTTACTGGATCATCATCTCTACCAAAAGGCCCAAATTCCTTTATAAAAGCAATCAAATCAAATTTGGCATGATCGGTCTCATCTGAATCAGGGTGAATAGGAACAGACTCATCAGTGAAATTAGTCAAATCATGTCCGTCCTATCTAGTCTCAGAGTCTGCCTTCCGCTCTAGGGTGTCTGTCGTGTAAATCCCACGGATGTCATCAATGCATCGCCACATAACAGAAGGGGGAACTCCACGGTCTATGCTTTCCGAGTCTTCCTCCTTTAAGAGGAATTCCTGGATTTCATTATCATCCAACATATAACAAGAATCTATGATATTATCATCGAGGTCAAATTCCTTGGGGTTGGCTAATACGGACGAGCTCTCATGAGATGCAAGTATCTGGTCAGTAGTGGATGTAGTGATCAACACATCTCTCCCTACATCAGAACAAAAGCGAATCTCTCCTAAACCATAATCAATAACGGCTCCCGCAGAGGCAAGGAAAGGTCGTCCCAAGATGATGGGAGGGTGCTCCACATGGGTGGAGGTCTCCATGGGCATTACGACAAAATCAGAAGTGAATTTCATGCCATGAATAAAAATGACAGTATTTTCTAGAATAACCTTCGGCCTCTTGATAGATCCATCAGCAAATTGAACTATCATCCTGGTTTTCTTGAGAGGCCCAAGATGAAGAGACTATACCATATATAAGGGTATTATATTGATTGACGAACCGTCGTCAAGGAGAGTGTTATCACAAGAATAGTCAGATATTGAGCAACTCACAAGAGGTGTTGCAGTGTTCCCTTTCTTAAAATACGGACGGTGAGAGATGGCGTAGGCAGTGGCCATGGTCAAGATGTGATGCTCAGATCTTCTCCTTCCTTTATCTTCTTGTGTTGAGGAGTAGATAAATCTGTCATGGCCTACTGAAGCAGGGCTTTAATGATCTCATGAATAGTGGCCACCACTTCGGGTTCGGTCAATATTTTTTTGAGTTTTTGGACCTCCTCCATACAAGGGAGGAGATCGGAATCAACATATACACGAGGATTGCCAAGAGCAGTATTTGTAGTGGAATCCGCGGGGTCAAAGTTGGGACATGTGGTTGATAGATGTGTGTGTAAATGACTGGGCATTTGGGTCCTCCCCTCACAAAATGAATCAACAATGTGTCTCCTAGAATCTTTTTGGATTTTTAAATTTTTCTCATTTTTTTTGTATTTTGGGTGATTGCAAGCTTTCATGATTATCCTCAAGTGAATCCATATCCTCAAATAGTGGAACAGCATTCTGGCTCGTACTTATGTTAAATAGATTACTAATCCTCAAATTCACATGCTCCATCATCTAGTTCAGTGTCTCAAGTATGGAAATCATGAAAGGTGACTCCAAAATCCCAGGATCGGGTGGGTTGAATGAGGGTGGGTGAAAATCATCGTCCGTCTCCTGAAGTAATGGGTTAGGCAGAAATGCACAAAAATCAGGATGAAAGTCCTCCTGTAAACAGGAAAGTGCATCATCTGGATAGTTTAAGAAGTCCGCGAAGATCGGATTAAAATAACTCCACTCGGCCATCTCCGAAACAAAAGACGGGATCGGGAGAGCACGAGGGTCAAGTCAAAAGATATGGAAAAAAAGCGCAAATGCACAGAAGGATCGAGTATGCACACAAGCACTTAAACACAATACAAACCCCCAGTTCACCAACTCAACTCAATATGAAGACCATGAAGGTTCAGTCAATTATCTTGTCAATTTTAGAGTTTGGTGAGAATACAATCTATCAGAGCGGTTAGAGCTAGCTGTTAGGAACCTAATGCTCTTAGGAGACTGACCCAATCCCAAAGTTAGATCTTTCCCAGCCAGTATGAATTGCGGACCGTTTACCGGCTACCCGATCAATTCAATCCGTTAAGGACGTCGCAGGCCGCTTTACCGGCTACCGGAGAGATTCTCACTGGAGAACGACTAACCCAAGATAGTAGTCTGAAAAGAGTTTGGGCGTGGTTCTATCCAAGTGTGCAGGTCGCTCTCTCGCTACATACAAACCAAACAATGAGGGGGTTACTCTCCCCAAAATAATGATTTTTCCTTGTATTTTTTAAGGTCGAGTTTTCTTTAGCAGTCCCGTATTTTAGGCAGTTGTCACTTGGTTAAAATATTTTCAAAGAATCGCCTACCTATTGTCCAATTTTCTTTTTAACTTATGTGAATGAAAACAAGGAAGGAGATCAGAAATGCCAATGCGAGATTAAAAACAATGATGCATGCAGGGGTTTAGAAATGCGTACTTGTCGTCAGCACTCTACGTGCAAGTGATCCGTGCAGAATTGAAATACAGAAAAATAAACTAACCTATATGTAAATGCAAGTGAACCATCCTAGATGATAGCTTCTATTAACGGGCAAGAATAAGTTAATTTGACTAAGTACAAATTACGCTGTACTCTATAGGTATAGAAATTCTTGTTTAGGGTGTTTGGACCTAACTAATTACTTGGCTCAAGCAAATTAATTAAAGCAATCAAGAGGTAGCTCATGAAATCCGTGGAAAACAAAAAAAAATAAAGGCGATGAAAATAAAACTGGTGAGGCCCCCCAAGTGCACCGGTACTTGGTGAAACAGACCCCGTAACAAATGAATGTCCGTTTACAAGAGTTCAAGTGCTAGAAGAAAAAGATCTCTCTCTCCCTCTCTCTTTTTCATCTCCTTCAATTCTTCTTCTCCTCTTCTCACGCTATCCTAGGGCTTGGTGAAGAATCAAGCTGCCTCCGCATCGCTTGGGTGCTTCGGCTCTCCTAAGATCGCCTCCTTCGCTCCACGGGCCCTCGCAAGAAAAAGAAAAGAGAATGTGTAAGAAACGCAATTATCAAATATGAGAAAGATAAAAACGAAACAAATGCAGTGGATATGAACAATGGAATAATGTGGCAAAATATAAACAGATATGTACAACCAAGAATAGTAGGTCAAAAGAGAAACCTAACTACCCTCGTCGTGCCTCCCCGATAACGGCGCCATTTTGTTGTTGCAAAGACCTTCGAGGATTGAAATTTAATAATGAAGAAGTGTTGTTGCTATTCCCAAAAATCTCATGAGGGTTTAATTCAGAGAGGCTTAAATTCCCGAGGTTATTCAATTAATCGATAAAAAAATCAATTAATCGATAAAAAACTGTATAGCGGACATGGTCGAACTCAGGGAGGCTTTAATTCCCGAGGGTTATTCAATTAGTCGATAAAAAAATCAATTAAAAGGAAAAAGGGAATCTCAAAGGCAAACTATCCTTGGTTTTTTGTGGAATTTTTCTCTTTTTATTTTTTTTATTTCTATTTTTCTATTTTCTGATTTTCAAATTTTTAATGATTTTAATTTTGCAATTTTTTAAATCAAAAACAATATGCACAAAACAAGATAAACAAATACGCGCACCAACTCTTTTTGTATTTTTTATTACACATAGTCAGAAAAATCCAGAGAAAATATTTTTGTATTTTTAAGATTTTGAAATGTTTTTGGGATTTTTTATAGAATTTTCAGATTTTTGTATTTTTATAAAAGTCAAATAATGATAAAAATGAGAAACAATGCATAGCCTGGAGTAATTTGCAATTTAAAAATATTTTAATTGCCCAAAACTCCTGGCAATTATTTTTACCATAAAATAGGGATAATTATCTACAAACATAGACTGAAATCACGATTTTTGGATTTTTGTAGAATTTTTTATGATTTTTATATTATTTTTAGTATTTTTTAGTTTTTGGGTTTTATAAATAGTTAATGTACAAAATTTGGATAGAAATTAAAAGACAATGAAATGCAATTACCCTAATTTGTTTTAGAATTTTTGGAGTAATATTCATTTTCTATGAATTTTTGAATTTCTGAAAGAGAAAAAGACACTATTTTTTATTTTTAAATAATATTAAATGATGACAAAATGCAATTAAAAATTTATGCTAAAAAGATGAACATATCATGATTTTTGGGAGATTTATTGACCAAAGATAACATTTATTTCAATGAAGCAAACATGTAGTTTAAAGTCTGGATAAGTAGGACTGAAATGTAAATAAATTATTTTCTAGAATAAAACATTAACAGATAATAAAGTGGAGGAGTGAAAATGTAAATTACCCACGTACACGTGCATTGCACGTGATGCTCTAGCTGGAGGGGTCTTCTTGCAATTATTGAAATCATCGGGAGCAACGTTGCAATTTTTCCAATATATTTTCCCAATTAAGATGCCCTAGGGTTTTTCTGTTTCCCATTTGGTTCTTACACAAGGAGGCTATGGACGGGCCACCACCCCTGTTCTGATCTTCTTCCAAGATGGGCGTCGGAGGCGGTGTTGGCATGGATTCACGGCAGACTAGAGGTGGGGCACGTCGCTTTCTTCTTCTTCAAGTCATAGAGGTGCCATGGCGGCGACAGAGCACGACTTCTTCAGGCGGAGTTGGAGGGTATGCGCGGTACGGTGGACACACACTGTGGCTCAAGTGATACACACATCAGAGGGGTGGCTTAGGTGTCTCGCGCAGGGTGGAGGAGGGCGCTCGGTGGTTGCGGTTGGGGTTTCCAGGTACGTCTGTAGATGGCACTCGCAGGCTAGCACACGCGGAGGGCTGGTGCGTTGCGTCGGTGCGGGAGCGCTCTACCTCACGCGAGCACGCTGGTGACGGGGGCAGGTCACGGTGGGGCGGTAGTTGGTGATGTTGCGCTTCTACGGCGAGGTGACGTTGAGCAGGCACTCGGTGGAGGGGGCCATGCCCAGTGCGGGTGGGCGGCACAGCCGCCTGGTGCGCAGGGGTTGAGGCGCAGGCGGCGCTGCTGCCTGCTTGTTTTTTTTGTTTTTTTATTTTTTTAGGATCCAGCAAAAAGTGAGGAATGGATCCAATTCTCCGGCCACCGTACACGGCCGGAGTTGAGAGATCGTGCGAGGTAGAAATTAACGCGATAGGATCAAGAAAATGGGATGAAAAATTGGGATCGAAGATGAATCAAATCGTGATGGTTTTTAAGAACTAGATAAAAAATGACAACGAAAAACAAATGCGAGAAAATAAATCTACGAATAATCTAGGATAAAAATAAGACGAAAATGATGGATCTCACCTTAGGATCGGAAAAGACCTTGATCTCCTCGACGAAGGCCGACGCGCTGTCACCAGACGGCTCGGAGGCTAGGCACCCTTCTACGACAAGAAGACTCTCGGAGATTGGGCTCCTCTCACCAAAGATTGATCAAGTTGGAATGATAGAGAAGGAGCCATATAAATAGAAAAGATGGAGAATGAAATTTGAATTTTTGAAATTTTGGTTGAAGAAATAAGAGAGATGAAAATTGAAATGAGATAAATATAAATAGAGGTAAATTATTTATAAAAATAACTATTTTTTTGAATTTTCGTCACTTTATTTATTTGAATAAAAAATATTATTATTTTTATTTTTTATGGTGGTTAATTAAGAATAGCAACTATATACATATATTATATACATATATGACATTATATACATGGGTAAATGAGCAAATTGGTTTTTTAATTAGTAATTTTTTATTTTTATTTTTAAATAATTAGTAGAAAATATTTTCAAATATATACAAATACAATATGTACAAAATACATGGGAAACTTGCACAAACCACCCAAGAAAACTAACTTTTTACTCGTAACTCCAAAAATTATAAAAATACAGCCATTTTAAAGATAATTTAATTTAGAATCCAGTAGAAGTGAGACTGGTTCAATTTGAGTTCATATGGAGACGGAATTGGTCTTTCAATTAGTGCTTGGTGGCTTTTCTCAAGTGTGGTTGCTTTTATTCTGTACATGATTTAATTGTGCAATTATTTTTTTTAATTCGAACACATTTTTATTTACAACTTTGGTTTTGAAAGTTATTAGATTTGAGGTCAATTAAGGTACAAATAAAATAGTGAAGTATATAAATATACACATCACACAATTTTTTTTGGATTTTCTAATTGAGGACCCTATCTCCCCCTACTTTATTCATGGTCGATCAGGTCAAGTCTTTACCTTCTCTCAGGGTTCGGGTAAGCCTGTATCTATTGCATGTATACAATCTTCCTTTTTTAATTTCTTTTCTTTATTTTCCCTTTAATATTTATTTATTTATTTTAGGTTAAAATGGTAAGAAGTGTACAATATTTACACACAAATGAGAGTTAGTAAGAATGTGGAGTTAGTGTTATATACATGTGTTTTATAAGGGATTTTAAGCTAAAATAAATGAATAAAGATGACGAAACACAGATTCATCAGTGGGCATGGCAGGTTCAGAGCTAACATGGCTGGCGTTGGTGGCTCGGTGGTTGAGGCTCGACTCCCGAGCTTCCAACCTCAAAGAGGGTGATGTGGCGCAACCTAGGTCATTGGATGGCTGTTGCAGGGGTGCCATCCAACGACATATGTACTTCATATTCCCTGGAGGAGGGGCGGCACAAACGGGGCTCCGGCGAACTTGCCAGAGCCCCTCCATGCTCCTCCATGCTCGTATAATGTCCCCGAAGCTTTGTAGACACCTGGCGAGGATGACTGATGAAAGGAGAATCTACGAGGGTAGCTTTAAGTGGCTATCGACGTCACCTCACCGACGATGAAGGTTGAGAACGGAGTAGGCGTGAATACTCTGGCCATTGATGAAGCTTGTACTTACATGCGTTAGAGGGATAGGCGAAGCGACGTGCATACGAAGTGAAGTGAGTTGAGGCCATGGGGCGATGGGAGGGGGTGGCCGGGATCTTCTTCTCCGGCAGAGCAGGGGAGAAGGTGGGTCGGAGCGGGGGAGGTTATGGAGAGAGGGGAAGGGCGAGCGGAAGCATTGGTGTGGATGACCGTGATCTGGCAGAGCTCAAGGGTTGGTCAAGAGGCGATGAAAGTGAACAGAGATGTCAGAATAATTAAGAGAAAATGGAAGAGGTATGAGGTATTAGAGTACCTCATCGGAGATGGGTAATTGGCGAAGGTAGCAGCTTGGGCTGAGGCTCCTTGGGAGTCTCTGGTCGTCACTCGGTGAGGTCAGCGGGGCCTCGGAGCTCGGCGGGCCTAGAGGCGATGCTACATGGCTGATCGGCCATGGATCACACTCGGGCTGGGTTCGTCATTATCTCGACATCTAGCCACTCCATTGTCACCAGAGGGCATAGGAGGCTGGGCCGAAGCCCGTGGAATTGGTGGATGGGTTGGCGAGCGGGTAGAGGGGGTGGTTTTATAGGAAGAGGTGGTCGTCCGTTATGTGGTAGCGGGGGGTGTTTGAAGGAGTAGTGAAGGCAGGGGAGTAATGGAGGTGGAATTAGGAGTGGTACACGAGGATGGAGGAAGAAACGGCCGGCTATACGGGGCGACCGTTAGGAGAGGAGGAGTGTGGCTGAGGTGCCTTCCAATATAGGAAGGGGGCCGAGGGGTTGTGAGGGGTAACAACCAGCCTAGAGGAGGACGATGAGCGGGAGCTGTTGGATCTAACTATCCAACGGTGGTGGGAGAGGACGAGTGGCGGAGAGAGAGCGGGCCCACGTGGGCGGCTCAGAGGGTACCACGTGGCCCAATCAGAATATTCGAAGCATACAAATAATGAAAAATATAAAAGAATTAGTTAGAAGCAAAATTAGGAAAAAGTCAAAACATGAAAGTTGTAGATCTCAATGACATCTACAAGTTTCATGTTGGACAAAAAGCCAAAAGAGGCCATTTGTACAAAAATTATTTTTGAGGGGTATTTCTAAAGGGTTAAAAACATCGATTTTTTATTTTGATATTTTTTTGTATATTTTAGTTCTTTTAAGGGTTAGAGGAAGTATAAACAATTTCTTAACCTATTTTTTATGGATTTTTAATAGTAAAATAATTATAAAGTAAATAATAGTAATTAAATAAAATAATTACAAGTTAATTATACATAATAGAATACAAGATAATAATGAGGAATTATTGGTGATTTTTATTGAATTCTTTAAGCTAGGGAATTAAGAATTGATTTTTAACATGATGTATACGAGATTCATCATGCATGAAGAGAACTCGAATATAAAAAACTGTACACTTGTGCCATCTCTCTCCTTGATAAAAAATTTTGGGGTTTCTTCTGTTGAGTATCATGTGAACTTATAACATCTTTAACCAAGATCCATTATGACAGCTCATCTACCTCCTTTGAAAATGATGGGACATTGGCCCAAGTACTCACCAGATCTGTACTTTGAAAATGAATTCTTCTCAGTCAAGCCTAAATCATCTAAACCCTCTTCCTTCATATATCCTCCAACATTTGCGGGAGACTCTCACCCTCGAATGAATCCAGTCCAATCTACAAATCCTAATCCATTTTTCTGAAATCATCCGACTGAATTCAACACTCCATATTTGCCACCCCCCAACCTTTACTACACATGATCAAAATCCATCCTGGGCTGACCCTACATATTCTTGATTTCTCGTCGGACCTCATGAATCATTCAAAGATAAAACCAATTTAGAGACAAATGACCGACCGAGACATTAGACCCAACGAACTCCGTTCTTTCCTCATCATAATATTGGGATAGGTCAACCATTCACAGAACCACATCCAGACTGGACCTTAGGGAATAACACAATGGACCAATCAAACCAAATGATGAGACTTGCACATCCTGATCATCCGTATTGGATTGGCCCTATTGACCAACCCGAAAAGCCTGCACATACAGAGGACTTGGCTGATGGTATCAACATACATGTATGATTCCATGATATGTGGATCCGACCAATCATGACCATGAAAATGGACTCTACGCAACCCAACATTACATGCCTGAGTCACAGTATGTTGAGTATGAAACCTCAAGTTCTCAGCAATATCCTCTAATTGAATAGACTGCTCACATGATTGATCATGAAAAGTTTTTGGAGGATAACATTTCGAGATAATTAAGAGATATAAATTATTTAAGGATAAATTTAGAAATTTCACCAATCGACTAATTTCATTTTATGATAGCTCGGGTATGGAAGTGGAAGATAAAATGATTGGATCTAAAATTGAAATTCCAGAAAATACTCAGAAACCCACAAACTCTACACACCATAGGGATGACTCTAACAATGACACCTCTACATACTAGTCCCTCAGGTATGATTCTGACTCGGCATATCTCAGCTCCTCCTCATATATGGAAAACAATGCATCTACAAACCACACCAAAAAGACCAAAAAATGAAAAATTCAAAAACACTAAAAAATTGAACAAATAGATTAAAACCATAAAAATTGAAAGGAGAAGATTCAAAAAATTTAGATCCTACTCTGAGGGAAGCACTGGATAAAAGATCGATTTTTGAATTTCCCTTAAATTAGGCCATTGGACACTTCCCCGACCTGAAAAGATTTATAAAGAGTAAATTAATATCAAAAAAGTCAGACATGAAGAAAACAAAGATCGAAAGACATATATTGTCAGTGGCCACCTCTTAGATGATGAGATGAAAGACCGAGAGCTGTCAAGTAAAGAGGTTGCCTCGATTTGACTATGGAATTAAAGACACAACATTCACTCATGCCTGAATTGATGACGACTCACTGATCAACATCCTCCTGACGTCCGCGTTTGACAAGCTTAAACTCGGACCAATACGGAAATCAAGAGAGATCGTTCAACTGGCTAATCGATCTATAAAATGACTGAGAGGAACAATTTCAATCATCATGACATTCCAAGGTGCTTTTCTCAAGGTGGATTTCACGATCATTGGTATTTAGCATCAAGGAGAATTCACTCAGTCTCCAATAATTCTTGGAAAGCCGTTCTTAGCTTTGGCTAAGGCATCTATTGAATGCGAGACTCATGAAATTAATTTCAAAGCATTGAGAGCACTTCCAGCTCAACCAGTATTTAGGGAAACACAATATAAGGTAACCCACAAAGCCGACAACAGCCGTAACCGTCAAGCGGTAGACGAGCCCTACCCCGTTGCTACAACTGAGATAACGACTATTGAGCAGACCATCGATTTAGAGACTCATACCATCCTCCCATTGCCTGTTGCTTTCACCTCTACCACTATCATGACAAATCCTATGGAAGATCATCGGATACAAGACTTTTTATATGGTGATGAGGAAACATGAGCATGGGCTTACCCTAAGTCGGAGAAGACCTTCTATGACCACCTTGATCAACTCAATCTGCCACAGGAACTCACCAATGACATGCCAACTGAGAACACATACGCATGACGTCCGCTGACCAGGGAAGGATACTACAATGGTTATTCATCTAATGATGACCTGATTGTCAACACATCATAGAAAACAAAGACCAAATTAACCCTTCTCGATAAACAAATTAAGAAAGTCTCCTTTGACATTCCCCAAAAGGAATCTTCTAATGATTCCTCATCAGGTACGGATAAGTTCATCTACATGAGTGAACTCAGTTCGGCAGCTCTAAAGCCCTATCTGAGAAAGTAGCCAAATATCAACCCCCATTGGACTATTTCTTCTCCTCATTATTATTCGTCCAGAGCCGATTCTCCTGGTCTCATCAGATATACCAGAATTATTTCTTATGAGAAAATTGAAACTGATGCTTCAGAGTATTCATCATCCGAGGATGAATTGCTTGACCCCAAGACTAAGCACATTTTGATTAAGTAGCTAAAGAATAAGAATATCTGGAGTGCCTCTACCTTCAAGTATTATTCTTCTGAGGATAACTCCTATGACGGCTGGGAATCATCTGATTCGTATGCTTCATCTACTCTCCAGCATGATTTTTCTGAAAATAACTCCGACGATAGTTGGGAATCATCGGCTTCATCTTCTTCCTATCATTACGATCTCCCACCACAGGCTCACAAAAAGATCTGTCGAAAACCACCTTAATCATCAGCAACCCTCCATCCCTCCTGACCCCATCGATTCCCTTTTACATGTTCTTCCTCTACTTAGGCCAAGGCCTAAGTATAGGGGGGAACGATGCCATCCGTATATAACACTCTCCTCATCCAATCCTTCTCTCGATCGCCCTATTTCCACCCTTCTTCTGTACTTAGGCTGACCAGAGCCCAAGTATAAGGGGACCCGATGCCCACTGTATATACTCTCGTCATCCACTTCTCCTATTTTCTGCCTCATTTCGCTTTTTTCTGTAATTAGACTGTTCACAGCCTAAGTATAAGGGGGCGGGCCAATCTATATTTTTCTTTTTCTTTTTCATTCTCTCACGCTTAGTCCGAGCCATGTCTTCTCCACACTTCTTGTGCTCTGAGGACATAACACTCGTTAAGTATGGGGGTGTGTATATATACTATGTATATATTTTACCCATAGCTCGTATTTTCGCATAAGTCCATATGTATTTATGGGGTGGATAACTATCTTATAAAAAAATTCCAACTAACTTTGTGTTTTGTGCAACTAACATTGTTTGTGTAACCTAAATTTTGAAAAAAAGATCGGCTTCTTATTCATTTTTCTTTAAAAAATATCACATTAAAAATAAAAAAATTCACAAAATTCAGAAAAAATGTGTTTGCATCTGCACCTCATCCAGCATTTCATGCATCTGTGAAAAGCCCTTGGGTTCTGAACCGAGTTATGAGCAGAAATCGAGAGTAACCTGGACTTGACCTTAATCCACCTAATTTTCAGAGGAACTTCATCAAGAAAGAGGATTTTAGAAGCTTCAGGTCTATTACTTAATTCTTCGAGTTCCGCATGACAATGAGCAGAGTTTGACTCTTAGTGTCTAACCTAGTGATGAATCTCTATTCCATCACGTTTATTCTATCATTTTGTCCTTAAAACCCTAGCCAATGCATGTAAATAGCATCAATTTATACAAAATAGCATTATTTATTGCATTTATTGTATAAACAATACTATTTTTAATACCAAAATCATATAATAAAGAAAAGAAAAGAAAAAGAATAAAATTCCAAAGTTATTTTATTACCCTAAACCCGGAGACCTAGGCATCTTGATGACTAGGTCGACAAAGAATAAAGTAGGGGGAGAAAGGAGCCAATAATACAATAAAAAATCCCTTTTATTAATCTATTATTTATTCATTTTTGGGACCTATTTTATTTTCTACTTTTTATACCCCAAATAAAGAAATTTTTAACATGAAAGTTGTAGATAATAAAATTTATAAAAATACAAAATTGAGTTCATACAAAAATATTACACAGTGTTCATTTTATACACAAAATAAAAAGCTAAAATCCAAACTTCTCAGACCCATATCTTCCAAATAAAAACTAAAATATATAAAAATCACCTTTAATTATATATAACTTTTTGTGAGCTATTTAATGAAAGTTAGATTTTGGGCCCTTATTGTGCATTATACCCGATTAATATATTCATTTTATTTATTCTTTATTATTTTATTATTTCATATTTTTATAATTTTGTAAATATTATTTATAATGTATGTGCATACTTAAACTAAAATAAAACCATGAATAAAACATTGAAATAAAATTTCTATATACAATACATAGATGAAATACCTATATTTATACATATATACTATGTACCACTATTTATTTAAGTATACAAATAACATCATAAAAATATAATAAAGTATATTTATGTACCTAAAATAAGCTATAAATATAAAAAATAAGGTCATAAAATAATAAAAAAATACAGAAAATTAAAATAAAATAGTCAAAACATAGATGAATATACCTATAAATATACCCCTAAAAATTGACTACTAATAAATGACCTCAAAAAATAAATAAAAATCATAATAAAATACTATATAAACTAATAAACATATTTTATTTATACTCAAAAATTAATATAATCAATTACTATTTTTAATTATTTATTTTTATAATAAGCCAGGATGTTTTGTCTCCTAGCGGCCGACGTGGACCAATGGCAGTGCACAGTTTGTTGACCTCTGGTCGAATCCCTCCCCAGGCATTCTAACTCGTCACAACTATTGAATCCCCCAATTTAAGCTATTTTCCCGCTCGTTCCATCCATCCATCATGCTCGATTCCTTCGTACAAAATCATCATTGATTTTCCATGAATCAGGCCGAGCTTGTGAATTGCCTAGACATAGATTGTATTTTTTTCCAAACCAACCGTCAATAAGGGTGCCTATACATGTTTATAAATAAGAACCTTCGACCTCCTTATCTTCTTTGGTCACCATTCCGAGCCTTAGAGCCCTTAACGTTGTTCTAAAGAGGATCCTTGTGACAGGAGGAGACTTCTCGAGGTCTGGATCAGCTCCAGGAGGAGGAGGTGCACTTCACGACGGCGCTTCGGCCACCCTGCTCCCTACCGTCGTCGGCAGGTATAAGAGTTGTTTCTTTCGCCTTTTAAGTTGCATTTAGTTGTAGGCTTTATTTTTTGTTTTTAGATTAGGTTTTCATAAGCTAAGTAGGGTAAAAATCCATCTTCATAATTCGCCGGAGCTCGTACGTGATCGTCCGCTATTCGCCGCCTTGATTGCCGCCACACTTTCCCCGCACGCTTCTCCAATGCCTCCCACACTCCACTCAAATAGATTCTGCACGGATCAGTATATCGAGGTCTCACTCTACCGCCTCACCGGAGACCTCTCTGCCACACTCCGAAGTCCACCTATCTCCACCAATAAGGCCTTCGGACCCTTCGTTTTCTCACGTATAACCTTTCTGCAGGTACTGAAGGCCAAAGGACCCCTTGGAGGTCGAATCTGCATAAGAACGAGGTACATGTAGCTGCCCTTCTTTCCCAACATTGCCAGCTTCTGTCGTAGCTCCAGCACCCTTCTTACCAATGACATCGGGTGCGGAGGAGCCCAAGCTTCATTTCGCCCATGCACTGAGCCATCCAGACACCCGGAGGAGGCCGGGAGGATGAATCAAAGCTCGCCTCTGGCATGCTCTTGATCTATTCCTCCAGTCTTAGTCTCTGTCGTTCGATCTCCAGGCCACCCCAGATTTCCTCTCTATCGTTCGATGCCCCTCGCTGCAGCCATCAGATCACCTGATGGTATCTAATCCCAGCCTTCTACTCCGAAGCATCATCGTGAAGCGAAGAGACGATGTGTGGCATAAGTGGCGCCTCTCGACCGTTCGATACCGCACGTGAAGGGGTAATTTGCCTCTTATCCCCGCATATTTTTGTATTTATTAATTTGTCATATGAATAAAGTGTCCATTGTAAATATAATGGTGAAATTGCCTGAAGGCTCCTATGGTTATGTCATATTGCATTCAGGTCCATACCAAGACATCTCACATTTTACAAGTATACCCTTGGAACATTTTGTATTTATTTTTTATCCAAAAAAATTTAAAAAGCACGTTGTATAATTTTGGAAGAAATGCATAGAGGCCCCTGGATTTTATTAGATTTTCATGTATGCCCCTACTTGCAATGGTATTTTTGTGTGCTCAATGGATTTATTTAAAATTGCTATTGTGCTCCAAATATCATGAAAAAATAAGTGTAGGTTCATGATTGCTTGTAGTTTCATGTCAAGATTTTAATTTGCAATTTTGGACCTTTTAGATTAAAAATCATTTAGAGCACAAACAGTCCCTGCCTATAGTTTAAATATCAAAAAAATATAAAAACATTTCTGAAAAATCCCAAAAAAATATTTTTCTTATGTATGTATTTTAGCCTACAGACTAAAAATCACTAAAATGGAGAAAGAAAACTCGTAAAAATTGAAAAACCCCAAAAACCATGATAAAAATATATAAATTTCCTAAAAAATCCAAAAATATTGTTTTCCTATTTTATAATTTTCTTTATATTGTTATCTATATATTAAAATTGATTTGAAAAATTTTAGAGTGATTTTCTATTTTTTATTTCCATTTCAGTATTGGCCTATTATTGTTATCCTTGTTTTAAGCTATTTTTTACTTTAAAAAAATATAAAAATTAGCAAATTTAAAAAAACACAAAAATAGTAAAAAAAATGTTTAAAACCCCAAATAATTTATTTCTGCAATTTTTGGATATATTTAGTTATATTTATATCTATATTATCCATTAATATATATTTTCTATTATATCATATATTACTTATTCTAAAGAAAATAAAATATGAAATAAAAAAAATAGCATAATATATAAATATAAAATTAAAAATAAAAATTATAAATTTATAAAAATTAAAAATCCACATATACATATATATATGTATATGTATATACATGATGAATGACATGCTTGTACATTGTGCTCTTTGGTTAAAAATTAACTATAGGTTGCCATTTTTGCTTTTTGTGAATCGACCTTTACGCGCTTACTTGCTACACATCTAGTTGTAGAGAATAATACATTTTAACTCACTTTTTGCTCTATTCATTGCTTGCTTTATATTATGGGTTGATCATTGATCGATTGAGGCTTATGGATTGGTCAATACACCAACCGTGATTTTGCCTTCTGAAACCATATGACCCTCTGCAAATCTCTCTCATCAAATGGCGTCGTTGCTGGGGACCACTTTCCCTTGTCGTTCCTTGATCAAGTTTTTGAAAGACTTGCTGGCAAGGAGTTCTTCTGCTTTCTGTATGGGTACTCTGAGTATAACCAAGTGGCAAGCTCCCCTGATGATCAAGAGAAAATGACCATCACTTGCCCATTCAACACTTATGCTTTCAGGAGAATGCCTTTTGGACTATGCAACGCACCAGCAACATTCTAGAGATGCATGCTTGCATTTTTCTCGAGGTGTTTATGGGCGACTTTTCCATCTATGGTGACAGCTTCGATTCTTGTCTTAAGCACCTGGACAGAGTACTTCAGAAATGCTGTGAAGTCAATTTGGTATTATCATGGGAAAAAAACCACTTCATGGTCACAAAAGGGATTGTCCCTAGGTCACGTCGTCTCCAAACATGGCATGAAAGTCGACCCAGCAAAGGTGGATGTGATTTCCAATCTCGAGCCATCTCAGACAGTCAAGAATGTGAGGCCCTTTTTGGGTCATGTGGGTTTCTACAGAAGATTCATCCGTGATTTTAGCCGCATCACCTGACCTCTAACAAAACTATTGTCCAAGGAGACATAATTCAATGTTGATTAGCAAGTTCTCCTTTCATTCAATCAGTTGAAGGAGATAATCACTCAAGCTCCAGTCCTACAGCCGCTTGATTGGTCTCGTACTTTTGTGATCATCCTGGATGCGTCAGATTTTGTGGTTGGGGTTGTTCTAGTACAGATGAAAGACAAGGCTCCATATGCCATTCATTATGCCAGCAAAACATTAGATGAAGCTCAGAGAAATTACATTGCGATATAGAAAGAGATGATGGTTGTGGTATTCACCATTAAGAAGTTCAGGTCCTATCTTATTGGATCAAAAGTCACAAATATACACTGACCACTATGCTATCTGATACTTACAATAGAAGAAGGATGACAATCCTAGACTGATCAGATGGATCGTTCTCCTCTAGGAGTTTGATTTGGAAATCAAGGACAAGCCTGGAGTTTAGAACGTGGTAGCAGACCACCTCTCCATAATATAGACGCAAGATCCTCCACTGAGCAGTGCACCCATCACAGACACATTTCCTAACGAGTCAATTTTGGTCTGTGGATTCACTCCCTTGGTATGTTGATAATGTCACCTACCTCATCTCAGGCGTAGTTATACATGAATAGATGAAGATTCAGAAGGATAAATTCTTGTCAATGATCCATTTCTACCAATGGGAAGATCCTCTCTTATTCAAGGAAGGAGCGGATTGTATTTAGCGCAGGTGCATTCCCTAGGTGAAGCAGCACAGCATCCTCGTGCTCGAATCTGGCGGACACCACTCTGGAGATAGAACGACATCGAAAGTATTACAGTGTGGCCTCTGGTGGCCTACATTATTTAAGAATGTTGTAGCATTCGTCAAATGCTGCATTGACTGTTAGCGACTGAAAGGAAACCTTACAGCTAAAGATTCAATGCCCATGAAGATCATTCAGATCACATATGTATTCGATGCTTAGGGCATTGACTTTATTGGACCCTTCCCTAACAGTCAGGGATATAAGCACATCCTTCTTGTCATTGATTATATGAGTTTCTAGGCTGAAGCTATCCCCACTCGAGCCGTAGACAGATGTACAGTGTATCACTGTCTAAAAGAAATAATCTTCTCACGGTTCGAGATTATGAAGATACTGATATCAAATAAGGGTAGTCACTTCATTAACAGAGAGGTCAAGAAACTAACAAAGGAGTATGTCATCGAGCACCGAGTTGCATCTCCTTGCCATCCTTGGACCAACAGTTTGGCAGAACTATCTAACAGAGAAATCAAGATGATCCTTCAGAAGATTGTCAAGCAGGATAGGAAAAATTGGTCCCAACTCTTTGACTCAGTCCTTTGGGCATACCGAACCACTTACAAGTCTCCATTGGGCATGTCGCCCTATCGCCTTGTATATGGGAAACCATGTCACCTGCCAGTGGAATTGATTCATAAATCATTATGGGCAGTTAACATTTGTAATTTGGACTCACAACAAGGTGGTCAGAAGAGGAAAGAGGATCTGAATAGGCTTCTAGAATTCAGAGACTATGCATATGATAAAACATTGATGTACAAGGAGAAGGTTAAACGCTGGCATGACAGGCACATCGGACGAAAGATCTTCAAGATTGGACAGAAAATGTGGCTATTCGTTGCAAAGTTGAAGATCTTCCCGAGCAAATTAAAGAGCAAATGGATAGGGCCATTCAGAATTCAAGAAGTGTGTGATAACGAAGGTATTGTGATATCATAATTGTCTCCTGATGCACAACCATTTGTTGTCAATGGCCAGCTTTTGAAGCCCTACCTCGAGAAGGACACTTTCTTGGCCCTTGTCGACTCTATCCAAGTACTGCACTCTGAAGATACATCCACAACAGTAGCAGCATCACAAGATTCATATAACGCCACTAAAAAACCCTTCCTTTAAGCTTTCATGTTTTCTTCTTTTTCTTCTTTTCTTCTTTTTGTTTTCAGTTTTCGTTAATAAAAAATAAAAAATGTGTGTATTACCCCTTCTTGTCATTTTTCTACACTTAGGACGTACTTTGTCCTAAGTATAAGGGGGTGTACACCCCGAGTTATTTCATTCTTTGATCCTCTCAACTATCTTCTCTTCTTGTCTATACTTAGGGAAATCTTACCCTAAGTATAGTGGGAGACAATCTGAGTACTATCTGTTCATTCCCACTCTTGACCCTCCTTGCTTTGTGTACAATCTGCTATACTTTGGATTATTTGATCCTAAGTATAGGGGGGACAGTCGACTTCTCATTTCTGTATTCATTCCCTCATTAGACTTTTTATACTCAGTATGAGTTATGTCATCTCTTTTCCTCTCCGATCTATGAGGACATAGCTTAAGCTAAGTATAAGAGGGTTGTATATACTTTAGCCATAACTCGCTAATAATAATTATGGATAAAAATACTTTATAAAACACAATAAATAGTCCATAAAATTCATTTAAATCACATAATAAAAAGATGCATTTTATTCCTCAAATTTTTTGTATATGCTGATTAATAAATCAGGTGAAAATACTTTTGCAAAATGTTTGAAAAAAAGTTTGAAAATCCTTTAGAAAATCTTTTGAGAGTTATTTTTGGAAAATATTTTGTAAAATATTTTTAACCTTTATAGAAATATTTTGTTTGTAAAATTTCTTTTCTTTGTGTGAAATAAAAATATTTGAAAAATGATTTGCAAATGGTTTAAAAATTAGTTGCAAAAATATTTTGAAAAATCTGTATATAATGTTTGAAAAACCTTTGTAAAATGATTTTCAAATGTGCGTATATTTTTGTAAAAACTATTTTGGACTATGGTTTTCAAAAATTATTTATGATCTTCAAATAAGTTTGAGGAATATATACATTCAAAATTCTTTATTAATTGTATATACCTATCTATAAAAATGATCATTTATCTCTTGTAAATTCTTAAAAACCCAACTCTTGTAACTACAAGATGCATCCCCATGTAAATATTTGTACCTATTTTCTAAGCCAAAATCTTTTGTTTCCAAACATCACAAAAACATTTGCAAAAACAAAATACCAAAAACACTTGCAAAAACCTTTTTGAAAAATATCAAAAAAATTGCATTTGCATCTTTTTTTTCAAAAAAGCATAAAAAGTTCAAAACTTTGAAAAATAGCATCACAAAAGTATTTTCCTGCATTGTGCATAGCATTTGCATAGAATTCACATTTTTTGGATTGAGTTTGATAATTGAACAAGGCGAAGTAAAATTCGGAGATTGAAGCTTGGTTGGACCGTAAATCTACCTAATAACAGGAACTTTATAGGAGCTGGAATTGAGGTACTTCGGATCTAGTTGACTTAATTCTTTGAGAATTGATAGATTTGGTTCAATGGATTCTTAACTGCCTAAGTAGAGTATTTCGAAGCATACGCATGACTCTTGTTGATAATGACCTAACTTGGACACCTGCACCTTTCCACTTGGCTCAACTCAGTTGGAGTGGTGAGGGGATTGGATTTGTCGGTATGAGACGCACACAAGTGGAAACATTTTTCCTTCGTCTAGGGAGGGAAGTGCACCCCAACCCGTCCAATAGCAGAGACGTCTAAAGACAGGAGTATGTAGATTTCAATAATGCTTCAAAAAGAGGGATAGTCTCCTGGCTCAAGAGGAAAAACTCCCTTAAGTAAATGTTGATGTATATAGTATTTCAAAAAAAATACAAAAAACAAAACTCCAAAAAAGTGGACATACCTGATTAAAAATAAAATGCCTACCGGAGTGTACATATTTGTATACTCAATAAGCAAGCTTGTGCTTCAAAGTCATGATATGTGAACCTGCAGCTGGATGACTTGGCTACACTGGTCAAGCATCCAAGGATAGGTAGCTACACTGGCTACCGTCCATTCTTCTCTTGACTCCCCTCCTCTTGACTTGGTTGTCACTTGAAATTAGAAGGGAATACCCTGCTCCTCGAGGAAAGAGTTGCTGGATTGGTGAATCATTGGGTTGTCATGCTGGAGAAGTTAGTCTCTTTGTCATTTCAGTTGGGGGGAGCCACAATCACATACACTATGCAAGTTAGATTCGTAGTCATAAGGCTTTGCGTATGAGTTGAAGTATTCTGACATGGTTATTAAGGAGACGAGCAAAGTATTTGGGAAACTTGAAGGATGTGTTTCAAATCCGATTCCCAATAAGGTTCTGCCTGCAATAAAATTCCAAAGGTCTGACTTAAGCTCCAAACTTTGATTTTGTAAAGATGAGTTTGACCATTAAATTCAATCCACTATCTTCTTTTTCTTTTCTTTGTTTTTCTTTTCTGCACTTATTGCATAAGTGTTTGCTAGGGACTAACAAAGGCAAGTATGGGGGGGTTATGAATCTCTATTTCATGACCTTTATTCTATCATTTTGCCCATCAAAACACTAACTAATGCATGTAAATAGCATCAATTTGTACAAAATAACATTCATTATTTATTGCATTTATTGTGTAAACAATACTGTTTTTAATGCCAAAATCATAGAATAAAGAAAAGAAAAGAAAAGAAAAGGAATAAAATGCTAAAGGTATTTTATTACCCTAAACCTCGAGACCTAGGCATCTTGATGACTAGGTCGACAAGGAATAAAGTAGGGGGAGATAGGGGCCAATAATGCCATAAAAAATCCCTATTTATTAATCTATTATTTATTCATTTTTGGACTTATTTTATTTTCTACTTTTTATACCCCGAGTAAACAAACTTTGAACATAAAAGTTATACATAATAAAATATAGAAAAATAAAAAAATGAGTTCATACAAAAATAATATACAATGTTCATTTATAAACAAAATAAAAAGCCAAAACCCAACTTCCCAGACCCATATCTTTTAAATAAATACTCAAAATGTATCAAAATCATCTCTAACTGTATATAACTTTTCATGTGCTATTTAATGAAGGTGGTTTCATATTTTTCAGAGTTAAGGTGTGAAAGTTAAGTTTTGGGCCCTTATTGTATGTTATACCCGATTAAAATATTCATTTTATTTATTCTTTATTATTTTAATTATTTTTCATATTTTTATAATTTTGTAAATATTATTTATAATGTACGTGCATACTTAAACTAAAATAATACTATGAACACAACATTAAAATAAAATGTGTATATAAAATACATAGATGAAATACCTACAATTATACCTATATACTTTGTACCCCTATTTATTTAAGTATACAAATAACATCATAAAAATATAAAAAAATATATTAATATACCTAAAAATAAGTTATAGATATATAAAATAAGGGCATAAAATAAAAATAAAATACACAAAATAAAAATAAAATAGTCAAAATATAGATGAATATACCTATAAATATACCACTAAAAATTAACTACTAATAAATAACTCAAATAAATAAATAAAAATCATAATAAAATACTACATAAATTAATAAACATTTTTATTTTATACTCAGAATTATTATTTTTATTATTTAATTTATATAAACCAGGTTGTTTTGTCTCCTAGCGGTCGACGTGGACCAATGGCAGTGCGTCGTTCGTTGACCTCTTGTCAACTCCCTCCCCAGGCGTTCTAACTCATCAGCATATGTTGAATCCCCCAATTTCAGCCATTTTTCCCGCTCGCTTCATCCATCCATCACGCTCGATCCCTTCATACGAAATCATCATTGATGTTCCATGAATCATGTCGAGCCTGCAAATCACCTAGATATAGCTTTTTTTTTCAAATTGGTCGTCAATAAAGGTGCCTATACATGTTTATAAATAAGAACCTTCGACCTCCTTCTCTTCTTTGGTCACCATTCCGAGCCTTAGTGCCCTAAACCTTATTCTAGAGAGGATCCTTGTGATAGGAGGAGTCTTCCTGAGGTCTGGATCGACTCCTGGAGGAGGAGGTGCACCCCAAGGCGACGCTCCGGTCACCCTGCTCCTTGTCATCACCGATAGGTATAAGCGATTTTTCTTTCACCTTTTAAGTTGTATTTAGTTGTAGGTTTTACCTTCTGCTCTTAGATTAGGTTTTCATTAAGCTAAGTAGGATAAAAACCATCTTCGTAGCTCGCCAGAGCTGATCTCCGACGAACCCCTCTGTGCGTGGTCGCCCTCTATCCACCGCCCTGTCCCACAGTCCACTCAACCAGATCCTGCATGGATCTGGATATCCAGGTCTCCCTCCGCTGACTCATCGAAGACCTCTCCGCCACACTCCGACGTCTACCTATCTCCACCAATAAGGCCTTCGGACCCTTCGTTTTCTCGTGTTTGTAGGTACTAGAGGCTAAAGGGCCCCTTGTGGGGTCAATTCTGCATAAGAACGAGATACCTGGAGTTACCCTTTGTTCCCAACGTCGCCAACTTCTGTAATAGCTCCAGTACCCCTCCTATCGATGCCCTCGGGTGTGGAGGATCCCAAGCTTCATTTTGCCCTTGGATCGAGCCATCCAGATGCCCAGAGGAGGCTGGGAGGACGAATTAATGCTTGCCTCCAGCGTGTTCTTGATCTGTTCCTCCAGGCCTCATCTCTGATGTTCGATCTCCAGACCACCCCAGATTTCCTCTTTGTCGTTCGATGCCCCTCGTTGCAGCCGTCAGATCACCAGATGGGATCTAATCCCAGCCTTCTGCTCTAAAGCATTATCATAAAGAGAAGAGATGCGCGTGGCATAATTGGCGCCTCTCGAGCGTTCAATACCGCACGTGAAGGGGTAATTTACCTCTTAGCCCCGCCAATTTTTGTATTTATTAAATAGTCATTTGAATAAAGTGTTCAATGTAAACATAATGGTGAGATTGCATGAAGGCCCTTGTGGTTATGTAAAATTGCATTGAAGTCCATGCTAGGTCACCTCATGTGTCATCCCGCGTGAGGTGGCCATTTTGTAAGTATACTCCTGGAACATTTTGTATTTATTTTTGGTTTAGAAAAATTTAAAGCACGTTGTATAATTTTGAAAAATTGCATAGAGGCCACTGGATTTTATTATATTTTCATGTATACACCTGCCAGCAATGGTATTTTTGTGCGGTTGATGGATTTATTTAAAATAGCTATTATGCTCTAAAAAACATGAAAAAGTAGTTGTAGGTTCGTGATTGCTTGTAGTTTCATGCCATGATTTTACTTCAGAACTTTTTGATATTTATTAAAAATCATTTAGAGCACAAACAACCCTTGTCTACAGTATAAAATACCAAAAAATATAAAAACATTTCTGAAAAATCCAAAAAAATATTTTCTTATTTATGTATTTTTAGCCTTCAAACCAAAAATCACTAAAAAATGAAAACAAAACTCCTAAAAATTGAAAACCCCCAAAACCTTGATAAAAATATAAAATTCCTAAAAACGCCAAAAAATTTTCCTATTTTTATAATTTTCTTATATTATTAGCTATACATTAAAATTGATTTAGAAAATTTTGGAGGTGATTTTCTATTTTTAATTTCCATTTTAATCTGGGCCTATTATTTTATCTCCATTTCAGCTCTTTTTACTTTAAAGATATATAAAAATTAGTAAAATTCACAAAAAATCACAAAAATAGTAAAAAAATGTTTAAAACCCAAAAATATTTATTTATGCAATTTTTGGATACTTTTAGTCATATTGTATATATATTATCCATATATATATATTCTATTATATCATATATTACTTATTCTAAAGAAAAGAAAATGCAAAATATAACAATTAAAAAATAATATATAAATATAAAATTAAAATAAAAAATTATAAAAATTATAAAAAAAATAAAAACCCACATGTATATATATGTGTGTGTGTGTGTACATGATGAATGCCATGCTTGTACATAGTGCTCTTTGGTTAAAAATAACTATAGGCTACCAATTTTGCTTTATGTGGTTCAACCTCTACACACTTACTTGCAATACATCTAGTTGTAGAGAATAATAAATTTTAACTCACTTTTTGTGCTATTTATTGTTTGCTTTATATCGTGGGTTGATCGTTGATCGATTGAGGTTTATGGAGTGGTCAATACACCGACTGAGGTTTCTCCTTGTGAAACTATATGACCCTCTACAAATCTCTCTCATCACCTGGTCGCCTCATTCTGGGTACGACTCTTGAATATGGAATTAATTTGTACTCTCACACTATGCACATAGCTCAACTCAGACAGGGTGTTGGATGACTGTGTGAGTTACTTTGCTGGTAGCGTGGACATCAAAAGACCGGAGTACGGGTTGAAATAAAGCTTCAGAAAAGGAATGGATGGTTGGACACAGTTTTTTCTAAGACCCCAAAAAATGTACGAAAAAAAGATTCTATATCCGTAGGGGCACAACAAGATCCATGCAGAGATACCAAAAATTTTCTAAAAAAAAGAAGCCAACTACTAAATAAATATTTGACCAATAAGGTCCAAGCTTCAAGAAAACCTACAGATCTTGGTGGAGACTTGGCTAAACTGGCCGGCTTCACAAGGAGAGGTGACTATACTGTCCACCCTCCAGTTCTTTCCCCCCTTCTTCTAATTTCTTCCTCTTTTCGATTGTGAACACAACGCAACAAACCTTAGAAGGAAATACCTGACTCCCCGAGGACGAGTTATTGGAGGAGAGGTTTGCATGTTAGTCTGACATTCTTGATGTGAAGAGCTAAAACCTTTCACATACATGAGTCAATTGTTCAATGTTCATGAGGTATGCTTTGGGAGGAGGATTGATCTAAGATGACTTCTTAGCCGAAACTGTGATAATGATGTGTAGAGCTCGGAGGCTGTTGATTTTAAAACCCTGATTCTAACATAAGTTCCGCCAAATTAATAATCCAAAGGTCGGGTCTAGTTCTATTTTCACCTTTTGCTCATGGTCTTGGTATGGAACCCAGTCTCATTTCACCTCATTGCATTTCGTTAGATGCTCGGAGACAAGCATGGTTTAAGTAAAGGGGGTAGATGAATCCACGATTCATCACTCAAAAATGATTAACTTAGCTAAGATCCCCAAAATTCATTGGTATTTCTTCATTTATATTTCATAATTTGCATTCATGCACATATAAATAATAATTGCATTTTATCACTCATTATGGTTTGGACCAGAAATCCAAACCCTAATTTCAGATTTGTCGGACTAAAACACCGATATCTTCCTCATACAATGTCTGATTTGATCATCCTCACTTTTGAACTAATGTACATTCAATTATCTTCAAAACAAGAACAAGTTCAAGTGAATTAGAACTCATATATGAAAGTTGGGCTTTGCGCCTTTTTTGTACATAGTGTATTTTACATGATTTTGATCTATTATTTTATGTACATAATTAACTCATTTTATTTTTATTTCTTTTTCATTTACCTTCTTTGACTAGAGTTTTATTAAAATGCAAAAATACAATATAAAATAAGATCAAAATCAAAGAAAATAACTGAGTCCGAGTCTTCACTGATTGTATGTACAAAAGTCCTTTTTTCATACTTTATTTTATTTCTTCTTTTTCTTAATTAATAAAAATCCAAAAAAATAGAGTAATGTTTAAATATTTATCTTTGATTCTATCATATTTTCCGATATTTATCTTATTTAAAAACGACATAAAAATTACAAAACCCCAAAAAGTAGGTGTTCTATATAAAAATGAGGACCCCAAAAAATATCACTTTATGCAATTGATTGATTTTGGTTTTTTCCTCTTCATGAAAGTTGTAGATCTCATCGAGACGTGCAACTTTTATGAATAAAATGTTTCGATCCGAGGTCATTTTCTATTTATTCTAGATTTTTCTTTGTATTTGATTTTCTGAATTTTCTGGGGTTAACACGTGGCAGCTACTGGAGCTGCCACGTGTCACCCATTTTGGTGTGTGTGTGTGTGTGTGTGTATTCGTTTTATAAAAAAAGAGCATGCACATGCTGGTCACGTGCCTTCGCAGCACGTGCCCAGCACATGCCCCATCTCCCTTCTTCCTTCGTATCCACCTTCCAGATCTGGGGCAGCGGTGCCTCTGCTAATTTCGCCACCTTCCATCTTGGTCGAGGCGTCCACCTTCCAATCTCTCCCTCATCAGATCGCGCCACCATCCTTCTTTGTCATCACCGCAAATCATAGATCAAATCTTCCTATCCACCTTCCTAATATACACAACCCTGATCACCTTCCCAATTTCCTTCCCAATCGATGAGTACCCATCACTGATTCCCTTCCTTCTCCAGCCGCTCTTCCGTCCCTATTTAACCCATTGGTGGGACACCCGGTCAACTCATCTGTTGATTCACACATCTCGAGGGGCGACCCTTCCTCGGTGGTGACAACACCATGTACGACTACCCCTGAAGGTCGAGCGAGATCCGAGGGTTCTCCCCCATTGCAGCGCAGCCCGCTTCTGCAGCGACTGCGCCCAACTCCAGTCCTCCATTGAACACCACCTTCATCTACACCTACCCATACTTCACCTTCACATATACCTCTGCTTTGGCCTCCGATGTTTAGATGTTGAGTTCTTCACACTTCGAGTCACCCACGCCTCCTCACGTTCACCTGCTCCATCCTCCTGCAACCACCCTCAACCTCCGCTCCAGCTACTCCACCGCCTACACTGCTAACGATAATTCCTCCTGCTCTAATTCCAAGACCTGCAACTTCACCTCCGCCTACATGAGGGGCCTCGTCTGCTTTGTTACTCTACCGGGAGCCCCTCCTCTCCGTCAAGGCTCCGCCGCTCCTCTACCTTCGATGATGCGGCTCCGCTCCTCCGTCTCTGCACATCAGTCGCACCAGCCACCGACAACCAAAGCCACTAGCCTGGCACCGAGTCCCAAGGCCCCCTCGTACATGAGAGACACGTGCATTAGGGGAACATTTAATGGAGACCCCTCAGGGTGTGCCTTATTCGAGAAGACCACCTCCCGCTCATGTGTCATGCACGCGGGGGAGGGAAAATTTGCAAACAACCCCAAGGAGCTGCTAAATTCCAAAGAAAACCCCCGCCAACCAGAGGGCACATGACATGTACGTGGCCCTCTAGAAATTTTGCAGTTGCCCTCAGTTGAGTTGTGGTAATTATAATTACATCTTCACACTGTATTTTCTATATATATTTTATTTTCTGAATATTATAGTTAGACCCATGTGTTCACTCTGTAATTTGAACATTATTCTTGCATATTTTTATCATCCAAAAATAAGCATTTTGTTATTCAATTAATTCTTGACATTGTGGCATGATTTTTATATTCTTATTCTTAGCAGTTAATTAGTAATTAATAGTTATGCGGAAAATTGCATATTTTACCCATTCCATGCTTAGAAATTCATAGATAATTAACCATATCTCCCAAAATTGCCAAAAATCCACAGATAGTAGAATTAATTGTATTTTACATTGTGCCTAAAAGAATTGAATTTGCATGCATATTTTCCTTTATAAAAATCATTTTGTTTATTATATTAATTAATTTTTATTAGGTATTAAATTCAATATTTTTAAGGTTTAGGATTTTTCAGAGATAGAACACCTAATGATATATCTTAGATAATTTTACTGCGTGAAAATAAGTAGATTTAATATTTATTGTAATTAATTATTGAAAATCATACTGTCTGCATTCATTAATTCATAAAATATTTATTTTACATCAAAAAATTCTAAAAAAAATATGCATTTATTTCATCATTATTTACATTTCGGCTAAGTTTCATATTTTTTGGACATCATTTGATAGATATCAATTTTATAGTCCTTAAAATTGGTCTACATTTTCATTTGCATCAAATAAATTGCAAAAACATTCTGCCTCGAAAACCGTGCATAAAATTTGATAGACATCCACCTAGGTTGTTCCTTTGCCTCCTTGAGTTCTATCTTGGGACCTGTCCAAGTAAAACAAACATAAAATCACTACAATTCATCGAATTAAATATTTAAGTGATTATTTCTTAATTGATTCCGATTACCTGCCTATAACGAAATGACACGTCATTATTTTCGCACGCTTAATTACCACAAATTAACAAAGGGCAATTCAGATTCGTCATGTGGATAGCAATATCCATAATATTTATATTTATATTGCGAATTTGATTCATAATATCATAAAGAGTTTAATTGTAAATTTGATTTACAATTTATTAAATTATTATAAATTGGATTCATATTATACAATTGAATCTAAATTGGATTCACATTGTACATTTCAATGTAAATGTGATTTACATTTAATATTGGATGGATGAACATGATCCATAATTATCAATGGTACGATTGAAATTATTACAAAATAATTTGAAATTATTTTGGTGAATATGTAAGCAACAAAAATTGTTGCAACATGTGGAAAATATGATGAAATTTGAGAATCTCATAAGTTAGGAAAGAGGAGGAGCTCTATTCATAAGAGGAATAGACGGTCGCATGGAGCGAATCTCCATGGTGGTTGTCGACGCTAGTTAGGATGGAGCCTCTCCTCCTTACTTATTATTTCATGCTAAATTAATCTATTTAAAACTAAATTCATGGAGAATGTCTTAGATATATTTTAATTATTTTAAATTAATTAATTTATATTGCAAATTATTTTAACAAAAATCTAAACCATTAATTTTAATTAGGATTGTATCTTAACCATCCAATTTTGTATAAGAGATGGGCCAACTCTAGGCTTTTCTACGCATAAGTTGAAGCAACAAAACTCTCTCTCTCTCTCTCTCTTACACATCCAAGATCTCATCTTCGTAAACCCTAGTGGTCGTCCACTCTAGGGTTCCACGTGAGCTTCACCATCATGGCTTAGCTGTTGTGCTATCAGATCGATTGCTCGTAGATCTCAGTATTCTTTAATGCTCAGTGCTCGTGATGAATACTACAGATTTCATGAGAAGAAATCAGGAGGTTTTACACTCAGATCGTCAACTCAAATTGTGGGAAGCATGCATCTTTCCAACTCGTCGTAAGTGCTCAATCCACCGGATCAAACTTGAAATAGGAGGTATATTCATTTAAAGACATGCGGATTGCAATCACGCTACAAGAGGTAATCCTAATACTTATTTGTAATTAATATGAAACAATATGGGAATAGTTCCCATATCATGCAGTTTCATCGAATTCTTTTTATTTCCGCTACCCCTTAAGACTAGTGTGACTAGTCGACTAGGTCGCATACGAGTCATCTCCATGCTTCCATGATGTACGAGGAAGTAACCTTTGCCTTAAAGTGGTATCAGAACCTTGGTCGAGTATCTTACATGTGATCCAAACCCTAAGGGAACAATGTTTTGGATATCAAATGCACGGGGACATTGTTTTTGTGTGGACCCTTTTTCGTATAGTTTATTGATCATACAAAAAAGTTACTATTTGTGCAATATTTGAACAATTTTTTATGATAGTTAGTTGTATTTAGGATGCCTAAATATGTTCCCAAAATATTCGCCAATGGTTGGCATCGAACGGGCATCATTTTAAAAATCAAAGTTTCTGTATTGTTGTTTTTTTATGTAAACATGGATATATAAATAAATAATTTGTGTTTAATGTTTTAATTCATGAAACATGTTAGAAACACATTACTTAGGTTATGAATTAAATCAACAAACCGCTCAAATTTATTTCATGCAATTCTGACTTCATTTGCCATAGATTTGTGATATTTAGTGGATATATGTCAGAAGATGATTGGATCATCTCAAGAATGATTTTTAATATATTTATCATTCAATATTAATCATAGAAATTTTGAATTTTCCCTGACTAAATGATGTTTCATATATTTAGATAAATATTTGATAATCATCAACCTCCATTGAATGAATGTTTCATGACAAAATCCTAGTTCAAACTACAATAGTTGTAGTTCAACTTTTGCATGCAAAACAAACTTTATTTGCTTGATATTACTAGAAATTTAGGATATTAAAAATATTTTAATATGCCTAAGTTTCTAAGTAGTTATTATATAGTATCATGTCGATCATCAAGAGCAAACGATCGATAAAACATCTTAGTGTAATCTGTACCAATTGTGTTGTCTTGAATTGAATCGGTGATGGTGTCTAGGTCGTGGATATACTAATGGATTAACTAATTGGCATCCTGCATTGCATTTGTAGTGGAAGTGCTCCATGTTAGCATTATCTATCTAACATGGTTGGATCCGTTTCAAGGAAGGGTAGCATGAGAAGTCTCTGCACACTTTAAAGAACTAATTGGAATAATGCAATTGTACTACGTGAGGGTGTATACTATATAGTAATATCAAGCAAATTAAATTGTTTGTTGATTGCATTAGATTGATAATTAATTTAATGTGCAAGTATCTTGTTATTAATAGAACTGTAATTCCCTAGGAAGAATTAATCATAAGAATTTGATTCGAAATGATTAATTAAAATTTGAACGGGATATGGAGGATCATAAGATGATATCCATGGTCTCTCATCAAGGCCAAAGGTTCTGTCACCATAGATTGTACATCGGAGATATCTAAGTCATAGCTCTGACGTACAAGTGCACATGGATCACGCTCTTTGCTTCTCGAAATAGACATGTCGTATACGTAGTGACCCCAATATTGTTCCGCATATAATTGAGGTAGTATTGAATTTCTCATAATGAGTGTTATTCTTGTTAGCGGCTAGTTTAGTTAACAATGAGTCAACATCACCTTAGGTATAGCGGGATCGAGTGTTAAAGTCTGAATTGGAAAATGAAAGTTTAACTGCAAGGCAGAATGAGTCCCCGCCTTCCTTTACCTAAGTAACATTTTCTCAGATTATTAGGATATAATAACAGTATAAAGGAGACCCCAGATCTTGCTAGAGATATGATGGTAAGCATATCTCTTTATTTGAAAGTTTAATATGGGAATGGAATTTCAAAGCATTCAAAGGCAAGAAAACTTTGATTTAAAATTCCTTAATCAAAGAACTAAAATTGAATATATAATATATATATATATATATATTATTTATATACTATAATAAGTGTATATCTTAATCTCAAATATAAAATCCATGACTCAACAAGTTTCTGTAGGTCAACCAATCGACTGGATCAAATTATTTAGACTGGCTCCAAAATTTGGAGCTTGTTCTCTCAGCAGAGGGCATCGGCTATATGTTTGACCAAGAACAAGCATGCAAACCCTACGTCATTAGAAGAACTAAAATAGAATGAAATATATGATGATCATTCATTGTCTTGATGTTGTATTCAGGGTCTTTGTCCAATTTAATTTAGAAGTAACATGTGGATATGAATATTGCCTAAGATATAATGTTGAATCTTAAGGAGATGTTCAGTGATGTGAACCGAACTCAGTGACATAACCTTTTGAAAGAACTGATTCGGTGTAAGCTGCAGGAAGGGACATCATTAGAGAGCATGCAATCAAAATGTTTGGTTACCTCTATGGACTGGATACCATTGGGCATAGATGGATGCAGACAAGTAGTCTGACTTCATTCTATTATCTTTGTCTAAATCTTTCAACAATTTTGCGGTATCATAGTTGACGTTGACGAATGTTGAGCTGGTATCTTCATTGAAGTCCACTAAGGGTGTCATAAAGATTGTGAATCCTACTAGTAGTGCAATAGTTTCACATATAGAGAAAAATTGTGGTCGGAAGCAAGAGTCTCAAAAGGGTCTGGTCCATAAGAAGAAATGGAAGAGTCAAGCTGCTAGCTCATCCTCTCAATCTTCCACACTGATAGCATCGAAGAAAACCAATGTTTGCCATCACTGCAAGAAGCCAGGGTGCTAGAAGATAAATTATCCAAATTACCTAAAAACTATTGAAAAGGGTAAGGCTCCAACAAGTATAAAATCTACTTTCATAATTGAAATCATTTTTCTCGTAGGATGAAAAGGTAGTTGGGTCATTGATTCTGGTGCTTTTGTTCATGTATATAATTTATTGCATCTAATTCATGAAATCAAAAAAATCTGATGAAATGGAGATAGTCATCTAGATGGGATCTGATGTAACTGTTGCAGTAGTCGTCGTCGGGACGTGCAGACTATCATTAGTTAGTAGGAGAGTCCTGTTACTTAGAGAATGTGTTTATGTTTAAGATGTTAGAAGGAACTTATCATCTATATCTAAATTAGTTTAAAAATGGATATTTGTTCATGTTCTGTGAGAAGCTTATCATAAGTCAGTATAGTAAACATAGTGTAGATGGTTTTCTAACTCCTAGTGGACTCGTTGAATTGTGCATTAATGAATCTATTATGAATGTTACTACCACTAATAAAAATCCTAAAAGATTTAGAGAGGATGGAAATAATTTAACTATGATTTGGCATCAAAGGCTTGGTAATTTATCTATTGATAGGATCAATAGATTGGTAAAAGATGGACTATTAGATTTTCTATAGATATAAAGTTTACCTACTTGAGAACATTTGCATTCGAGGTAAAATGACTAAAGCGTCCTTCTGAAATAAGGGTATATGATGCGAAGGTATGCTTGATATAATACATACCCATCTATATGGTCCCTTTATTACTATGATCAAAATGGATATATATATTATTTGATGTTTATTGATGACCATTCATGATACAGGTTTATCTTCCTATTACATCATAAATCTGAAACTTTTGAAAGTTCAAAGAATTCATGGCTTTGGTGGAGAACCAAACTGATAGGAAGATCAAATGGATTCGACCTAACCGTGGTGGTGAGTACCTCTCAGATGAATTCAAGGAATATCTTAATAAGAGATGAATTATATCCATTTTCACTCATGAAATTCCCCAACCTAAATGGTGTTGTTGAAAGATGCAACAAGACCATCATGGATATGGTCTGATCAGTGATGAGTAAAGAACGTTTACCACTTAGTTTTTGGGAATATGCAATAGAGACTGCATATATATCCTTAACAAGATTCCTAGCAAATGTGTACCCAAACCCCTCATGAGATTTGGTTCGGAACCAAGCTCAGTGTTAGACGCTTGAGGATTTGGGTTGCTTGATCCATGCCAAGAACATTGACGCAAGTAAGCTAGAATCGCACACCAAGAGTGTTACTTCATTGGGTATGTAAAGGATGGTATTGTATCAACTTTACGACCCTGAGACACAAATAGTATTCGTCTCTAGGATGTCAAATTCTTAGAGAATGACTTCATTAAAAGTCAAGATAAGAATGAAGTAAAGGAATTTACAGAATTCTCTGAGGATATTGTGATTCATGAGCTAGAAACTGAAGAGATAAATGAAGATGAAACACACGTACCTCTTCAAAGAAGTTTGAGGGTGGTTACATCACCTGAAAGGTATGGATTCCATGTGTTAGAAGAGTGACAATGATTCAACTTCATTTGATGAAGCACTCACGGATCATGATAGGGATAGATGGATGCTAGCTATTTAGTCTAAAATAGACTCCATGTACAAGATGGTGTATGGACCTTAGAGGATCCACCTAAGGGGGTAAAAGCCATTGGATGTAAATGGATCTTCATGAGAAAGATGGGATCTGATGGGGAGGTATAGACCTTCTAGGCACGACTCGTAGCTAAGGGCTACACACAAAGAGAAGAAATCAACTATGATTAGACAGTCTCTCATGTTACCATGCTTAAGTCCATCAGGGCATTGCTAGTTACAGTTGCACATCTTGACTACGACATCTGGCATATGGATGTCAAGATCACATTCATCAATTGATACCTCAATGAGGATATCCACATGGAGAAGTCCCATGCAAGCTTTTTAAAACCGAACTGGACATAAAATCGGACATGTATTGGTTTTTTGATTTTTTATGGTTGGACCAATGGGTTCGACCAGTCAAACGGTGATGATGTCAACAATTCAAAAAAATCAGAAAAGACCGAACCATTGTATTGTTGGTTTGATTCGTACGTTCAACCGGGTCGAACCGAGTTAGACCGGTATATCATACAAATAAATATGAAAGATGCTACATCGTATCTTTCGAGGATTTGTTTACTCTTGTCCTTCCAAAATTATCCAATAATACTTATACTTGTTTTAATACAATTTCATGTATCTCCTATATTTTTACAAAATCAATAGTAGTGACCTTTTATTAGTACACATATGATCCCATTTTTTATCAACATAAGGATGATATTGTGAATTTTTAAGAAAATATAGGAGCACAAGTGAAATAGCTTAAAAGTTAGGGGTATAAATATTCTTAGAAAACTCGAAAGGGAATAATAATCGTATTTCATAAAATTTTCTATAAATACATATATGCGATGTAAAAAATTAATTATTTTAAAACTATTTAAACTCTAATTTATGACAAGCATTGTTAATTTATTGTTTCTTATAGTTTGTCTATGGCAACATCTTTTTTGTTTGTTATTGTTATAAGTGCATAACCTCATATACAATGTGGGAAGAGAGAGAGAGGCAATGCTCATATGATAAGAAGGGACAAGCGATAATGAGTCATTGGTACATATGAAGGGGAAGAGATAAATGTGTACTATACCATGGGTTAGAATGAGACTAGATTATGAATATTTCTGAAAAGTTTGTATTTGTTAATTTATTGGAAATTATTTTTTTTGCAAAAAATGGATGGTTGAACCGATTGTTTGGTTCAATTGGTTTAACCGGGTTTAAGTGGTCTAACCGTTTTTTGACTGGTTTTTATTTTTTCAATAAAAATCAAGTGTTGGACCATTTTTTCCTCTAGTTCTTGGTTTAACCGATTCAACCGATCGATTCAGTTCGATTTTTAAAACCTTGATCCCATGGCTTCATAGCTACGGAAGACAATGCGCGCAAGTTGAAGAAGTCCATATATGATCTCAAACGAGCTTCTCGTATTGATGAAACCATAAAGGGTTAGGATTTCATTTAAAATCATAATGAATAACGTGTATACAAGAAGCTCAACAGGAGAGCCATTGACTTCCTATTTTAAGTAGATGACATCCATATCATTGGTAATAGTACAAGAATGATGACTAGTGTTAAGGTTTGGTTGTCCAATACCTTTGAGATGAAACATCTTTGAGAGGTCTCTTATATCTTGGGTTTGAAGCTGTTCAGAAATAGATAAAAGAGTATTGGGTTTTTCTCAATATGGATACATTAAGAAGATCTTGGAATGATTCGATATGAAAAATTCCCCAAAAAAAAGGATTCCTTTCCTTATTAGACGGTATATACCTATCTAAAGGGATGGCTCCACAAAATATTGAGGAAAAGAAGGCCATCCCTAGATGCCCTTACACATCAGTTTGTCGGAAGGCTAATGTATGCCATGATGTGCACAAGGACGAATATCTATCATGCAGTGGGAGTGGTAAAACGTTACCAATTCTAATATGGTGAACAACACTGGAATGCAGTGAAGAACATCTTCAAGTATCTAAGAATGATGCAGGATTACATCTTGGTCTATGGAGATAGTGATCTCCAAGTCTTAGGATACACATATTCATACTTTTAGTCTGACATTGATGACTGCAAGTCAACTTTAGCATTTGTATTCTTGTTGAATGGTGGTGTTGTGAGATGGAGAAGCAAGAAACAGGACACCAAAACTGATTCGACGATAGACATTGAATTTTTTCATTGTCGCATCATATGTTGTAAAGGAGGTTGTGTGGTTGTGCAAGTTCATCTTGGAACTTGGCATAATTTCCTCTGATACTCTCATCCCATTGCTCTACGATAATATGGGAGCCATTGCTTAGGCAAAGGAACCTGGTTGACATCAAATGAACAAAAACATGGAAATGAATACCATATCATTTGGGAGATAGAAAAGTGTGGTGACATCATCATCATCGTTAAGGTAGCCTATGTCGATAACATTGATGATCCCCTTACCAAACCTTTATCCCAGGAAGGATTTTGACTAGCATGTAATGAGTATGGGTTTATGGATTGTACGAATGGTTTTGAGGGCTAGTAGGAGATTGTTAGACATGTGAGCCACGGTGAACCATTTTCTACAATAAATATAATTGTAATACTTTTTATATACCAATAAAAGTTATCGATTTTTCAATCCCTGTATGAGATCAATGAATGGATGCAGTTATAAGATCTCTTAGTACAATTAGTGTTATGTACCGTGGTCATCTTGATAATCATACAATTGTTGATTTAATGGTTGAATCATAAGTGTCGGTGCTTAGATAATGTCTAAAGAGTGAGATTGAGGACTCATCTAGCACCGTCAAAGGATTAAGAAAGGATCTCTATCTAGAGAAGGAGATGTCAATCCTTACTCCAAAGGTTGATATACAACTGACCCCTTGATGAAGATCCTCTACATGGAATAGAGATTTGGAGGTGTTGGATAAGTTAGATCAAAGAGTTGACTTAATGAGATTGATATAACCAAGACCTATATCGTACGTTACCCCAATACATGCATACATCTTCTGACCGGAGATAGATGTGTTACTATATATCTAAGTATGTACATTAGGTAGACATTAAGTTGATGACCTAATCAAGATCTATACACTGACGAGCTGGTGTGCATACGAAGGCATGAGTAATACGATCTCTCAAAGGGATCATACGGGTTCACTACTAAACTTGAAGATTTGAGTTCACTCATGAGATATTGGGACCAACCAAATTTCATTGATGGTAGTCTTACTTTGAAAGCATGACATGACTTGTAGGTATGATATATGCTTTTGGAAAGCATGCAGTCGATATCAACTCCCAATGGTCAAATAAGAAAGTTAATGATGAAACTCTGAAGGAGACCATTCAAAAGTGATCAAAACTTTGGGTTTATTCTGGGTCTTCTAGTGTGCAAGATGTACGAATATTAGGAATAGTCGAAGGTGATGTGATCTTAATTGATTGTATAACACGGACGCTTCCATTCCAAGGGAGTGATAAAAACATGTTTGGATTTTAGTGACTCCACTCAGTAGATTGGTTATCCAATCCAAGTCCAAATGTTTGGACTTTGATCTGAATATTATTCAAATGCAATGAGAAGTCTTCTAGATCTAGATATGAGATTAGATCTTTTAGATCTAGATATGAGATTAGATATTTTATCTGGCTTGATCAGACCATCTCTGAGTAGTCTTCTAGATCTAGATATGAGATTAGATCTCAGTATCCAAGTCACTATACATGGAATATATAGTTTCCATGTCCTTATATCCAAGTATCCACGGTGAAAGCACACTGTTCTTCAAAGAGTTCAAGAATAATTCTATTGTTGACAATATCTGACCATTAGAAAATTGATGATTAGATATGATTTAATTATCCCTAACTATATTGCACAATTCGCATTATTTGGACACATGTAGATAGGCATATAAGATAATTAAATCAGATTTAATTATCATAGATATGATTAATGTGGATAGCACTATCTATAATAATTATATTTGTATTGTGAATTTCATTCATAATATCATAGAGAGTTTAATTATAAATATGATTTACAATTTATTAAGTTAATATGAATTGGATTCATATTATACTATTAAAATTTAATTTGGATTCACATTGTACAATTATATGTAAATGTGATTTACATTAATAATGGACGGATGAATATGATTCATAATTATCAATGACATGATTGAAAATTTCACAAAATAATTTAAAATTTTTTTGGTGAAAATTCAAGCAACAAAATTATTTCAACATGTGGAAAATATGATGAGATTTAAGAATCTCATCAATTAGGAAAGAGGAGGAGCTTCATTCCTAATAGGAATGGATGGCCACATAGAGAGAATCTCTATGGTGATCGTTCACCCTAATTGGGAAGGAGGATCTCATCCTTCCTTATTATTCCACATTGAATCAGTTTATATAGAATTAAATTTAAAAGATAATATCTTCAATATATTTATTTCTTTTAAATTATTAATTGTTATTGCAAATTGTTGCAACAAAAATCTAGACTATTGATTTCGATTAGGAGTGCATCCTTGCTATCCAATTTTGTATAAGAGAAGGGCCAACCCTAGGCCTTTCTACACACAAGTTGAAGCAAGAAAACTCTCTCTCTCTCTCTCTCTCATGCATGTCCAAGCTCTCCTCTTCTCAAACCCTAGTGGTTGTCTACTCTAGGGTTTTATGAAAGCTTTGTCATTGTGACGTTGTCATTGTGCTGATGGATTGACTACTCGTGGAGATCTGTCTTCTTCGGTGCCCCATACTCATGATGAAGAATATGGATTTCATGACATGAAATTAGGAGGTCCCCACTCGGGATCGTCAACTTGAATTGGGGTAAGCACATGTCTCATCTGTGTGCCCACAAGTGCTCACTCCGTCGGATCGGATTTGAGACAGGCGTCATCTTTGTTTAGAGACACAAGGATCGCGATCATTCTACAAGGGAGAACCCTAATACTTGTTTATGATCAAGATGAAACGACACGGGAATGTTCCCATGTCATGTGATTTTATCGATTTATTTTATTTCTGCTGCTACTTATGACTAGTGGGACTAGTTGACCTAGATCACAAACGATGTGATCTCCATGCTTCCATGATGTGAGAGGCGATACATCTTTCCTTCAAAAGCTTGTATATCTATTACTGAATCCATCTAGAGATTTCACTTTTACCGTGGAACTTCATATAGTTTACTAAAGCTATAATATCACTTTTTCAAGGTTGAATTTTATTACTGAAGCCATCTATAGAGTTCACATTTATTTATAACTTCATATATGTTACTAAAGCTATAACATCTCTTACTTATCCTTGAATGTCTACTACTAAAGCCATCCCTATTGTTCACATTTACTTGAATCTTAATATACGACACTAAAACTATAATTTCACTTACTGAAGCTTGAATATCTACTATTGAGGTCACATATAGAGTTCACATTTTATTTTTAAATTCATATTTGTTGCTAACAAAGATGTGTAATTTACTAATATATGTATAAATAATACTTTAGTACTTCACAAAAGTACTTAAAAAAGTATTTATAGTAATAATGCATCAGGGTAAAAGGTGACAAGATTTTAAAGAAGTTTTTTAATAATTAAACCTAGCTTGCTAAATATGTTTCAAGAAAGTCAATTAAAAACATCTCAAAGTATACAGGAATGAATTAGGGTTTATAAAGTTGGTTAAACAGACAAACGATTTTGATTACGGTTAATTAAATATGGTCGAAAGGGCTGATTACATGCAACAAAGGTTTAGGTACGAACCTCACGGATGTTGGCGATGTTGAAGTCTTAGAGTGGCGAGTGGGGAATTTCGAAGATTCAGAGGACCGACTCGACTCTGGCGGGAACTTCGTTCGATCAAAATATGTGATTGACCATTTAAAGTTGAATGACTTCATCTAAAAAGTAGAATCAGCGTTAACATGAGTAAATATTTAAAAGTAAGCAGTAATATGAATTAATGTGTAAATGCAAGAAACAAATATATTTCAAAACAAAAAATGATCAGTAACATGCATAAAACATTAGTAACCCATATCAATGTTAGTAAAAAGGGAAAGGAATCAGTAACTCATAATAATATCAAAAATCTGCATGACTAGTAACTTCTCTGTTGCTATTAGTAACATTCTACATAATTAAGTAAATAAATAAGTTGTATTAGGCTATAGTAATAATTCTTTGATTGTTCTCTAGAAACATGATCTTAAATAAATAACAACAAAATAATAAATGGTAAACAAAGCCCTAACATTCGATCATAGGCCAGCCGTCATTAGAAATCGAGTAAGGAAAAATTTTAAATTGGCTATTTGAATAATCATAAATTCGGATTCACAAATCAAAGATCTCAAATAATAATCCTGCATATAAGAATGAGTAAAAGCTTACAAATCAAACCCTCAAAGACATTCTTCTCTCATTACTGCAGGAGAAAGGAGATGATCTTTAGGATTTTGGAAATAACAATGATATAATGCTGATATACATAATTGCAATGCAAAACGGAAATAAAATGGTGAGGGGAGGGAGTTGTTATTGCAGTAGACCTTAGCGCTAAAATTGGAAGTTTTCGATTACAATTACAATCACAGGATTAGCAGCTAATGATTGATGAAGCATGCTCATCCCATCTCTATATGTGTGTGTGTGATGATATGAAAATAAGATAAATATATTGAATCATTACCATAAAATTAGCTTATGAGATCGATTGATTGTTCATTGACAAATGCTAATTTTTTTGTTGTGAAAATGTTTTTCACTGCAATTATAGCAGATCAATGAAAGGTGCCATTAAATTTTATTGAATAAATTTAAAAGATAAATTTATATATAAAATATGTTTATAAATATTTATAAATATAATAATGATATCCATATCCATATTCATTTTTAATATGGATTCAAAATATGTATAAATTGAATCTTAGAGAAACAAACATATATCCAAAATGATAATAACCATGTTATTTTTTAGCATCATTTCTTTACATTTATACATATGTTATTTGTGTTGATTTTAAAATACTCTCTTTCCATTATCAATATTATAAATGATGCATTTATTACATCATAGTTTAAATATCGTTCATACTAAGGGGTTGTTTCGTTGGGGAATAACCCAGAAAATAAGGGATCTATTCCTCACCCCTCCCCTCTCCAATGTGGTACGACTATTCTCCTCTCCATTATTTTACTCTTATTTCTACCTTTATTCTACATTATCTACCTTTATTCACCTTACTTTTCTTATTCCGATCTTTCAAACCGAACCGGAATAATGCTTTATTTCTATTTATTCTTCAATCTTACTGCTA